>OX465283.1:105961719-106409762 GCA_949987705.1 Thereva unica
ACATGAGTATCTCCTTGCTAGGATCTGGTTACCGAACGGATGGAGACGTCATAACTTCATGCATGCTCCGCTTAGTGAAATAAATTCTTAGAGACTGACATTAAAATGCAACCGAATATTCACTGCCTCTGCATAATACGCTTTCAGTCTTCATCCTTTTTCAGGACCGCCTCCTACTCCCTCAGGGAAAAAGCGGTGTGATTAAGGCTCCTCTTTTTCTTTCAGGTTTGCACAGAAGCTTTAGATAAACTTGTTAGAACCTTCAGACGGTTTTATTAAAGTAATCGTCGGTAATTAACATAGGGATCTCTTAATATTAACACAACGTTGGGCAACTTTGCTAGGGACTCCACAAGGACACCGGCAAACATCTTTATCCTTATGCAACAGCATCGAAACATCCCTGGACATGAAACGATAATGTCTGCTCTCTGGCCTTGTTCAGTCTATGGGTATTTTGGTGTCAGAGATTAGCAGCAGAGTTTATTGAGGTTAAGTAAGGCACCTTCTTAGGTATTTCGAGAGAAGTTCATTAAGGTGTCTCTAACAAAAAAAGGATACATCTGTTGAGGAGGTGAGTTAATTTTTTTGTTATTTTATCTTCATGCTCTCTTAAAAGTTGAAAACTTTTCTGCTTACTGAATTTATGAAGGAGATAAATTAAGAAAAGTTAAGGAAAATTTTAAAACTTTCAATTTTTATTGAATAATATCAATTTTTAATAAAATTTATGGAAGTGTTTAACGACACACAAAAACGCGACACTCGAAACGCGAAAAACTCGAAAAACGCGACACGCGACACTCGAAAGTGAGACTGGAAGTGCGACGTTGCCACTTTTTCATAAACACGCGAAAAACGCGATTCTTAAAATAATCAAAAAGGTAAGTACTCAAAAGATGTACATCATTTGGATGAACATTTTTATTAGTATATGAAATATAGAAAAAACATTTGAAAAAAATATTATAAGGAACAAATCAAAAATATATGGATTTTTTAAATAAGTTTTCCAGTTTTTGTTCGGGGTCGAGCCGCATTTCCTTCCTTGCTCGACGCGATTTTCACCATATCTTCTTCGCTTGCATTCGTAATTGCGTCACTTTTTCTTTGCCTGGTACCGGGAACTTTGCGAGGTAGCTCCAGAGACGGTCCTTAGTTATTATAACACCAACTGGAATGTCATCAGGAACGAGTGGACGCGATACTGCATGAGTGCCCAGGGAAATTCGCATAACGAAACAAACAACCGCGCCGAATCGACCCATGCGCGTTAAAGTAATTGTGCCTGTTCATAGTAGTTTGGGGCAGTTTGGTACAGAGTTTTTTGTTTATCTTCGGTCTCAAGGGCGAGAAATCATGAGCAAAGGATCTAAATGTACATCTCTAAAATCAACCGAAGTTCTTACAAATGCAGTTGAAAACAATTATCGCGAATTATTGACTAAAATGGCATTCACCAAACTGCAACCAGAACTACTCGAATACAAAACCGTCGAAATTGTAAGACACAGCGTTGCAAAAAAATTGTGTTTCTTTCAATTGAACAAACGAAAAATCAAAAGTAGTTTAACTGAATGCGAGTGTAGACAGCACAGTTCAATGCGCCTGCCATGTAAACACATTTTCGCTACTCGTGCCTCGTTCAATGAACCACTGTTTGACGAAAAATTGTGTGACAAAAGGTGGTTCAGAAATTATAGTTTGCAGTGCGAAGCTGAACTACACAAACTTCCGAAACCCTCCAATTCAGGAATCTCGCACGCCAAAATCACGGGAATCAATGAATCGGACAATTCCATGACCATGGAACAGCTTGAAAGAAGATATAACACTCTTTTTAATTTGCTGATACACACAGGTAGCTTGCCTGCGAACGAAAGTTTTCAGAACAAGTATGAATGTTTGCGTGATTTGATGAATTTGTGGACTGAGAAAAAAGATGTGCAATTGGTCGAAGTTAGAAAAGTCGCATCGCTAACAAATCACTGTAAATTAAAGTCAACAACTGACCGAAGAAATCATCTTTTATCTCTGAAGCAAACTTCTCAACATGTTGAATTTTCAGCAGAAAAAATAAAAACACTCGAGAAGCTGCTTCTGTTGTGGAAAAAAATGTACTTACCATTGCGAAAGAATCGGACGGTAATAGATCTTTAAATAAAAAAAACGAGGGAATGCGAACAAGTGAGATCAGAGTCCCCGAATCAATTGTGATCCGTGGGCGATCAATTGTCAAAAAAATTAATAAACTGAAAAGAAATCCTTACACGTAATATTTTCATTCGATTTCCTTTTTTAAATGCTGAGTACTTTCCTCTAAACATATGACAATTCATGTTTTGTTTAATAACTAAACAAAATAATATCAGATTTTTCTTGCAACATCTTTTTGTTTATTTTTCCGTTGAGTGTTCATTTACCACAGTTGAGTGTTTCTTGGCGGGGGCTTAATAATACTTACCTTTTTGATTTTTTTAAGAATCGCGTTTTTCGCGTGTTTATGAAAAAGTGGCAACGTCGCCCTTCCATTCTCACTTTCGAGTGTCGCGTGTCGCGTTTTTCGAGTTTTTCGCGTTTCGAGTGTCGCGTTTTTGTGTGTCGTTAAACACTTCCAAAATTTATTTGTAATGGAAAATTAAGTTATTCATTCAAAATTTTATGCAGAATATTTTAAACGACGGAATTCCAAGGAAATTTATGGAAATAAGCTGATGAATTTTTTATGCTGTTGTACGACTTTGATAAAGCACTAAAAGGATAATAATTAAATTCCCCTTCACAAATTTCCAATCGTTTAGAAATATAAATAATAAAAAACTTCTCCTAAAAGTATGCAAAAAATGTACCGGTACACGGAGACGTTAAGTCGTTTGTAGATAAGATTAAAGCCACGTGAATCATGATTTTTTTTACTATTCGACTATAGAAGTAATACTTTAGCAGATTAAATCAAACTAAAAAGGAGATTTACTTAAAAATTTATAAGTAGATACTTGAAACAATTCTGCGCATCAAAATATCAAATTAAGTTGATAGATGAAGTTGGTTTGTAGAAAATAATTTCTTTTCGAATATTTACCAGGCAATAATAACAAGACAATGAGATCGCATCGCAACTGGCGTCCGTTTGCTTCCCAATTTCGCATCGCATTCCAGGATAGGCCCGTAGGTCCTCGCAATCCTAGGAATTATCGCATCCGACTACCACCCGAGAAGCATTTGGTTCGATTTGACGTTAAGCCATGCTCCATGGGCTTACCAGTTGTCCCACCTAAATAATATTCATGTTTTTCTTATCTATCCTCTTTATAGCAATTTTCTGCTTAATTTCTGGACACTACAGTCAGCACCATATGATAAAGCCATCTCCAGTTGTACTATCAAAGTCATACAATATGCGAGAGTTCAAACGCGAGGTTTATTGCCTTCTCCTCATACATCCTCCATGCTACCATTAACCTATTTTCGAGCCAGGCTTGTTTTGTCTTGGGCCACCTGACTATAGCAGCATCGGCGACCACAGGTTTAACGATCGTATTATACATCCAGTTCATCTTTTATGGTGTGTCTTACCCAGAAGCCTTTTGCAGGACCATGTGGCCTTTGTGGTTTTACTGATGACGTAGTCCAGTTGAGCATTCCAGTTCAGTCTCTTGTCTAACTTTGATCCCAAATATTTTGCTGACTACTCAACTGGGGTACAATTGAAACAGATAAGACCTAGGTTCACTTTGTAGCGTTTGGAGAAAGGTACTAGGACAGCCTTATTTGGGTTGATTGACAGACCCTCCATTGTACACCAGCTTTGAACTTCTCGGAGTCAAAAGAATGGTCAAAACAAACTTCCCAGAGACAATGACAGCAAGATCATCTTCATAACCGATGTAATCGAAACCAAATTCAGATAGTTTGGTCAAAAGTTCATCCAGCAAAGTTCAACTAGTGACCAGAGTAACGGGGATAAGACTCCACCTTGGGGGCAGCCCTTAATTGCCTTAACACTAATGGTGGAGACACGAGCAAGCATGGCATTTATCCACTGAGTTGGGTGAGGATCCAGTGCTCTAGAAATAGAATCATAGCCAGTTTTATCGAAAGCACCTTCAATGTCAAAGAACCCACGTACAGCAGTTTCTTTGGCGAGGACGGCTTTTTCGATTTTGCTGACCAGGTGGTGTAGAGCAACCTCTGTTGATTTACCATTCGAGTAAGCGAACTGAGGGCTGTGTAGAGGAAGGTAAAGCACCTAATATGAATCTCTAGCAACCTTTCCATCGTTTTCAAAAGAAAAAAGGTTAAGCTGATACCTAAGTCTGTACGATTTAGGCAATTCCAGGGGTCTTGCCTTGTTTGGGGATAAAAACCAACACGACTTTCCTTCAGGTTTATGATTTATTTAAATTTACTATAATCTTATTCTTTACGCTGTTTACATTTATCCGAGTGACTTGTCGCTTAGACTTGAGTGTTCGAGCAGGGACTCCTCGAACAAAGAAACCCTGCTCCTCGCTATCGCGGAGCACTCACAGAGAACGTGGAGGGCGGACTCATCCTCTTCCAGGTAAAGCCTACATGTGTGGTACTCCACCCCTATCCTCCATAGGTGTTAATTTAGGGCACACTGTCCGGTAATCAAGCCAACAAGTGTCCCGACATCATTCCTTCTGCGCCCTAACAAATCCTTGGCCGTTTTAGGGGACGGCACAAGACGGAACGGCTTAGAGTTGGCCAGTCCAGACGCGGATCTCCAGCGTTCAGGATGTTTCATCATAGTCTTTGCAGCAGGCTGGACGGTGCCCCATTAGCCGGCTCTGGACCGATGAATGTAATATCAGAGCCCTGTTTAGCCACATCCACATTTTTGTTGCCTTTGAAGCCCCGGTGACCCGGGACCCCGACAAGAGTAGCTTAGTTGAGAACGCCCAACTCATCAAGACCACGTTGGAAGTCCCAAAGTAATTTCGACTTAGTGTTACGTAATTCCTAATCCTAATTTCGACTTGGTCCTACTATGTGCGCAGAAGGTTGCTCAAATTTTGAGATCCTAAAGGGCATACAGTCCGATAGCATCCCCGCCTTCGGAATCTCTTCTATAATGTTAGTTATTATAGAATGTCCTTGCCCACGACTAGCGCCCAAGTGACCATTCGCTTTCAGCCGCAGCGCCACGTTCATGGCGGACTTTTTTACCACAAGATGAAGGGGTGCCAGATTGAGGAGTCTCCACCACTGCTGTCGGGGAAATGCGGATGGCCCCAGTGATAGAGAGGCAGGTCATTCTTTGAATTTTGTTTATATTTGTTATGAAACCCTTAAGCGCCGTTCTGTGCCACCAAACTAAAGCTCCATAAGTTACCATTGGCCTAATGATGGTGGTGTAAATGCAATACATGGTTTTCGGTTGCAAACCCCATGTTAAACTACAAGCTCTGCGACAAGCTCACAGGGATCAGCGCGTCCTACTCATCAGAGGGCCCATGTGCGGGGTCTAGTTGAGCTAGCGTCACTCCTAAATATTTGGCTTGTTGTGAAAAGCCAATAGTTCTGCCTGCGAGTGTAGGTTCCAAAAGTCCCGGTAGTCATAGTTTCCTGGTGAAAGGTAGCAGAATCGTTTTGTCGGGATTGACTTTTAGTCCTACGCTTTCGCACCAGTCAGAGACCAGATCTAGTGCCTGCTGCAGGCGCCTTGACATGGCTTCTTCAGTTGCGTCTGTATGACGACATCGTCAGCGTAACCTTGGGCGAAAAAGTTTCAGCCGCTGAGCAGCTCTAGAAGTTCATCTACAACAAGGCACCAGAGAAGTGATGATCCCCGAGGGCAGCCTTTTGCTATAGTGCCCTCCAGAGACCCCCAACCTGAGAGATCATTAGTTTGCGAGTTCTCAGCACAGAGTCAATCCAGTTACAGAAAAAGCTACTTAGACTGCATCTACTTAGAACCCTAGCTATAGTATCAAACGATATACATATTGCCGAAGGCCCCCTCGATATCGAGGAAGGTCGTCAGCGCAACTCCTTTGTTTAGAAGCTGCGTATTCCACCCTGAGCACCAGATTGTGCAGTGCTGTCTCAGTGGACTTGCCCGTCTGGTACGCATGCTGAGAGGAGCTTAGTGGTTGGCGTTGAAGATAAGTTTCTCTTATCGCCAGGTCAACAATTTTCTCCATTGTCTTCAAGGCAAAAGACGAGAGGCTTATCGGCCTGAAATATTTAGCCAAGGTGTAATCCGAACGCCCTGGCTTAGGTATATATGTGGTTTTGACGTTCCTCCAGACAGATGGAATGTAGCTATGTGCGAAGGAAGCCCTGAATATTTTGCATAATAAGGGAGTGATTAGGCAGCCCTCTTGTAGCTGTACCTTGTGCACTAGAAGTTCTTCATGTCGGACCGTTTACGACATGATGCAATGCCTATGTAAGCTTGGTTTAACGGACAGAAGAGAGAAGATAGATTAGGAGGCTGGAGGGTCGACTGTGCATGAACCTTGCGTTTTAGCTCTGAGATGTTATACGAGTTCAGAAGCACCGTGTTATCTTAATGCATAAAAAACACTCAATCAAACTAATCCCATCACCATACTCAACTTAATTTGAAAACTTACCATGAGTTAAAAATAATAAGAAAAAAGCATAAAACTTTCTCATTTTCTATATTCCACTCAAAACTCTTTCTCTGCGGTCTCAAATTGTTCCATTAAAGCAGTTGCGTGTGTGGGCCCCCCCCCCCCTTTCTTTTTCATCATTATTCCACTAGGAAAAAGTTAACCCGTAAATTTGAAAACGCTTCGCCATAACTAAACTACCTTGCTATTCATTAAAATGGAAATTCATGAACTCATTCTTTACACACTGTGCACCGCCCAGCCCCCGCTCTACCCCAGCTTCATCATCACTTCACAAACCTCACAGAAAATACATAGACAAACAAAAGTGTAATAATGGACTCCCCGGGAACTTTTCCTCGTGCACGTTTTAATTTCTTCCTTTTTTATTTTATTTTATTTCTTCCCAAGTAAATATACTTTAAATGGAATTTCGTCCGACGAGCAGCGGAAAACTGCAAATGGACTCCTCCGCCGCCCCGTTTCCAAAAAACGACGTTACAGTAATTCCGAAGAACAGAAACCTTGCTCTCTTCAATTACAACGTTCTTCAGTAATTGAATTGGATCCTAGTCGCTGTTTCTTTTTTTTTTTTGTGTTGTTTTGTGCTGAGTTACTGGGGCAGAAGGGTAGAGGGTGATTGGAACAGCAGTCAGCTCCTCTGCACGTCCACAGGAGGCCTAACGAGACAATTCCGCGAAGCGTTGTATATGGAACATCAGAAAAGTTTAGATACAACAATGCATTACACGAGGCGATGGATGGGGGCGAGAAATTAACGAGGAGAGAGGACGTGCAGAAAGCCGAAAAAGAAAGGCGAAGAACATAGCATTAAAAGTCACAATAAGGACATATCTCCCCCCCCCCCCCCATTTTTTTTGGGGGCGCTACAAGTTGGTAATACACGTCCTCGTCTTGCCGAACCAACGTTACCCGAAAAAAAACGAAAAGTAAGACGAGGAGGAGGAGGAAATGAAAGAAAGGAGATGTTCCCTAAGAAGAATTCTAAGAACTTTTCAAAGTTTTCTTCAATAATTCATCGAGAGAAGTTCTTTAAGGACATTTTCCTGAAGTGAATGCAAACACTTCTACACACACATTCGCCACCCTCATGAAGCACATCCCTTTCAGCTGCCTTTATATCACGGTGTATAGGCCTACGTTCTGTAGTTGAAAGCTTCACACACACACGTGCATACACATAAAGTTAAAAAAAACGTGTCTACTAAATTTCTTCTTAGACTAGGTGGATATCATAGGACAGGATAAAGGATACATGAATGGTACTTACAATTCGAAGACCATGTAGAGCATTCCCTCGGAGCTGTACGTCTCTAGAAGTTCTACGATGTGTGGATGTTTGAGCATATGACAAATTGTCGCTTCACGTTTGAGATCTGAAAGGAGAAAATCCATGAGAGATAGAATCACAGAAAAATAAAGTAAAGCAAAAAAGGACATTCAGTTTTAAAAGTTTCCCTCCACCACATTAGGGACATAAATTTCATAGTGGTTTTCACAAAACATCCAGACAATCCACCGTCAGCAAATTAGTACGTTCTTCCTATCGTACTATCTCGCACACATACATCCACCCACTACCCACCAAACAAACACAATTACACAAAGCCGAAACCGCATTGATATCTTTGATATCAAGTTTGGAGCACGTAAAGCACATCAGTTTTTTTGTAGGCAGGATATCTTACTAATTAAGTTATTCTAACGGGAAAGTTTTGCTAAGCTCCTGGCTGCGGATTATCGGTTACTTAATCTGATTAATCTGGATTTACCGAGGGGAGGGCCTGCGGCTCACGTGCTAGTGTTAGTGGCTGTGTGATGGCTCAGTCAGAAAATTGATGGCAAGAAATCACATTTTCTCCTAAATTTTTTTTCTTCCTTTGGATTAAACTTGGATAAGACGAGGCGAGATTTGCTCGTTCATCGGCGTTTTATGGTAATGAGAAAGAAACTTATAAATTATGTATTCACTGTACATACACACATATATACACAAACACTGAAGGATTAATGCTACTTTCGATTAATCGCAATTAATTAGAAAGATTTGCACAGTTTTTTTCCTGCTCATCATCGTGTTTGCGTAATTATTATTATAAAAACAACGATCATAAATCGTTTTCGTAATCTAATCTTTAAGTAATTAATGCCTCAAGTTTGGGGATTTCTGATATATTTGTACGTATTAAAAGGTTTGGGGGAAATGTTTGTGGCTTTTGTCCATAGATGGCGTTAATTGAAAATAAGTCACGTATCACTGATCGCAGCGACACCACAGAAAGCTCTTTTGGCAAATGACAGTTCGACTTGAAGGCCCCGTTCATACAGAGGCGATATACCTACGATAAGCGATATATCGCGAGCAATATACGGTACGCGGCATGCACCGATTCTTTAAATCTAAAGGGAGGCGATAAAAAAGTTCACAGTCGCGCGATTGCACAAAATATCGCATCTGACATATCGCTTGAAGTGCGACTTGCCGGTCGCTTCAGCGATAAATCGGAGCGATAAAAATGTAGTGAGTAGTGCGAATTGTATTACCACCACATTTTTATCGCCCACGTTGCGTCGCTGTCATAAATCCTGGTAGAAATATAGGTATATTCGCGATATGTCGCTTATCGTGTATCGCTTCAGTATGAACGCCGGCTAAGTGTAGTAATATTGGTGCAGTGTATGGAAAGTAGGTGGCATTTGAAAATGGAGAAAAATAATGAAAAGTTGAGGTACAATTTTTGAAATATTACGATATAAGGAAAAATGCATAGGCTTGTGAAAAGATATGTTCTGTGAGGGCCCCTGATCCCTTTTCTTTTTTAGTATCGCATTGGGTCTAAAAGTCTCGAGCGACTTCACTTAGCCTATTGTTGTGTACACCTATTCCTCATATTTGTAGGTCCGACAGCTTGAACAGGCTCAAAAGTGTACCTCGTGGTTTGTTGATTAGACTTGACTGTTCGAACTATCGAGGGGCATGAATAAAGAAAGTCTTCCTGTCAAGGTAAAACCTACAGGTGGGTTCATCCGTGCCCAACAATCGACAAGCGGTGTCAAAAGAGAACAATCGGGCCTTCAAATGCGGCATAAAGCCAAAAGGGTGCTCTGACAACGTTTCTACTGTGGCCAATCAATTCTTTGAGGCCCCAGATGACTGGAAGAAAGCGATTATATGGAAAATTTACAAGAACGAAGATAAATTAAGATGTAAAAACTACAAAGGCATCTCACTCCTCATCACCAGCTACAAAACATTTACAATCCTTGTGAAACAAAACTAGTACCTAACTATAGCGGAAACAGGAAAAACAGGTCCACTTAGGACCACCTACTGACCTTAAAATTAATTCTGGAGAAAGCCTGAGAAAGGAATGTAGATATCTACAGGGAGATTTGTCGACTTTCAATAGGCATATGACTCGATAACCAGAGAGAGGCTATATGAGATCCTATCGGAAGTAGGAGTCTTTTCAAAGATGGTACAACTGATCTAATACGCAATGACCGGCAAAGGTAACGATACAAAATGTTATAACAGAAGAGCTCGGAGTATGCCCCAATGTTCTTCAACCTTGTCCTAGAATGAACGATTAGGAAAATGTCATTCCAGATAAGTGCATCAATAGCTACACAGTCGCTACAATTACTTGGTGATGCGAATGGCGTGAACATTGTGGGAAAGTCCTTTTGGCAGCAAAATAAGTCTATGTCGAATTAAAAGAGGCAGCAAAGGACATAGGCCTGAAGATAAACGAAGGTGATGTAACAATCCAGAGCAGGAAGATTTAGCATGGGAAGAAATATAACTATCGATGAACATAGCCTAGAAGTAGTCGATAAAACAATCTACCTTGGGTTTACAATTACAAAAAGAAGAAATAACTAGACGAATACTACGAATTTTATGTCCAAAAGAGATACTGCACTTATTTTTTGTGCACAAAAAAACGAAACTCTCACTTTTCAAAAGTAATACGACCAGTACTCTACAGTACACACCCAGAAGTGGCTAAGTGCAATTTTGACGGTTTTGAGTTTATTGAATTTTTGTATTCAGTATTTTATTCTTAATCATTGATATATGTAATTCTTGTCTTAAACGGAGCTGTGGTTGCTGAGTTATCCAACCGGAAAAAGTGCTTTTGTGGACAATTTTGTATCTAAAAAAATCTTTGAGGGCGATTTTCTCGAAACACACATTTTGCACTTAAGCACTTCTGCCTGTGAACTGTAGTACTGTGGCAGCGAGACTTGGACTATGACCCAGAACATAGTGGAACGTGTCAACAGATTTAGGGAAAGGCGATTTTTGCTATTTTTCGAATGAATTAGGCACGAAATCCACCCAAACTGAGTTCCCGCTTATTGGCAGGTGTTCACGGAGTGAGTCTAGAGCTGTGTTGAAGTTTTCGTTGAGCCCATGAACATTTTTGCACAATCTGCTATGCTAAACTGACATCTTCGCCAGTGTGTTTGTAGGGAATCATGATATCACCTGCATGCCACGGCCTGTCAGGCGGATACCTGAAGTCCTCATCTCTTGCTCAGACTGAGTTATGTGTAGCCTTCATCGTGTCATGCGTGCCGACCTAGCAGCCTGTGAATAAATGGGGGTTTTTAATGGAGAAACATTTTTTACTTAATTCAACCCAGTTTTCTCGCTATTTTACACTGTTACGTGATATTTTCCGAGACCCCCTTCTCCTTAATGTGAGATTGGGTGAGATTCGGCTCGAACTCCTCCCCGCTAAGCACCTCACGTAATTAATGGACGACCCCTAAAAGGGCCAAACCATAGAGGATGGAATATGACGAAGTAAATACACGAGTTCTAGGAAATTTTTGACGACCCAGAACTCGCAACTTTAATCAAAATTAACAGACTAAGTAGCATCAGAAATTTCGGGAAATAGACCCAGGAGGAGATGGATAGACTCTGTGACGGCTGATGCCGGGACAATGTTCAACATCCGGAACTGGAGCCACGCCACAAATGACCGTCAAACTTGGAGAAATGTCCTAGAGGAGGCCAAAGCTCCATTTCGCTCGACTCAAGGTTAAAGCGAAGTACCCTTTAATAATCGAAACCTATGGGTTTTAGATTTCAGAGATCCTTGATTGAAAGACCAGATGAGAAACCCCGATCCTGTACGTTACAACAGCAACAATACCAATAGCTGAGAGTTTAGCTAAAAGGGCAGACTGTCATACTCCACCAAAAGCTTTGGAGATATCTAGAGCAGCCAAACCAGACTTTACCTCAAGAACAGAATATTAAATTAAAAACGACTTTCCAAGATAAAAGATTACCAGTATTGAATTATGGCAGTGGCAGAATGCCTCAGTCGTAGTAGTCCAAACTTCTCCTTTTATGACATCGTATCTTCTCATTAAAAGCTCTGATAGTTAAACTTTTAATTAACTGAGATTTAAAAACGCTTGATTAAATTTAAAATGATATTCGCCGTCGCAGCTCACAAAATCCAAGTACAAAACTTTCTGGTATCTTTAATTGAGTTAATGCTGCCGAAAAATTACCATAGCTTCCACAAAAATATCTCCTCAAAGCATTCGGAGCACGTCACATTCCTGTTAATAATTTGCATGTTGTCCGCAATACTCGAGCACAGATATCTGCGCAAAACACACGCCCCGCCCGCGCCACCTTCTCCGCGCTCCGCCCGCCGCAGTATCGCAATAAATTCCATTCGCTCGGCATAATTAACAACGTCTAAGAAAGTTGTTAAGGAGTCCCACACTCGCACACATCCTGCCAGGCATACACAAGAAGCCGAATCCTTTCCGCCGACCACATTGCAGTGCACGAAGGACGAGGTTGCTCCTCTGCTCCCCTCCTCTGGGCAAAAATTAAGTTGCAACCATTGGGGTGGCATACACGGATCATAATGTCAAGACTAAAAAACCGGTTTCCAGGACAGAAGGGCAAAAGGAAGAGAGAAAGTTGTTGCAACTTTTTGAACAGAAATTTTTGGCGTGAAAACTAACACATGTACAAATGTTTCTTCTTATCTTCTTCTTCTTTGGGTCTGATATTGACATATCTCTTTGTTATTCGCGTTCGGGTTGTGCACACATAGATATTCCGTGTAGGGATAATAAAGTTACTCTCGGTAAAATAAATACCCATGTACGCCGAGAGTATCATAAAAAACCGGTTTTTTGGTGTTGATATTACGATCCGTGTATGCCAGCCCATTGAATGACAACCGCATAGATACATTTCCCTCGAGCCAGGACTGCTGCAATGCAGTCACACAACCAGTCCAGGTCCTGGAAACTCTACCCAAAAAACATAACCTCAATATTTTTCGGGCGAATTAAATATAAAAACGGGAGAAACCCGACGAAGGGCGGCCCGGAGGGAGGTGGAGGTGCAGCTGGGAGAAAACTTAAAAACAAAAATTCCCCGAAAAGTCCTTTGCTGGGCATTAATTAATTACTTTGATTTGTAATTAATTACTCAGGAGCAAGGTGAGCAGTTGCTTAAGAGGAGAAGTTACGAGTCCTCGGCGAGTTAGACTGGAAGTGGCTACTTAGCATATTCCCATCCCCACCCGCACTTAAAATGTAATGAATTTTAGGACCAGGTAAAATACTTGAACACGCGAAAAACTGTGCTTGTTAATTTATCAAAAATTTCGCTGCCTTGAGGAATGAATGTAAAAAAATGGAAGGGGCAGGTGTCTAATTCCTAGGGTACACAGGTATTAAGCTCGAATTTCACAAGCAGAGAATAAAATTAACGCAGTATTAATGAACTTGCCGTAAAGTTAGTGAATTTTAAATAAGTTGAGACTATCCTTGACGAGGAGACGATAACATGGAAGCAAAAATTTATTATCTGAAGATTTAACACCTGTTTTGGAGGGATAGAATCACTTATCATTTATTTATCGAATTGCTAGTTTCACGTAGTTAGATTTCTGTTTGTGACGTTACCATAAATAATTTTACCTTTTTTAACAGTTAATTTTAGACAGAAGCAGAAGTTGAATCTTTGTAAAGAATAGATTGAGACTGTCGATGTTTATCTAAGTTTGTACCGAAACGTACAACTTATATTTATACAGCAAAACTTACACGAAATATCGTCACCCCTATGCCAGAGACGCGAAAGTGCAAATTTTTCACTCTCGCGCTAATAGGGTTTTGTAATACAAAATGGTACAAAGATGCCATGCCAGAAGTACGAATGTGGGTTTATTATATAGCTATATTAAAAAAAGATTGGACGTGTAAAAAAAATCTGATAGAGACAGTCTTTTAGAGACATTTTGAACATTTATCTAGCAATAACTCGAAACTGCAGATTTACACTTTCGCGTCTCTGGCATAAGAGTGACGATATGTAAATTCAAATGGTAATAAAATGGTAAAAAAAAGACCAGCATCACTTTTTCATAAATCAATCAACCATACCTATAACAATCATGGTATACACTCAGTAAATTTTAATAATATAATGTCTACTAGATGATACTTTTACGGCTCCTTGTGGTTATGTTAGAATATTTCCTTGGTTGCCTTGTTTCCGAAAGTTCTTCTCGTTCTACTCTTTCCTAGGGGCACAATTTTACTCTAGTGGCCCCTCTAACTTCGTGATCATTGATTTTCGAGTTCTCAGCGTAGAGCCGACCCACCCACAAATATTCTTACTTAGGCGTCACACAGTGTGACGAAAGGTATTGAAAAACGGAAATAGATCATTTTTCACGAATACCAATGAAATGTCCTGAACTTCTTTCACATATACCCAATGTACAAAAGTAACGTGATAATTCCTGGAATATCTCATCCAGGAATGAAAAATTCCAACTGAAAGTTGTAGTTAAGGTCGCACGCAAATTCTATTTCAATCAATTAGAAATTTGTGTGCGAAGTTTCAACAAGTTTTGCAAAAAAACAAAGTGAAAGTAAATTTTTTATCATAATGAATCCAGTTTATGGCATTTATAGTATTATTTCATTAAAAATTTCCTAAAACAAATTATTTTAAAAAATTGGAGTAACGCATGTTATTATTCAAAGAATTTCATTTTAAACCATATCGTACCTTATAAAACATGGCATAACTGCAATAAAAACCCGCAAAAAAATGCGAAACAATTTTATTACATTACTCAAACATCGGCATTTCTCATAACGTATAGTCATTCATTCATAATTATTACTTGCTAGCTGTTATTGCTAATTTCTAGGAGGTAAAATTGTAATAAAATATTCCGAAAATCTGTCACTTTCATACCTTCGGGGCGCTGTAAAACCCTTCGTAGTGAATGAAATTAAAAAAGTAATGAATGAAACTTATTCCTAATGAAACCCTCTACAAAAAACTTGCTATTATTTTTTTTTGTTAAAGTTGAACGAAAAAAAGTTATAGCCTTTAAAAGAAAATATTGTAACTAATTTTTGTGTTCTAAGGCTTATAACTTCTTAATTATTCATTTTACCACAAAATTTCTAAGTAATAAATTGTAGATTATTTAATTCTAAACAAAAAGTGTCCTTGCAAATTTTCGGGAAGATATACCGTTTCGGAGATATAGTGGAAAAACCATTTGCACACGTTTTCCAAGATGGCGGCCAATTGGGGGGGGGGTTAAAATCCCGAAAACTCAAACTTAAGCTCACACTGACCCCCCCTACACATCCCACAAATAAAACCTTGTCCTGCATTTTTGTAATGTTAAAGTACCATTTCCATGGACTAATATTTGTTCACCAAAATTTTGACCCGAATACGTGAAGGTTTTGTTTTGGAGGATCAGTTGGACGTCCAGGACATTGTACGATTTGAATTTTTGAATTTAAATAAGGAATTCATCGGGTGTGGCAGACATTGGGATCGTTTCGAAGAAAAAAATTCTGATTATTTGGCTAAGCTTTTCAGTTTCACTTTGAAACGCGATGAGGAGGAGATGGAGGATGAAGTGTTCGAAGATCAAGTCAAACAGCGGGGTTCGTCGAAGCGTGGTCTTCCTCCAAGTGGTGAATTTAGTTCCCTCAGTGATCGACAGAAAAGGAACCGTCTGCGAACATTTAAAAAATTTTGGATCGGAAGAATTGTTATCGGCGTCAAGAAAATCATTGCATGCGGAAGGTGAACTTAGTGGTGTAGATATGTAAGATAAGTTGGAAAACTCACCAACTAAGGGCAACACCATGAGTTGGACCTAATATGTTTATGACCATGGTTGATCAGAAAGTCATTAACCATATTACCGATAATAAAGGTTAAGCTAATTGCTACTTTTGCGGAGCTAAGCCAGGTCAAATGAACTCTATTGCAACTGATGGCCCGAGACAAGTACTTGCAAAAGAAGATAATTGCCGATACGGAATATCCACACTTCATGCCTGGATTAACTCATTCCAGTGCCTACTTCATATTAGTTACAAAGTCGAGTGGCATGTGTACAGGAAGAACAAGGATAATAAAGCTGCGATCGATGATAGGAAGAAATCTATTCAGGAAGCGTTTTTTAAGGAAATGGCGCTGAATATGGATCAACCATTAGCAGGATTCGGTAATACCAATGACGGTAATACGGCGAGAAAGTTCTTCTTGGAATGAGAGAAAAATGCAAGAATTACTGGAATTAATGCTGTACTAATTAAAAATTTCCGGACGATTTTGTTGGCACAGGAAACTCGTACAAAAGACATTCGGAAAACAGGTCGTATAGCTACGAATGAAGATTTGATTAAGCGATTGTTCCTCTCTTCAGACCCATACATCAAGTTTTTAGGCGGGACAAAGAAGGAAATTCCGAAAGATGAAGACGTGTTAAATATCTTAGATTTAGATGAAGACGATGCAGATTCTGAGTACGAAGACGATGAAACTGATGTTGATTTTAACCAATATTGATTGTAATTATTCTAATATAATAAAATTTGTATACAGAAACATGAAATTAATATTTAACATTATATGTGAATACAAAAAAATTTTTTTACACAAATCGGATTTGAAGTTTTCAATTTTCATATACTCCCATACAAACTTGGTACATATAATTAATTATATTTCATTAAAGTTAATATAATCGACAAATTCTAATGATTGTATAAGAAAGTCCGTCCATTAAGCTGTCTATAATTGAGAATATCCTTTTTTGGTCCTGAATCATTTTTCTGTCTTTTTCGCAAAATGCATGAAAGTTATTTTTAGTATGCAAGGATTATGGTTCTAGCATTCAATATTCAATCCCATATATTTTTCCGTTTTGTCCCATAGCATCGTCACACTGTGCGTCGTCTCCCAAGAGCCATAGTATCGGAGGATTTAGTCGTATTAAGCCCTGATCTTTTTAGCTGAAGCACCACATTGCGAAGACCAGTCACAATGACTAAGATGATACAAGCCAAAATGAAATGAAAAATTGAAATGTTTCCCACGAGGGCAGTATTAGGCCCTTATCAATTCCACATCGTCTTTGCTTACTATTTCTGCCACATCTATGTCTTATTTTACTGAGCTGTCATACGATTTGGAAACGGCTTATTTTTATGTACAAACCATTGGGAACCCTTATATTATATATCCTTTTTCAAAGTTCCCCACTGGGGCATTTGACGACAATACTTTGTACGAAATGTTTTAGTTTCATCCAGGATTTACCAGTTACTGCGGCCTTTAGGTACGTAGGTAGGTGAAGGGCTGTCTCCAGAACAACCGGAGGCCCAATTAGCGCTTGGTTTGCCGCTTTGCTGCCACACCTCGTGTCCCTTGATTCTGAAGTGATTGTTTGGTCGGGTGAGACGTATGCGTAAAGCCATCCTGTGTAATTTAGGAAGCTTAGCAGTGATCTGATCTCCAGTCTGGAGATATCGTTTCGTTTTTCCTGTAAAAAGCAGCACCTCAGTTTTTCCCGGATTGACCGCCAAACCATAGTCTGCTGCCTAGCTGCCAAACTTTATTTAGGTATCCTTGCATGATTTCACTGTTAGAAACATTCCGGACACCATTATCACTAGGTCATTTGCGTATACTATTACCTTAGCCCCGCTTTCATCTAATTTTTGTAGTATTCTATTCATCATTACTAACCAAAATACTCTGGAAGTTGGTAGTGTAGAACCTTCGCTTTTACAGTTTAGATAGGCGGGAGTATTCTACGTATACTGCTACCTAATTCATGGAAGCAGGTCATCGGGTTACCAAAATACAGGGTGATATGTAAACCTCTATCAAAAAAATTTCAAAACGCCCTAGTGACCAAACCGTTACGATTTCTGCCCCACTCCCATATGATTTTTTGTTCGTCTATCCAAAGCCTATCTACAGCCCGCCACTTTGTAACTTGAGGTGGGACACCCTGCATAAAGAAAACAATATAAAAACAAAATAATTTTTCATATTTTTTTTCTTTAGTCTCCATTTTCCGACCAAACGTGAGGTTTTCCGGGAAAAGCTTATATAACTTTTTTTGTTGAGAATTTTCATATCTTTAATTTTGTCTTCTTAACATTTTTCCAATTTCGACGTTTTTCCGAGCTACGGTCGGGAAAGCGTCGGAAAATTCTTTCAATCGGATTTTCTCGTGATTTTCACGAAGTACGGCCCGGAACTCAACGGTAACCTTTTCTCCAATTGCTAAACTCCCACCATTCCAAATTTCATTAAACTACAATTTTTTTTTGCAGTTTTAGCGATTTTTTTACTCTGGAAACTGTACTATTAAACGATATCGAAAGCTGAAATCCATCACAGGAAGGTTATGTTCTCCTTGTGTTGAGACCTTGCGACGTCAAACTTTCCCTTGTATGCTCTTCTGTATGCCCGGTTATAGACTAGGAGTTTTGTACGTTGTGTAGATTTTTTTACGTTCGCTTCCAACCTGACTGAAGGAGAGTTAAAGAAAATCGTCAGAAAGGCAAACAAATATAATGTAGCTACCCAGAAGCTGCTCCTATCCAATGTTTGCGCCCTCTGAAAATTACAGTAAAGGTTCGGAAATGATTTCGCGTCTGGATGCATACGTCCTCGTCTATAACGGGTCCAAGACATTCAAATCAGTCGATGAGGAGGTACATTACCAAAGATTGAAGTTTGTTCTTAATTTAACGCATAGATGCAGCCTAACACAACCAATTTATTTGAAGCTACTGACACACTAAATGACACCAAAAAGAAATCACTCACCTGCTGTACTAAGTCCAGGACTAGCTGTGAATTTTGCAACATCGACTATTTTTACTGCGAATTGTTGATTTGACTCTCTGTGAATACATCGTCTGACTATAGAAAATGGTCCCCTGAAAAGATAAATTTTTTTTTAGTTAATTACAATTTAACTCAAACATTTTTACTTAACTTTTCATATTAAACAAAAAAATTAAAAACTACCAAAAATCTCTATGAAAACATCAAAACAATTTCCATGAATTCCCCTGCTGGGAAGCAATGTCGAGTAAATCTAGAAATACTAATCAAGGTCACATGAGGCCACACGAACTGAGCTCCCAAACCAACAAAACTTGAAATCGGTCATAAAAGTTCATAACCGACCACCACCAATGGGGCAGAGACTTGGGGTATGTTGTAGTTCAATCAAGACTGTGGCAACAGGTCAATTAGTAATCAAGAACAATCTCGACTAATTAAATCAGACGAGAACGAATTTGAATAAATTCTGGAGGGAATGGCACGAAATGAAAAATCATTCTCAGTTTTTTTGGCGTGATCTTTTAAGAACATCCTTTTTAACAAGACCAGGAATAGGAAAGGAAAAATTCCCTTTTTTATCCAGCAAGTAATATTCAAGAACACGAACACACACACACGTATAAATTAGAGAAATTCAATTCCGTTTTACTTCTGCGAACGTGCTAAATCTTTTCGAGATTTAGAATAGAATCTTGTCTTTTCTCGTCCTTTTTTTGTTCTTCTTCATCATCTTGGATTTATTTCAAAATTCAATTAGAGTCGAAGACTCTTTGCCCTTTCGTAAGGAGTATTTCCACAGTTTTCCTTCCCCACACACAAGATGTTCCTCGTTATCAGCAGTTTCCTTCTTTATACATTTTTTTGTTGGAGCGTCTTAGTTTTAAGATTTCTCGTTTGTCGGTGAAAAGTTGGTGAAAGTCCTTTTGAGACACAAGAAATACTAAACAGGAAAACCACACACTAACAAAATCAATAAAATCCTAGTTGCTGAAAAGCCTTGTTGTGTAGTAAAAACTAGGGTTCCTTGGGACACAAAGAGATTCAAAATGCATCACAACCATGCATGGAGGTTTTATATATTCTGGAGCTGGGAGGCCCTACGGCAGTAGATGAAACCATACGGAACTGAGATAGAGAATGAAAAAAAGGACTTGGACCAAGACTAAAAGTTGAAATTGAATTCCTGAAAAACAGAAACTGGCGAATTTATACCCTGGGTATTGAATTCTAAAAAAAAAAAACTCCAAAAACAACCCCTTGAAAAAAACCTTCCGGTTTTCAGGTTAGGTTTATCTTACAGCTGCCCTCCGGCATTCAGTTTCGAATTCATGCCGTTATTTTTTTATGCTTTTTTCCAGTTGTTTTCCCCCCTTTTTTCGTGTGTACTTTCACATGGATATTGGACCAGAAAAAAATCGGTGAGGAAAATGTGATCCCACAAAGGCTGCCCGGTGCCTGTCCAGAGAAACATTTTTATGGCCAGTTCATAACGAAGACCAACAACCTCGACAGGTCTTTGTTCTCGTCAACCCATTTGCATTTTCAGGGTCTCTTAAACCCCCGTTGCCATCTCCCAATAGTCCCATGGCACAATCCACATAAAAATCCTTGAACATCTGCAGTTGAGAGGAGCCCAACTGTTCGGATTCAAATCGAAATCCTTGCATCCTTCTACGTTTCATACACACACATAAAAAGCCAACTTCAATATATGCATCTGACATAGCAAATAAACCCAAAAAGGACCCAAAAGAAGTCCAAAGCTAGCTGCAGGCCAATATGGCATATGATCCTGTCTCTACCGGGGCACTATCATCTATCTCCCTGCATGTCCCAGCCATAGTTAAAGAGCTCTGCCATATACGATGGACACCCTTTTCGGGGGTAGTAGCAATTTTCGGGGCAGATTGATGGCGGGTTGTTAGCTGAGTTATATCGGGTTTTCATTTATCATAAAGCTCCCTCGCCGAAATGTCCTCATTAAATGTCAATACAAATCTGCCGGTCGGGAACCTTAAGGGCGAGGGCGACAACAACAAAAAATGTAGTGATTTAAAAGGATTCCAGACAATCTTAGATCTGTGCTAAGAATTTCTGCTGATACCAGGGAAAAGGATGAACTTTGTGACCAAAAAAGAATTTATGGTGATAGAACTAGTTTCTGTGGCAACAGGATGTTAATGGTGACTACAAATTTTTCTGTCTCGATTTGGGTTGAAATCTATTATTATGTATGCAAAATACACCCTAAAAAAGGAAAAATAGAATCATCACCTAATTTTATTGTAAGCGTTTATTCAACTGTGACATCTTTGTAACAATAAATTGCTTCTGTAATTGTGACTATTTCTCTTTTATTAACCCTTTTTTGAACGCATGATTACTTGTTTCTTTTTTCGGGTGACTGGGACTTGTATTTCCTTAACAGTAACTTCAACTCTACTAGTATATGTGACACCAGGATCACACAGCCAGTTTATTCGAAAGTATCACCAGGTTAATCGCAAATGTACGAACGATATCTTAAAAACTAAAGAAGCCGTCTTCAGAGCTTACAAGAGTTCGCTGGGTAAATCGCTCCGCAGAGGCCCGTGTAGCGCTGCGTGGAGGGTTCTGACTAAGGATACACGGAATCCCAAGGTATAAACAATCGTGCTGAAACGACGAAACGGCAGGCCTATTTCCTGCGCTTCATTGAATCCCGTTATTATGAATAATGGACTAACAGCTATTATAAATCCGTAAGAGAACTGCGAAATAAATGCACCCTTTTACTTATTACCCATTGAAAGAGGGAGAAACATTGGGGGAGTTTTGTTGCTGTTGGTTGGGGACTGACGTGACCAGACGTGAGGAGTTGAGTTTTAGCCGACCTCCGGGTATTGTTAAAAGTTATTCAACGAGGAATAAAAAATAAAAAAACATTAAATTTTGGTGGAGCTGTTTTAATAAGTGCCTGTTGGCAAATCACTATCTTTGTCCCTGAAGGAACGACAATTACAAGAGGAGGTATCCAAGAGGAAGTCCCTGTTGTGGAGCCTGGTCCGAGGACAGCGGAGTGGCAGCTTGGGAGCGAGAATAGTGACTACAGGTGCCGAGATTTCGGGAGGAGAGGCCGTCCTAAGTTAAGAAAGTAAACGTAGCCCCGGGATTACAGATCCCGGTACCGTCTTATCTCGGGTACCCCTGGATGTGGAGATTTTTCGAAAGGGTTGACCCTATCTTCGATTATTTCTAACGTGGTCAAGGGCATGAAAAACTGGTAGTACCAAGGGAGATTTCTGGGAGTAGGACTGCCACATAAAAATAACTTCATACCACAAACATTGAACATCCTTTCGTCAATTTACTTACCTCCACTTACTTAAAACTTAAAAATCCTTGAAAATTTTCGATATCTTCAACTTGACTCCTATAACTCATCTATAGCTGTATACATACTTATGTATGAACGAGACAAGTTGCTGGAGGTCAAAATCATGAAACTACATATTCCAAAGCCCAATCTGCTTTCATCACTTATACTACGATTAAGGAAGGAGGAGGTTCATAAGTTTGTTTAGAGCCAAAAGTCTGAAGGATTAATTATTACTCAATCAGGAGAAAGTTTCAAGTGTGAGAAAATATATTTTCCATTAAGGATTTCGGTTTTCTATCGATTGCGAAATTCGGCTACTTGTTGCGCAACATGCGAGTACACACCAGCTTCTGAATGTAAATCATGTTTTCGTTGTTAAGTGGATGAAATTTTGTTTTGGAGAAGTTATTTGAGAGAGGGCTTTTATATATGTATATAGTGTTTAACATGCATATAAATGTATTTTAAAATTATTGAATGTAATTACAGGGAAGTGGTAATCGATTGAAAATATTTCAATTGGCATAGCTTTGAGTGGAAGTTTCCTATTCAATGCATTAACACACGAATTTCTGATAAATGTACCAAAATGTATCCAATACGGCAACAATTTTTCAACTTGAATTAAAGAAAAGTGAACCAGTATTTAAAAAATGAGTGACTACAGGTGGTTTAAATTCGATTCCTGAATTAAATTAGGTAATTGTTGTTAAGTACTAAGTAAAGGCAATCAACAATGGCGTCAACCTGAATAAAAAATGGCCGTACAATGGGCGAGCACCGGCCTCTTGGGTTTTTAAGGGACATATGATGGGCGTAGAGTTTTTAACCATTTTTAACGAAAGCACATACGGCCCCAGGACGGTCAAATTTGACGAAAAGATTTAAATGGCCCAGTACTAAGCTGTACACACATGCATACGACGGGCATATAAAAGCCAAGTGCATAATATTTTCGTTATGTAGAATCGGCTTTTGGATTATGATACTTAAAGACTACCGATACACAAGAGAAATCCGCTCGCCAGTCATCGATTTGTTGTACGTGAAGTGTGGAGTGCATTAGTGGTAAATTTTGTTATTTAACCGCTTGAAGAAAACAACCGAAAAAAATAATAAAATTGATTGTAGTGCATCGATAAAAATTTTGAAATCTTCGAATTCAAAGATATGAGCATCGGATTTCATGATGTTTTCCCCAATAAAAAAACGGTGAGTTTTGAATTTTGTTAGAGAGTGAAAGTCACACTTTCCCCCAGAGATCGATAAAGAAAAAATATATAAGACAATGTCATACTTAAACACTTCCAAAAATTAGTACCATATCACTGACGACCTTCTTGATGCCCTTGTCAAAATATTCAATGACCCTATAGGTAGGGCTCCAAGCAGAGGAACTCTAAGCAGCACTTCTTGTTGTGACTGGATCAGTTCTATGATAAGATTTCGCAAAGTAACGGTCATTCTTTAAAACTATCTCATGGGAACTTTGAAAAATTAATGTCCTCAGGAAGAAGACATATTACTGATTGCAGATGATGTTCCAGAATAACGCAATGACCAAACATTTTTCGCTCAAGGTTGCTCAAACGATGTTGCCTTGGGGCGGTAGCAGGTGTGAAAGCATGTCACAGCCTATTAGTGAATTCCGAACAGATGATATATGATCTGATCTTCTCAGGTGGAAGATAAGGCGTAAGCAATCATTGAATGCAACATTAAGTCGTTCACGGCAGGACGAATCATACACATTGTAAACAAGTGAGCCATAGAGCAAATGCGGAAGAATGAGAGATTTTACAAGTTTTGAACGTACAGTGGGTGATAGGAGACTGCCATGAAGCCAGAGCTTGCGTAATGTTCCACAAATCTTGGAGAGCATTAGTGATACTTAATCACAGCACGTCAGTTTAGCATTAATAGCAATGCCAAGATTATGGACCCGATCAACAATGAGAAGAGGAATGTTACCCAGACAAATGAGTGGCATTCTGTCGGGGAGCGTAGAAAGACGACTAAGAACAAGTTCTTGTGATTTTTTAGGTTTTAATTTAAGGTAGTTGAAAGCACTCCACTCATTTATTCGAGAGAGAGTGCTATTCAGGTCAGAAATACAAGAATCAATTTGGCAAGAAAGGCAAGAGGTATACAGTTGGAGATCATCAGCATACAGATGAAAGGAACAGTGGCCGATAGTAAAAGGTAGGTCATTTATATACAATGAAAATAGTAGGGTACCAAGAATTGAACCTTGAGGAAACCAGAAGGCACCTGTAGAAAATCGGAGATAACATTGTTATGACGAACACATTGAAAACGGTTAGAGAGCAAAGAGGAGAAAAGCCTTGTAGCAGACGAAGAGAAATGATAGCGCTGACTTAGTTTGGAAAGTAGGATCACATGCACCACCGAGTCGAAGGCTTTCGAGAAATCAACAAGCACTAATATTGCAACGTCGCCTTTAATAGCGGTTTCACAACTATGATTTTTACGGAAACCAGATTGATATTTCGAAATAAAGCTATTAGATTCAAGGTAGCATAGGACTTGGATGTAAAGAATTTTCTCAAAGGCTTTTGCACGGAAAGGAAGAATGCCAATGGGACGGAAATCTGAGATATCTGCAGGAGAAAATTAAATTGTAGGACTAGTAATACAAACGTACAAATGATGGGATGGTGCTATTTGGCCTGATTCCTTTGCGACGGCGGACTGCAACTACGATTTATGTTAAGATTGGACGCCGCAGTTAATGCATAATCTCAATTGCAATGGTAACTTCTATTGTGACGTGGCGGAACACGTAGGAAGACAGCCTATTACATTCCCAAATATTCAGTTCAGTTCGGTGTTTCTGTTGATACGTTTGGCAATACTTTTTTGGTTCATAAATTAACTTTTTAATACTACGTCGCCGACTGCAATTTTAGAATTTTGCCCAACCGACGACTTCAACTTCGTGGCGCAGTGCCGCTGCGCTGCTGTCATTTCGTTATACACCGTTTGTTTTGGCTTTGTGATAAACGACCGACTGCACCGTCCGGCGTCGCAGTCGAAATTCTGTTTTGACCTCGATACTAATATTGACGGGTTCCTAGCCGATACACGAAACATTAATACACTACTCCACCAGCGGGACAAAGGAACAGTCGAAACAGTGGGTTAGGCAATCTGGTTTCAAAGAAAGCGAAGACGTTGAAATTGGCCGGTAAGGTGATGGCCGTGTTTTTTTTTTTTTTTTTTGATGCATGCGGAATCATCTATATCGATTAATTGGCAAAAGGATAAACGATAAATGAATAGTATTATGCCTCGTTAGTGTACCGATTGAGGAAAGAAATTAAGAAAAAACGTTGTGGTTTGGCAAAGAAAATAATTCTCTTGCATCAGAACAAAGCATGGATGTACTTTTGACCAGTATCGATGACGAATATTGTGAAATCAAAGTTCCAATTAGTGAAACATCGACTTCATTCGGCCCTTGGTAAATTTGTCCAAGTTTAAAAAAATGAGAAAAGATTCACGTCGGATGAAGAGGTGTCATCGCCATCAAGTGGATGGATATGGGATGGGTGTCCAGCCCAGCCAAGGCAATTGACTTTTATGAACGTCATTAAGTCTACGTCATCATAGATTTGATATTACTCGCTGTTATATTTAATCCTCCATGTCCCTTCCTGACAAATTGGTTCTATTATGTTTCTCAACATCTCCCTTTCAAACAAATTTAGCATGTTCTCTAGACTTTGTGTGTGCGTCCATCTTTCAATGTCGCAGCATCCCAGTGGAAAAAATTGGGAGCGCTGCTCTGGGGAGCTTATTTTGAGAACCGTTAAATACGCTCCCAAGGCAGCATTACTGGAGTTTTCATAAGTTTTATAGAACGATGAAAAAATTGCGATTATCCTGGCGACCATAGAGGGTGACATAAGCATCTCAATTGACCGGCTGCCGTTCAATACGGCGGACAAGCAGCTTTGGACGTGGTTAGAATTTAGTTGGGGGATTGCTTTAATAAAACCACGCTCAAAGCCAAGATGAACAAAATAAAAACTTTTCGATACCATATCACATATATGTACATATCCATGAATACTTCTTTTTTAAAAGCGTTGAGGTGTTGATAACGAATCCTTTTTTTGGGGGTTTAGTCAGGACAAAACATGGTTCTGTGGAAAAAATTTGTCTTTGAGGATTATAGGTTGGGCAAAGGTGGGATAACTTCTAAACGGAGTCACTTAAGTTTTTGCTGTTTATACTAACTAACAGAATACACATTTACCTAAAAGATAACCCTAAGTATGTTGCTTTACGATAATTAGTCGAGGAGTTATTCAACTCTAAATAATCTATAAAAAAATACATTGTTTTTTCGTAAACATGCTGTATCTTAGTGGAACACATTTTTCCTCCAAATACCATACAAGTCGCGAATGAGTATTTTAAATCGTTAAAACGGTGATATCTCATGAATGGCAATTCGTACAGGAAAATGTATATTAACGTTTTTTGTAGAGAGCTTTGTGAACATTACTTTATGATAGGACTTACGGTTTAAGATGTATTGGCAAAAAAATTATATTTTGACCCTAACACCCCCTAAAAAGTTAGCTTCCCGGGGTAGAAAATCTGTAGGTTTTATAACCGCTTATTAAGAAACCTAACAGGAAGCTTTGTGGCAATTTTTAGCCATTACCCAATCATTTCCGCTATTTTTTTTTAATACGCTTTTATTAGCTTCACTTGTAACTATGCAATAAAATCTTGTAAGTTAAATTTAACCCACTTCCCGGTTTCCGATTGAGCTGAAATTTTGCACACACGTTTAGTTTGGATGACAATGCAATCTGACTATTTTGTAAAAAAAATCAAGATGACGGGTCCAGGATGGCGGCTGAATTTTGCAATTGTGTTCGCCGACCCCCCGACATGGGTATCAAATGGATGGGTATGCCAACTACAATACAATTAGCTGCGTAGCGTAATTCTAAATTCAAAATAGCGGCCAACACATGGTGGTGACAAGAAAATGGTAGAAGCCATATAATAGACTAAAAAGTAGAAAATAAAATATATAGTTTAAAAAAACCAAAAAATACGCTTTTAATTTAAAATGAACTAAAAAGTAAAAAATAATTTTTAATGTAAAATTTTTATTGCTTCAGCCAGTATATGGGAACAACCTACGTTTCGAAATGTAAAAAAGCGTGGGGCGCTAACGAGAAGTTCCAATGTTAATAAAATAAGGAAATAGGTAAGGAGCCCCACGCTTTTTTACATTTCGAAACGTAGGTTGTTCCCATATACTGGCTGGAGCAATAAAAATTTTACATTAAAAATTATTTTTTACTTTTTAGTTCGTTTTAAATTAAAAGCGTATTTTTTGTTTTTTTTAAACTATATATTTTATTACTATTTCACCTGTACTATATTTTATGTTATACTAAACAATTTACTGTACTATAAATTGTTTAGTATAACATAAAGCAGAAATATTGTTTTTATTAATGAAATACAATACGACCCTCGTATCCTCTTTATCTTCTTCAAATAATTGAATTGTTACAACGACGACCATCTACCATTATATCCATATCCATGGAAATTAGAACAAATGAATGCAATAATGAATAGACAATGTTCTCAATAGGACAAAGTTTTTACACGCATGTTATCAATCATAACATTCACTTTGTTCAAAATTCTCTTTCTCTGCCGTTATATCCAAAATCATCAAACTTATTCCCATCAAAAACTGTGTTGTGATTTTGTGAACTTCCTTTAGAATAAAACCAAAATTTAGAATACCCGAAACGTTGTTCTAAGGATCTCATGCATGACCACGTACAGGTTCAGCAATCAATATTTTAACTATTGCGAATAATTGAATAAAATTACCTACTGGAGAGAATGCTACTTTTGTTGCAAGCTAAGGATGAACTTTTGAAATGAAAATATTGTGCCACATTGTATATGGCAATACTGATTTTCTATATTAATTACAAAATGCTAAAATTTGTTTGTTTCAAAGTGGAATATGGCAAAAGTTGTTTCAAGTATTCATATTTAGAAATTTAAAGTTTTGTGATAGAAAGTTCTAGTTCTGTGCTTAGGAGAGGACAGCTCAAATCCATAAAAACATGAAATTCCTTTTAAAACCCCTAATTTCGATAAAAGCAGAATGTTTTTTCCGTGCAGAAGATTCCCAGCTTATTTAAACAAAATTGTCAATCATGAAAATTCGGCGAAAAAAAATAATCTTATTCGATGTATCAAATTCTATTGACAGAAGAGAGTCTAATGGAGATCGACATGAGCTTCGGGGTAGCAAAACAAGCATCCATCCATCCATCTAACGAACAACACAAAAACAGGATGCCCCCAGCAGAAAAAGCGAGCTACAACCAGCTACTGATATCAATAAACAAAAAAGGTTACCATATCCTTGTCAGGAGCAAAAACAACAACAACAACAAGAATTGAGCCGGCGACAATAGCATATCAACACAATCCCGACATTTTCCCACTGAATGAGATCCGATAAAAAACAACTCTCTTAATTCCCATATATGTTTCACCTTTGGGGTCTTTTAATCTCGCCTCGATTTAATGCGGATCATTGTGTTAGTGTATGGCCAGGATCCATCTATTCCGACCAAGGAAGGACCTAATGCAAAAGTAATCACTTTTCGGTGCCCATTGTAGCCAGTCCCCATTAAGAGAGCAGCCAGAGACAAGAGAGTGGGTGGATACCCATATCGCGTAAGCTGGCGACGGCTCAACCTTTGAGGCGTCGGCCGCATAATCACCCGACCTTAGCCCATTCCAGCGGGGGGTGTGTTATCGTGGCTATCTGTGAATCCCAAAGAATTGTGGCAGGGGTTGAAACCATAAAATTTTCCTAACGATCCCGCATTAATGCGGTAGTGGAAAACGGGAGGCCTTAATGAGGTTCAGTGAACTAAGGCCATCAAGGGGGCATCACCCGCGCCAAGGTACTATCACCGGATCAACTACCCTGCATAGATTTAATGAAGAGCACCGCCTCTGCCATCCTGAATCTCCTTGGAGCAGCAAATCTTTGTGAGGTCACATAAATCGCGAAATTTTATTCCGAATTGCACTTTTTTTAATTTACTGAGCAAATAACCACCGCCAATGTGGGGAGCCGCGGCGCTCCCTTTGAGGAAGTGGTGAGAAAAATTGTTGGGAAAATCCCAATTTAATAGGATCCCCTTGACGCAGCCAGGTTTCCTGTCGGCCAAGCAAGGGTTTGGGAAGGACCAACCAGTGCAGGGAAAAAGCAGGGACTCGCGTGAAATATAGCAAAGGAATCTGCGAAATTAATTTCCCTTCACCCTTGAAATTCCGAAAGGCTTTTGGAGGAAAAAGCGTTTAAAGAGATTTTTTTGCCGGGCCTTGTTAATTAGAAACAGTCTTTCTTCACCTAAAGGTACTTTTTCCAAAACAAATCCTTTAAAAGTGGTGCGAAAAATCCTTAAACGCAAAAGGGGGAAAACCCCGTTCTGTAGCTATAATAACACAATAGCAGAAGTGCTTCCGGACTATTTTGTCCCTATAAAAAGTGACGCCATGAAACCAACTTTTTAATTCCGTCACTCTCCAGTTGTTTGTACCTTGGATGATGTATTGGCTAAAAGCAAGGTATACACATAGAGAGAGGCAAACAACTACACAGCTATATAGCTAGATAGTTAGACAGCTAGACTGGTAGACAGTCGATTTCGTGACAGCCACAGATACCCTACGTATTTTTCTATGGGAGGAAAATGTACATGTCGCCTAAGAAGCTCTAAGAGGGCTAAAAACATAAAAGGACTCTTGAACAGGCAGTACAACACCTTTGACTACCACTCGGATCAAGGTCAGCCAAGATCTAGTATTCTGATTAAAAGACACGTTTACTTTAACTTGTAAGTAAGATACTGCACTGCGAATCAGACGAGGGAGTAATGCCGGATTCATCGTTGCGGATGATTCGCGCCGCACTTATGTGCGCGCATACTTTTTGTATGAAAAATAGTACCTTTCTCAATTTTGGGAAATTTTTGGGATTTTTTTTTTCTCTCTCAAAAAAAGTTGAACCAACTTCAACTTTTGTGCGGCGGATTTAAAAAATTGTCAAAAAAATCATATGTTTTTGATGAAAATTGTCTGAAAAACTGTCAAATCATACAAAATGTGCGGCACACTATGACTACAACAATGAATCGAAGTTCAGCTGACTCTCTTTTTGGGAAATTTGTGCGACGCGACTCATCCGCAACGATGAATCCGGCATAAGAGAGTGCAGAAGCACTAGCGGAGTCCCCAAGGCTTCGTCCTAGGCCTCCTCCTGTGAATCATCATCCCGTTATGAACTATTGACAATAAACTTCCGGCAAGAAGCGGTCGATATATGAGAAGCGATATGGGATATAATGACATGGATCGAGAGCGTTGGTATATGCCTCCTGGGAACGATACGGTGCGGTGAATGTGGGAAACCAGGTCATCTGCTCTCTGCTGCACTTAGGTATCTGGAAGTGATGATTAACTGTAGGCTCGACTTCAGAGTAGAATTGGCGGAAATGGTGGGTGAAAAAACGTCTGAAATCAACTCAGCACTCGCGAGGATGGTACCAAAAATAGAACACTACGGATCAAGCTTATGCCTTCTTATGACGAAAATGGTTAGTCCGGTCCTATTTTATGCAGCGGCAGGATGGACAGGGGCATTGGACTGAACGAGCCTGACGGCTAAGTGCCCTTTGGGCATGTTGTATATTCCGTATTACGTCCTATGTAGCAGCATGTATCATAGCAGGAACAATATCCATTGATATTCTGGCGATGAAGAGTAAAGATGGAAACAGATACAACCAGACATGTAGTTGCGTTAGCGGAACGCACTCGACGCCAAAGTTTCAATATTTTCCGAATCGCCACATTTAGCGCCAAAGGCTTCGCATCGTTTTTACGAACTTTTTAGTGGCAAAAGCAGTACGACCAAACTGCGCGGAACAAGGGCTGTGCTTTAAAAGGTACATACATTGTACATCAACAAAATACAGGCTTTTCAAAAGGGCGTACGGCCTTTCAAATGAAAATTAATTTTTCTCAATATAAATTAATCAATATTCATTAATAAAAGAGCTCATAATTAATTTTTTTTTTTTTTTTTTTCAGATTAGTTCTTATTTTAGGATCCCAAAGAAAATCTAATAATTTTAGAAATTAGTATCAGCTCATGGTTCAGAAAATACAAGCTCATGCGCGCTTTTTTCAAACGCCGTAGGGCCAAAAGCCCGTGTGTAGTGTGGAAGGCCTATTAGTTGCGCAGAGATCTTTTTTCGTTTATTCTATTCAGTTATGGAAAAAATAAAAAAATAAATAAATAAAAAAATATGCACCCAGCAGGCTGAGTGATTCTCCTTTGAAAGCTTCACTTCAAAGCTTTAAAACTTCCTACGCCGACGAGCTTTCTAGATATAAAACAAACCGCTTCACCAGGCCAAAATTTAGTCTTAACCAGACTCGTTCTCCGGTCCTATACCGTGTCATGGTGTATGATCCGGCACGGCTACACTATACACAATACACACATTAACTTTCCAAACAATCTGTTGAGGAGATACCAATCAGCAAGGAAAGCTTTCATGTTGCGTTTGGAATCTATTTCTCGTACGTTTCGCAAGCAGTTCTCGAGTAGTTTTCGAATCGAGAATGGTGCGAGAAAGCGAGTCTCTGAGAAATTGTTTGCAAGGACCTGAGGAATGTTGCCTAGGCCTTGTCGTGGTAGATGATCCGACAATGTGCCGAAGAAGCGATTTCTAGACCGTGTCGAGGTGTATGATCCGGCATGGTTAGATAACTGACATATTACATACGCAACACATACCGACCGACTACCGAATACTTGAGGAGTGTTTCCCGTACCAGTGGCGAGGTGTATGATCCGACGCTGTTCCTGGCAACACTTTTTATACCAGTGTCGCGGTATGACCAGATACAATACCGAACACCGTATTATACACATATCCTCCTAGCCCGAACCAGTAAGGCCACTGACCCCAGCTTACGCACATATACGCCCGCCGCACATGCCCACACTCGCACTCGTTCACGACACTGCGGCAATGTGGCACTAACATTGGTGGACTCGTGTTTGTCCACATTTGCTAACACGAGTCGTACATCAGTCAGTGGCATTCAAGATGGGCGCGATAGACTTAAGTTCAAAATCTGACAATGATAACGAGTTTTTATATAGATTTTTGTTAATAAGGAAAGCATCTGAAAAATACTGGAAGAGCTCTTACTTGTTCAGAGGGAAACCCATGGAAAATTTAAATTAACCCGAGTTTTCAGACGCAAAATTCAAAAACTATTTAGATTGTCTAGGAATGAATTTCCAAATAGCATCCTTTAATTTTGCAATTAATATAAGGTCAGCTACGGTAGGGCCGGTACTTTTGCCCCATACAACATCAAATGCACATCAAATTGGAGCGAGACCTAGCGTGGAGAATGACAAAAGTTTTGATTCATGACGCAAATTTGTTATGAAAAAGGGGGTCCAAAACCGCCACTGCTTATCTCACAATAAAGTCTTTGATTTAAGTATTATTATTAGACATTATCCATAATAAAAACACGAAATAGAATTTTATAAAAAAAAACCACTACCCCCACCACTACACTCGACAAGCAATTTCCCCTAACAATTAAACAAATTTCCCCAAAATATTCCCCGAATTGAGAGGACGGTTTTACATTAAGTAATTACTTTCTCTTTCTTGTCATGTTTTTCAGTTTATCTTAACAACTCTGACTTAATTATAAGGATAAGAAGAGATCCTTAATACTGGGCAGGATGCAGGAACGAGGACGCAAATTGTACATCTTTAAGGAGAGCAACTTTTTTCCTTCTTAGATAATTCTTTTGTAATCATTGTGAAAAATGGAAAGTGATGAAGGCAGGAAGAGAAAATTATTTATGCATTCTTCAAACTTTTTCTTCAACAAGAAAAAAAAACGAGAAAAGAAAATTTAGATTTTTATTGGGGGAGTTTATTAATTTTCTTAATTTTTATTCCTGGAGTAAGAAGAATACGGAAAAAGTTTATTAAATTTTTTTAAAGCAGCTAAAAGTAAATTTAATTGAAAGTTAATTTATAAAATTGAAGGGAAATTTGCACAATTAAAAGATAAAAATTTGTTTTTTGCACTTCTAAGATTTTTTTTAATAATGTTGTAATAGATCTTAGTGTAGAGTGAAGGAATATACAAACAAGAACTAGTTGGGATGTGGGTTCGACCCTTTCGGTCCACACGATCAACTTCCCAGTATGATGGATGTTGAATATTATGATTGGATATTTTAATAATAAATGAACAATAGGCAATATAGAATATATGTATGTATGTATATATGAATATGAATATAATACCGAGAATTTGTCACAATTGTTTATCAATATTTTCGCTAAAATGTCAAACTAAATGTGCGCACTTACAAGATTAGGATGACGAAAATGTATATAAAATTGATGTATTAATGTTTTTCGGCACCTCAATGAAATCGATATAGTTTTTAGTTCGCGCGGTATCGTGCAGGTACAAAAATCACCTAAGTCATTTAAACCAAAAAACCGCTGGACCGAATATTATAAAATATATATTGTCGCTAATACGCTTCGAACGGCACCTCAAGTAAGTCAATATCTTTCGTGGTTCGGGCGATATCGTGCAGGTACAAAAATCACTTACGTCGCTTAAACAAAAAAATGGCTGGACCGAATTTCATAAAAATCTTTTCAGATCATATTTCGGTTAATACGCTTCGAACGACACCTCAACGATGTCGATATCAGTTTTGGTTTGCGCGATATCGTGCAGGAAAAAATGACCACATATCCGTACGCACATACACACACACATACTTCCTCCCAATTTTTTGCTTAAAACGCTCCTGGGACCTTGAACGATGAAAATATGTACGTTGAAATTTTCGATTTCGATTTTCGGACTGATTACAATAACTTCCTATACTGGGAAGTTAACAAGCTTTGATGTAAGTTAAATTGACAGCATCAAGAGTAGCTCTATTAAGAGAGCTGTGTGAGGGAAGACAATGCTATGTTATCACTATTTACCAACCGACATATAGTCCACTTTAAGACATACCATGCCTGACCAGCATGTATAGCCTGCTGTGTACTATGTGCTAGGTACCACTTGGCAGAATACGCCGGGCAAATTAAAATGAGCGAAGGGGTTGCATGATGTTGCGAAATGTGTCGTAAATCATGAAGTCTGGATACCAAGTGATCCCTCTTTTTAATGTAGCTTGGATTCAGTAAAGTGTGCTGCTGCAGTTGCCCGTTCTTTTCCTCATTACACTTGTACTATAGTTGGGAAACACAAAGTAGTATGGCAAACTCCAAATTGTTAAAATCTATCCCCTATGCTACACAAGTCTGGCCCCTGTGCTGAAAGTCGAGTCGTCACGATACGACAGGTCGTTTGAGTTAAAGAAAGTGACTTTTCAGTCGAATCACAACTTTCATTAGAGAGGTCTAAACTCAACTTAGCATTTTCACTGTAGGCGCCTGTGCTGAAAGATAGACCCAGATGAAGGTATAAGAGATAATTGGTGTTGAGATTGTTGATGCAAAAAAAGCCCGCCTGATGAAGAATGACTCCCGCAAGACGTACCTCAATCCCAAAACTCAAGTTCCATAGTGCCCAGAAACGAATTTTCAATGAAACCGCTATAAGAAGATTGGATTAATAAAGAAAACTCCCTAAAAAGAACCCGCAATTTAGCTACCAAACCGCCTCCAGGAGCATCAAGAGGAGGAAAGGACTCACGTGCAGAGAAATTAGGTAACCGCCAACCCAAGTGTTGGAAAGGTGTACTCTACTGTTTATTCTACGGTGAAGTGTTTCAAGATATGAAGTGTTCTTTTTTAAACAAAAAAATCTAATCACTAAAGTGTTTAGTACAAAACGATAGAAGTGTTTAAAAGTAAAACACTTATTCATTCACTAAACATTTGGAATAGTAAACACTTAGTTATGATAAGCACTTATGCACTATAAAATGGGGGTAGGGGTTAGAAAGTTGTTTTTATCCTAAAACAAGCTACAAACGTATACTAGCGAAACCATTTAAGTGTTTACTTTCATTAAGGTAGGAGTAGGTGGAATAAAAATATTGTGGTTACGTTGTGGCAGTTCCTTCCTCCCCGACTACAGCTGCTGTTCGACATTGCACTCTATACGAAGAAAATAGATTTTCGACAGTATAAAGGGCCTTTCCTCAGCCTCGTCTTTCACATAAAAAAAAATTAAGCGCCGCTAAGCATTTAAAAGTCGACTACAACACTTTAAAAGTTTAAAGTGTTTAGAAATTAAACACCTGAGTGCCATCAAAAGAGTAGAAGCTAAAAACCCAATCAGGTAAACCTAGATAGGAGTAATTTTTGATCTGGCCTGTTATATTCAGATGGCGGATAAAATCTAATATTTTCTAACAGCGGGGCTGTACTCGGCTACAAAATACCTGAGATTCACTGAGATACACTTCCACTGGGCGGTGAAGGTGTACATAATGTACAAGTAGGCGCGGAATAAAAAGGAAAATAAAAGATAAAATTTGGAAGTCAGTTTAGGGAATAATTTTGAAGAGAGATAGTTTTAATTAATTTTGAAAAAAAGAGGTTGAAAAATCATCAACCAAATAGTTAGTTTTTTTTTTTTTTTTTTTTTTTTTTTTTTTTTTTTTGATAATTTTCTGATCGAGAACATAAACAAAAACTTTGTGTGTTTGGAGGAAAAAGTTGTTGATGTCCCCGTTTCTGGGGGAAAAGATGTTTTGGAGAACCAACTAGTATTAGTCCATGCTGTTTGGACGAACTGGAGTAATTGGCTGTAAGTCAAGGACCGTTATCGAAGGAAGTAAAGGCGTCAGTGAAGGACCCCAGCTGTTCCTGTGGTTGAAAAGACTGCGTCTGGAGGACACAATTATTGTATGCAAGCCCATATTACCATGATGTTTTCTGGATTTGCTGGTGGCTTGAGATCATTTTAGACGGGATTGTATTCTGAGGTTCCAGTAAGTACGTTATTGAATTATTAAGTGTTGAATATTCCGGACCTAGAGGTGACAGAAGGGCGTGCTTGTCGTTACTGTTCACCCTTTTTTTAAAAACATATATAGGAGACCCGGCAGAGACGGGCCTTATCAGGCTTAGGTGACGCAAGGTGGGCACTATTGGGTAGCCCGAATAATTAATTCCCTGAAGAAAAAGAAGAAGAAGGCATAGATTACTAGTTAGATTATACAATATATGCATATTTTTTCTTATTATTATTGATTGAAAAACAAATTTTTATTAATAGTGAACCGTCTGTCGGTTGATGTTTAAAAGTTTTGATTGATTAATTTAAAACATTGAAACTATTGTAGTATTATTGAGAAAAGGCCAGCTGATCAGCTTTCTTCCTTTTGCGAATTTGTATGTTAATTCTGGTTTTAATCTGATTAGTTTGATTTGGATAACACATTGGAATAACTGTTTACTGCACTAAATAAAATGTTTTTGAATCGTTATTATGTCTTATTGTTGTTAACATGTTTTCTGGAAATAAATTTAGTTGAACGATGTTTTTTTGTCACTATGAACTTCCACTAAGACTTTATAGGTATGGCTAAGCAGCGGACGATGCCTCCAGGCTCGTGATTTGATTTCAGGAACTCTTCGACCTGCGGATAAGTATTCTACGACCGCGGTGATGGTGATGCTCACTATAAGGTAAGTGATGATGCATGCAGATAGGTGGCACCTCTGGGGTCTCTTCACACCACGAACCTCCGATGAGCCAGCCCGTCTATGGAGGCCCAGGGTACCGCCTTGTTGTGATGTTTGGCTACGATTGAGTAAATTTTTGTTGTTTGTGTGTGGGAATCTAAGGTTGGCCTCTTCGGGCCACCAACCCAAAGTTCCCATTACAATTTTAAGATTGCAAACCTCTCTCAGGCCTTGTTAAAAAACGTTTCTAAATGCACGAAGTCCGATTCTAACAAAAACCAGACAACTTCAGTGAAAATGTTCGGTTGTCGCTCTAGACATCTACGGTAGTAGCTGTTGAATTGTCTATAGATATGATCGCAATGATGATCGAAAGAAGTTTTATTTACTTCCGCGGAATATTAAAAAATTCTTCAAAACCTTCACCGGTGACTTCTACTAAATCAAAGCATACCATAATGACTTCTGTTTTCGTCACATAGCAGCCTCTGTAAAGTCAACTCAGATGTATTTACAAGATTTGTTTCTAGCCTGACCGTCTTCTTCTTCATACAGCAGCCAGGTTTCCGCAGTCTCAGAGCCATGAAAGCTGGGAACTTCATTCAGACCAGATGACAGCAGATCGAGAAATAAGTTCAGTGCATCCGAAGAAGTTATACACGGAATCGTTTTATTACCGTGAGACCCAAATTCTTTGCGCTTGACCTAGTGTTGATTTGCTATATTCTGGAGGAACTAGCCACAATACGGCAGACACATATGTCGGCACTGTACTAATCGCAAGGCCTACTTAGTGATATAGAAAGCTATCGCAGATCAGGTCGTCCTCTATTCGAACTTGGTCGTCCAATATAGTTTTAGATTTAAAATAACATGCAAGCGCTGAGTTGATCGGTATAGGATCAGTGCTCGATCATTAATTAAGCTTATCGACCTATAATACTTTTCCAGTTGGGGTCTCCGTTTACCTGGAAAATGAAGATCACTTTCACCCTCTTCAAGGATCAGGCAACTTCATGTAATTCTTATAAACGAAATCAGCCTTGAATAAATAACGTTACGCTTCTTCCCCCTGCATTCTTAGGCATTATTCTGGGGCGACTTCTTCACGACTCAACGGGTCATCAGGAGACAATGCAGGTAGGAAGATCGAGGGAAATTTTTCTGGATCTAAAACAGTCCAGTCCACCAGTTATAGAGGCGCGTAATTCCGACACGATTCTTCCGGTTCAACCAATAAATAATAATAATAATAATAGTGTTCTATGCCCCTGTTGATAAAAAATAGACAACAGTTCACGATCAAACAAACAAAGTTCGCATACTTCAGGGTTGATGAAGATCGACCGCAGATCAGTAATAATGATTAGGAAAAGAGTGGGTGGTAGAATTGTCCCCTGGGGTACACCAAAAGGTATGATGTGGATTCGAAACTATCCAATACTACGTTGATTGAATGGTAATTCTTGATCCAGTTCCAGTGTCTGCCGAGACGTCACAACCGCTATAATCTTAAAATTTCAAATCAAAGAAATTTCAAAATTGTCTATCGAGACCCCACAATAGCTATAATTGTCTGCTATTGTTAGTTTCCAATAACAATAATAATTTATTTTAAAATATCCTAATGGCAGCTTTGTTGAAATACTATACTGAGTAGCCTGTCGCTTAGAATTGAATGTTCGAACAACGTCGTCGAGCAAAATCTTCCTAAAACAAAGCCTGAAAGTGGGTTCCTCTACCCTTCCTATTATCCAAAAGTTGTTATTTGGGGCGTATTGTCCGGTTATCAAACCAATGAAGGTCCTGGCATTATTTCGATTGCACCCCAACATTTCCTTAGTCGCATTAGGATGCGGCACAGAAAAAAAAACAGAAATCCAGGCCACGCTCGGTACCTACTTTTCATCAAAGCCCGATCGGCAAAAGCCCTTTTAGCAGGCTTGTGGGTGCTCCGTATAGGGCTGTTCTGGAGCAATGAATACAATGTCAGAACCTCGGTGACGCTTAGCTCGCCAAGAGGACGTTGATAGGCCCTTCTTAAGTTCTCATGTGGGTGTCATTCACCCAGATCAGACTCCCCAAAGCGAAAAGTTAAGGTGCTTTGTTAAACATACAACAAGGTAGTATGGGGTTCTTGGAGCCAGTCCCTTTTTTGACTATAGGCTAAACACAAGCCTATTTCTAAGAGAGTCGAGACAACTATATACTTCACTAGCCCAGAAGAAAAATCTGTCCATTGAATGAGTGCTTCAGTGGATTTTTGATTTATTGGCTTACCGCTGGGAATCAACAGCTCCAGCATAGTAGAATCCGTCCTTCAGTCCCAAAAGGTAATTTCTTCATTATTTGGGACTAAAGAAGCCGTTTGAACGGGAACGTTGTGGTAAATGCTTTTTTAATTCAATAGTTATTTTCTAATATTGAATGGAAGGGTGTTGTCGTCCTGAGAAAGTATCTGAAGCCGTACGGTAAATGCACCACATTCTTGGCTATTAAGGGTTTTGAAAATTGTATATTCGGTTGCTGTAGTTTACTGTTGGAATGAAGGTATTTGATCACAATAATATAACGGTTCTATCGAGAAATTTATGCAATTTAGGCACATTAAATGGTACATTATCTTTTTCATGGTTTTATTTAGCTTGACCTCGTATATTTATTTGTTTGTTTCTTTGGTTCAAATTTTGCGACAGCTACTTCTACTTAACTGATTCTTATGAAACTTTGCACACACATTCAGTTCCCGTGACAATGCAATCTGAGAATTGTGTAAAAAAATCAAGATGGCGCTTTCAGCAAGGCGGACGAATTTTGCAATTGGGTTCCGTTTCTATTGAAAATCGGCATCGGGTGGGTTAGGTCCACCAAAAATTTGGCCAAAAATTTGAAAATTCAAAATGTCGGCGCCAATATGGCGCATGATTTTTGCAAATGTGGTTGAATCCATTGAAAATCGGTATCGGGGAGTTTTCAAGGTCACAAATGACGAATCTGTGGTGAAAATTTAACAAAAACAAAAATGGTGATTAATGAATCTGTTGTCAAAATTAAAAAAAATTAAAATGGCGCTAGCAATATGGTATGCATAAGTAATCAGTTCTGCAGAATTTTGAATAAAGTAAAATCCAAACATGACTGAATTAACACAAAAAGGAATACAATAATGATCAGGTTATTTCTTTCATTGGAATAATTTTTGATATTTTTAATGCATTTTAAGATTTCTGTATTGTGCCGAGAACTGTGTGGCGTTACGGTGGGTAAAAATTATACGTCGTTAGCGATACACCACCCAAGTGAACGTTAGAAATGTGGCGTGGACTGTGTGGTATTAAGGTGAATAAAAATGATATGTCGTTAGCGTGAGCGGACCTCTGAGGGCGACTGTTATTTGTCCAATACTCGTGGGAGCAATATGAAAGAAAATATTAGTAAAAAAATTGAAACTAAAACATAACGGAAAAGGAGGCTAGAAAAAGCGAGGAAATAGTATAGAGCATAGCACACAAAAATGAGTGAAGATAGCTAGAATCGCAAACACCTGACCAACGCAAAGCAAGGCTGTCGAAGCAACGGGAGCGTTTTCATAGCTACATGATATCACAAACAAAGGCAAAGTTGACGAAGCAACGGGAGTCTTCCCTTAGCTACGATGCACCACAAAGGCCTGAGCAACGTGAGGCAAGACCAATAAACTAGCAAAACAACTCAGCACGGGAGAGCTAAACAATCAACAGATTTCTGTCAGGTAGAGGTGTTTGAAATTGCCATTAAAACATTTCACATAATATCTTACAACACCGCAGCTTTGTTATATCTGCCGACAGAATTATCCACGAAACCTATGTTACTATTGTGTTCCCGATGTCAAACTCAAGTAACTACATAGTAATAAAAGAGCATCACCAGCAAAGGCTTACAAACTAGACCCTGGTCATGTACCAGAAGCTTTACTTACATTAACACAGGCAGAACAATGCTTGCTTTGTAGGGGCTCCTTTGTTAAAATTGTAAAATTAAGTGGGATTTTCAGGCAGTTCGGGCAAGCAGTTTTATTCCGTCAAGATATCTTCGAAGTTGGGCTCCAAACCTCGGGGCCTCGGTGGTCTAGAGAGGTAAGGCGCCTGACTGCTAACCCAGAGGTCCCGGGTTCGAATCCCAGCCAGCCCCACGGTCCTTCGCCTTTTCCACTTTCCCATCCACATAACTTCCCTTCTTCCTTCTCCCCTCTTTACATTCCTGATTCCTCCTGTCATAGCCTTCGCTAGTCCTTCCCCGCTCCACCAAGCGCATGTCATCGGTTGGCTGATGAGATTCAACTCGTTTCAGGAGGCATAACACTCCAGCGAATTGTTTCTTCTCAAATGCCCCGATGCCAGAGTCGCGAAATGGTTGGAAGTAGGTGGAATAAAAATATTGCGGCTAGGTTGTGGCAGCTCCTTCCTACTTCTCTGTCTCTTTCTACTCTCTATCTTCCGGCTAGAGCTGCTGTTCGACATTCTATACGAAAAAATAGATTGTCGAACAGTACAAAGGGGCTTTCCCTAAGCCTCTAGTCTATCAAATAAAAAACAAAAAAAAAACTGTTTGAGGAAGGTCAAGCGTATGTATCATTGAGTCTGGTAAGGGCTTTGAAAGGGCTATGTATTAGGAGGTTGATTGTCAGAAATTACCAGGTAAGAGACTGCGCAAAAAAGATGCAATGAGAGCTGGCGATGAGGAGTTTGCATAATGATACAAACCAACGATCAAACTAAAAACTAGAAAAAAGGGGGAAAAAACTTTTAAGTTAAATGGTTTTATTGGAAATCATAAGCTATACCAAAAACTAGAAAATAATTAAAACACAAACATGGACCTTCTTGAGATGTCTGGTAAGAAATCGTGCTGTTCTCTCATGGCGTATACAAAAGGGCACTTTGTGTCGCTGCGTCAACGGATTAAATAAAATTCTGGGACTTTTAACAGACTGAGATAATAAAAATTGGGGCGCATAAGAACCTGTATGACCACAGTATAATCAAATAAGAACTATAAGACTTGTCTAGAAAAATGTGTTTCACCAGCCCATCAAAAATATAAATTGTGGAAAAGCAGCTCTAGTCGGGAAAGGAAGGAACTGCCACAACCTACCAGTACTTTCGCGACTTTGACATCGAGAAACAACTCGCTGGAGGGTTATGTCTCCTGAAACGAGTGGAGTTTCATCAGTCAACCGATGACATGAGCTTTGGTGGAGCGGGGAAGGGCTAAGGAAGACTATGATAGGAGAAATCAGAAATGTAAAGAGCGAAGAAGAAAGAAGAAAAGTTATGTAAATGGGAAACTGGAAGAGGCGAAGGACTGGCCGGGATTCGAACCCGGAATCTTTGGGATGGTAGCCAGACGCCTTACTCCCTAGGCTACCGAGGCCCCCCACCGTATTTACCGTAATTATACCGAACGATACCGTAATTATGTACTAGGCCGGAATATGGCATATCTACCTTATTTTATTAGTCTCTATTCCTCTCTTCCACTCTCTATGCCTCTATATTTTTCTCTAGGTCTCTCTATCGCGGCAATGTGAAAACAATGCTGAGAAAAAACGGTTTTTGACCTTGATGCACCTTCAAAGCTCAATTCATTGTTTTGTTCATTAAAGTACAAAGTTGCAGTGTTTTCAGTGAAAACGACATTAGCAGGTAGCCCGTCGGTTGGTCCTGGGTTTCTTTTCCCAAGATGAAAAACAATAAATAACTAGCAATGATTTTCCTTAAAAATTTGATTTGCTACCTCTTATCAATCACCAAAGTCAATATTAAAAATGTGATTTAATAAAAAAAGGGTTATATTCTAAAAAAACCCCACGCGCCTATTGAGATGTCCCAATATTGGCATTCTTCTACCCTTATTACATATTTCCAGTGTTATTGATGTGAAAAAAATTCATCGTGCATCGTTTAGTTAATAAATTCGAAACATTTTTCTACCTTCGCCAATAAGCTAAATTGAAGTGACGGATTTAATGACACGGAAAATTCACTTGATGTCAACACATCATACTTTTCCACATTAAAAAGGCGAAATTGTTGCCACCAATAATAAAACAGCGGCAGTAATATTTTATTGGACTTGGCTCTGTTATTGTTTTTCTGCTCGCGTTGTTGTTGCGCTCTTTTTGTATATTTCCCAACATTTAATATTTAAAGCAACATAAATTATTCTCGTGCAAAGTGGTTCTTGAAGGATCCCTCAGATATAACCTGTCTAAAACTGCCAATTTCCTTCTGAAGAGGGTTCCAATAACACGGAAAAATGGAGGAAGCAAGTAGAAAATGACAGGAAAAAGCCAAACGGAAAAAACATGGAGACAGAGAAAAAACATGGCGAATCATAACGAGAAAAGGAAATGACTTAAAAGGAGCCTGTGTACTACGGAGCGACGTGGAACTTTGATTTAATTATAAACCCCGAGACCAAATACAAACAAAGCCAGGATCCAAATGGAAGTTTAAAAGTTCCACGTTGTGTAAAGGGTTAAGTTGAATTTTTTTAGGTCATGCCCTTTTCTTGGCAGGGGTTGCCCGTGTTGATTGAAAAAACAAATTGGCTTTTCTATCTCTGCTGTTGCGGATTTTATTTTGTTAGAACGAAAATGGAGATTTTAGCCCAATAAATTAAATGGAAATCAATTACGAATTTTATATTAATTTTGGTAATGTTTAACTGACATATATTTTATTCCCTGGAGTTTATACAATGGCACAGGATTAACTCGGGGTCTAAATTTTACTAATCGAAGCGAGTCACAATTACTTTATTTATCTCAGTCTAAAAGTTCAACAAAGTGTACTCATGCAACAGTTGAGACAACAGGCATTTCGTAATTAATTAAACCATAGTTAATCGCGGATGGGGTTTTTTTCGGAAACATGACTCTAGTCACGCACTTTCTTTCTTATATACTCTCTGCTTTTGGGCCTTTTTGATCGTTGGTGTTTCCCTTACCATCCACAAGACGAGCTTCGTTCATGAATATAACAACTCGATTGCGGAACCGTCTTCTGCAGTCAGTATTTCCGAATATTCCAGAGTTTAAACGAAAGTTTCATCGCCTTCTTCTTCAAGTCCCTACCCTTAAAACAACTAATCTCCTCATAGCATATTGTATCCTGTATCCATCTTTCGAATTAAACTTACTAGAGCCCGCGCTATAAAAGAAGGTAAATAAGCGCGCCTGAGCCGTTTGGATTGAAAATATAAACGAGCCAACTTTTTGCTTTTTTAAACAAGCTCTGCTCGCTTTTGGGGACTTGAGACTCTTAACTCAGCATGGAAACAGCGATATTAGGATTCCTTTCGTTTATTGCGCGGACTCTATCATACTTTGTACCATAGCTTTTTTTTTATTTATTTATTTATTTATTTATTAATTCGCCAAACAAGGCACACTTAGACTAGGTATACATATACTTAGATTAAGCATAGTGTACAGTCTTTTTTATATAACTACTGATAGCTACTAAAAACCTACTATTGTCAGAGAGGGGGTTATGTTAGTAGGGATTTGAGTATTTTTATAGGATGCCTTGTTGAGGGAAGGGGAGAAAGAGGAGCTATGGCTATTAAAAACCATACAGCATCTGTTGACGGGCTCGTTCCTTGCGTAATCGGTGCGGTGTGGATATTCCCTAAGTAGTTTAGTGTGTCGTGTGAGTCGGACTACATCATTCAATTTGATTCTGTCCGACAGAAACTGCACTTTAAGCTTTCCACTTAGGACGTCAAAGGCAACGAAAGATATGAGCAGTTTCCTCCTGCTAGGCAGCAGCATGAGATCAAGCACTTTGAGCCTGTCCAAGTAGTGCGGCAGGGTTTGGTAGTCATGGGGGTTGTGTAGATGTCTCAGGAAAAAAAGAAGAAATCTCTTTTGAATGGATTCGATCCTCCTGCTGCTCACTTGGAATATAGGATCCCAGATAGGACACGCATATTCCAGGATAGGGCGGACTAAAGAACAGAAGAGTGTTTTTGTGACCCATACATTACCGAATTCTTTGGCTCTCCTCTTGATGAAACCAAGAAGTTTGTTGGCTCTGGCAATTATATTATCGTAATGCAGGTTGAAATTGACGACGCCTAGATCTACGATATGGTCAACCTGATTCAACATTATGCCATTGAGATAATAGTTATGGTTCTGTGTGTTTTTTAAGCGGGAGAAGGTAATTGCATGACATTTGCTGGTGTTAAGTTGCAGTTTGTTCATGGTGCACCAGTCGTGTAGGGCATCGAGTTTTGTCTGCAAGAAGGAAGCATCAGTTTGGGTCTTAATGACACTATAAATTTTGAGGTCATCCGCGTAAAAGAGATGTGGAATATTTGCTAATTTTTCGGAAAGATCGGAGATGAAAATCGAAGAGTAGGGGACCGAGATGACTACCCTGAGGAACGCCAGAGTTACTTCGATCTCATTAGATAGAAATCCTTTGAATCTGATAACCTGTGTTCTTCCGTTCAGATATGATTTCATTCCAGCGCAGAATCTGATATTAAAAAACTTTAATAATTTTGCGATTAGGATGGCGTGGTCCACTCGATCGAATGCCTTGCTGAAATCAGTGTACACAGCATCCAATTGATGGCCGCTCTCCATACCGCATAACGATTCGGAGATAAGGACCATAAGGTTAGAAGTTGTTGAACGTCCTTTCCGAAAACCATGTTGTTGTTCCTTTAGGTATGGATCGATAAGAGGAGCAATCTTGTCATGAACAAGTTTTTCAAAAAGCTTAGGAATTGATGATAAAATGGCAATGCCCCTACAGTTGTCTACCGAGTGCTTGTCACCGGATTTATAGATTGGCGTTAGGTAGGATTTCTTCCACAGCTTTGGAAACTTTCCTAACGATAAAGATTTGTTGAAGATGAGATAAAGAGGAAACGCGATATGTTGCGAGCAGCGCTGCAGGAAAATAGGAGGGAGATTGTCGGGACCATTACCTTTTTTGATATCAAGATTGTTCAGACCCGCCATGATCTCATCAACAGAAAGGGATACTTGTACGACATGACCGGTTCGAAGTACAAAGGGTGACGCTTGCGCTTAATTGTGTCACATAAAAAAAGATGCCAGGAGGATTTTTGTGAAACCTGTGCTAGTGCTAAGTTTTGTACCCTGGCGACTGGTCCCTTTCAATCGCTACAGCTTATGGAAGTTTAAGTGACTTCCTGGAGTCTTGAATTCTTGGGATGGTGGCACCTAGCTTCTTATGCTCCGCGGCTTAGGCTTGCGCTCTCTTAGGCAGCTCAGATCTTTTAGGGGGTTGTAGCTTTAAGCTTCAGTTGAATTTTCCAAAACTTGATCAAGGGGTAAGGTTAGCTCCATAACTGAGTTTTACTGTTGAGCACTTTCATTCCTTCACTTAGGTGGAAAAGTACGGACAAAGCATTAAAATTGCTTATAACTTCAAAACTGACCGTAGCATAAAAGTTGTTCGGACATTATTCATAGGAAATAGTCCAAGATTTCCAATATTGTAAAAAAATATTGATTAACTACGTACTTTTTGGAGAAAAAGGTGATTGAACTTGACATTTTAGAGAATGGAAAACATAATTTTTGATTTGACGACTCATAACTCAGAAAGTTGCTGGGTTGGAGGAGCCTTGACTTTTACCGTTTCAGATAGGCGGCAGCACTCTGTATAGATTGCGGCATTATTCAAGATATCTCATAAGGTTTCAAAAATACATGGTGATATGTGAACCTCTACCAAAAAAATTTCAAAACCCGTAGACCGTTATGTTAAGAATTATATGAAACTAGGATTTGGAATGCAAGAAAATAAAAGAGTACTTTTATAAAATAAAACTATTTTAATTTACAAGTTCAAAATGTGCACAATATATACACGAGATAAAACAATGAAATTTTAAATACAACCGATCGCATCGAGGACTGATAAGAGAGAGTTAAGTTACTAGGTTTTAGATTTATCGTTCAAAATAACGGTAATTAAAGCTTAGAAATTAAGCAGACTAAAATTATAGCTTTAGCGATATTTAATCAGCTGCACCATACTGGGTGCGTTCAGTAGAACGACGAAGTGTTTTTAATCCAGTGTTGAACAAGTTACGATTCCCCCTTCCAACCATTACGAATATTTTTTTCGGCTATTCTATCCAAAACTGATCCACAGCCGGGCGTTTTGTTAGTTTCAGCAATACACCCTGTAGAATAAGATTCCTCTATACCTATCAGCCAGCAACTATAGATGCAACCGTCTGGGTTAGCAGCCCCGTCGAAGGCATATGACTCTTGAAACGAGTGAATTTCGTTAGCCAGCTGAAAAAGGCTCTCATGAGAACCGGGATTCCAGCTGAACAAGGAGTTTTACCGCCCGCTAGGTGTAGCCCGACCTAAGCCGGCTATTATTGCTCTAAGGTGGAATGAAAACCATCGAAAATCATTCAACACGGGTTCAACCCAGTTATAAAAGGGGATCGTGTTGAAACTTGGTCCACTCAACCCAGCTCAGCTCTTTTATCTGGGTCGAGTTGATGTTTCGCCTCATATACGCGGGTTGAGTTGTAATCTGTGAAGTCCGCCTTCGGCGTATATTTTTTCTTCATTCGAAGAATTTCCTCCTTCGCGATTATTTATTAAATATAATATTAATGGATCCACTTCATTAATTATTAACACAAATGTATTATTCGTTATTGGGGTAAATAAATTTATGAATTGAATTCACTTTCGAAACTAGCAAAAACGTTCGAAATGTGGAACACCAATCTCAAATGATTACGCTTTTAAATTGACTTGCGATTTGAACTCGCCGGTTTTCTAGATCCTGGCCGAATATGTTGAAAGGGATACGGGTCCAAAACAGGACCCTAAGGACGACCTTTGGATTACCCTAGCTTTGGCCAACAGGAAAATTGCTGAGCAGGGTTTGTTAATTATCAATAGTGTCAAAAAAAAATTGCTCATATATGCGCACTTTAGTGGGGGTTGTACCTTGGCTACTCTGATACCAGTCACCCAGCGGGAAAACTAGTGAGGGGTTACTCGGGTAACACAAGAATTCTTCAATGATTTGTGTAACCGCCTACATGGTAATCGAAAAACTCTACTGCGAATTTAGGAAAATGGAGGTCTTTACACTGTAATGGCTAGGTAAGCGACTAGGTAATCACTTGTGAAATATTTTCGTTGGAAAAGTGATGTGCTTTTATTATTCTTTGTCTTTGTCTTGTCGAATCCTCTCTTCTTGAGTTTATTCCGTCCTCAAAATTCGTTCGGAGTGGATCGTGACCAAGTGCAGTCAAAAAGATATCTTGCTAATAAAATTCTCACCAAATGTAGCAGAAAGGCAATGGTAATTTCGGATAGTAATGTTTTTAATGCTAAAAAGGGTAGCCAGAAATTTATTCTGCATGTCTTACATGGTAATCTATGTATTCACCTAATACACTTCACCTCTGAAATAAGTCCTCGTCTGTAAGGCCTACAGTAAGTACTTACCGCCCTAGGACATCCCTAAGTAAAAGTAAGCTATTATTTCATCGCAAGGGTAATGAGTCCATCTCATTACCACCTCGCTTACCTAGCCATTACATTTCCCGTTGGGCAGCTTGGCTACTCTGATACATGCCTCTCCACGTGTTTTGTATTAAAGAACAGAATTAATCGTAAAACTTATTCTTTTAAACATAGATCAATCACCCATTTCCAAATTATCCATACCTCCTAAGATTAGTGGTTTGCTTCTCAATCTTTGCCACTGTGTGTTAGCTGTTTATATTAATGGCAATTCATACCTAAATGTTAACTTAAATATGCATTGAAAAAAGCACTCAGAACAGATACCAAATAACAAGAACCTCTTTCTACTTGCATCCCACAACATTTTACTCTCTAAAAATACCAAAATCACACAAAACAACTCGGGGTTAGTCATAAGCAGTCATAATAGCCAAGATTCCACATATATCTGCGGTTTTATTAACTGCGTAACATTCCCAACCATAATTGCGGGTAAATAAACAACACCACTCTGTCTTATCGACACAGTACACATTCCTCATCCTTAACTGGCGGTAGATAGTAGTAGTAGCACCACAGTTCCTGCTCCACACCCCGGCCTTACTACCACCAACTTCATACAGAGCCGAGCCCCAACACCCCCGCACAGGTAATATTCACGGGGCGTATGAAGTTAAAATCACGAACCACCAAGTAGCGCTATATCCACGTACTCTCAGGTAAGTTATATTTGGGGCAGAGCAAATTAACCGTTGAATAATGAAAGATACTGCAGTAAATCGCTGTGTAGTACTCGGCTCCGGTGTACCGGAAGTAATAAGTAAAATAATATAGCAGCAGCAACAGCAGGGACTCCTGCAGAAAAAAGACCCAAAACCCCCCAAAAAAACAACACAAAATATACAGCCGACAAGGGTAGATTTTTCACATGGCTGAAAAGTTCTCGTTCATACTCAAACAGGTCATCTCCATCCCTGGACGCTATTTGCAACAATACCATGAATTCTTAATGGACAGTCCATTGTAGTGGTAGTAGCAGTAGTAAATTTACACCTCCTCCCGTTCTGGGAATAGAGTCCTGCCCCAAGACCAGCCCTATTCGGGTTGATGTTGAGGAGGCCGCCCTTCTTGTCCATATCAAAATTGGATAACATAACCTATAAATGTATATCCACCTCTCTTGAGCTACCACCGCTCGCTCCACTGCTACTGGCTGATTGACACGAGATCCGTAGGAGGCGAGCACTGAGGCGTACCTTGGAGCCTGGACTGGACACTTTTACCGTCATGAATTAATTAAACTGCCCGATTGCCCAGCACATATTGAATAGCAAGTGTGGCATGTCTTTCAATTGATTCCATCTCCTTGCGGTGGCATTTGCACAAACGTACTTTAAGTTATATAAGGATACTTCAAGGCAATTAAATGGAGTGCGTGTGTGTGTTCGAGTGTGCTCAAGGGCCCGAAGATGAAATCTTTTGGAAAAAAGCAACAAAATATGGAAATTGGCACCCTGAATTCCCTGGGTCCCCGAATATCAGAACTGGAGTTTGGACCATTTGCGAGCTTTTGTAATATTTGTTTTTTTGTTGTTGTTGTTATCAAGACCCTGGACGATTCAATAGCAATAAAACAGTCTAGGGGTTGTTCAGAGGATGCATATTAAGTAATTCATTACTTATAAAAGTACAGAATAACCCCATAAACCTGCCCCCACGGTTACTCACTACAAAGAAGACTCAATCTGCACAGCCATCACAATAAAACCCTTTTCTCCATTCCATTCGGAGCACAATGAAAATTAACAACCGAATCACGAACCCAATACCTGGCCCCAATTTTAATCGAATGTCAAGGAGGTTTCAGCTAGATTACAGCACCTACCGCTCGCAATACTAGCCTCCATTTATGTCCAACGGCACCCATATTAAGTGCAAGTAGCTTCGCAACTCGTTACCACTGTTAGCTTTCTTCTTGCACGACTCAATAATATTCACTTTCAAATCCCCGATACCATCTCCTCTCCTTCACTCTCGGCCTCCGCTCCTGCAGAATAATTTATGAGCTTCGGCAGGAATAATTCACAGGACACTTTCCCGTGAGCAAGCAACCAAGCCCAGGGGCCCAGAGGATACCCAAGGAATTGCAAGGATCATTGGCCCATTATTTTCCATTTCGATTCCTTCCGCAGAACGCTTAATTTACCATAGAGCAAGAGATTGGGCGTCGGTCTATCCCAACTGGCGCTGGAGCACGTTCCGATGTATTGTTAGGTTACTCCGGCCAGATCCGATGCACCCTTCTCCTTTCTGTTCCACCATCCAAGCAATGTCTACCTGCCAACATGTTCGGAATATCGAAATCACCTGAAATAATTCCAGTCATAGACACTGGCACTTTTCGGTGAGGGTAGTGATGGCAATACTGGTGGTGGTGGTCCATGCTGGCAGGCAGCAACCGGCTCAGGTAAGGTGCCTCTTGGTACAAAAGAGAAGAAATTTATGATAGAAGTTTTCCATGTTCCTGCCCGAAGCGATGGAGTTTTTCTCTATCCTTTGTTCCTCTCCCAAAAGGATCCAGCTCCGTCCCTCGGCGGCAGGGTTGATATGTGGAATAGATAGAAATTAATTTGTAGATGGAATTTTAAAAATCCAGCCCGTGGCTAACGAGGCGTTCCAGGGATCCACCCTCTCACTCTTGTGGTTTTATCGTAATTGGGTCTGATGGTTGGTATAGAGTAGAGACTTTTTTTGCGAGAGCTTGCAGATTTGATATCGCAGAAATTTATGAGAGTTATCTCAATCGTGGAGGAAGTTGGAGCTTGCCTTAATGGATTTTTTTTGGGGGGTGGCATGCAAAGTAATTTTTTTAAACAAAAGTTGGTATGCGTTCTTTTACTCCCACCCCACGTCCGTCTATAATGATGATAAGTTGGGTAAACATCGGCCATATTATTAACGAAAATTAAGTCCACTTAAAATATTTTACACGAAAACTTGAACCTCTGTCTCATTTGTTTTGTAGAAGCTAGGGTGCTGCCTCCCCCTCATGCATCACTCAAACTACCCTTAACTTATCATATTCTTTTTCTATCCTCGAGCAAAGCTTACTACTAGCCATTGAATCATGACGTGAATGACATGAGGGACTCGTGGTACAAATGGTGATGTCAAAGCTTAGACTCTCTCACATAAAACAAATTAACTGGGACTTGTGTTTTTACAGTAAGAACACGGAGTCTGGCGCTATTTTTGTCACCTCTTGAGTCATATAGACGGAAATGGGTTTGTATTCTACCAAATATATAAGGCCACCGCCGAATTGATGCTTTAATGGATAATGTACTCAGTAGAAAAAATTGGGGGCGCTGTTCAGGGGAGCTTATTTTGAGCGCTGTTAAATATTCTCCTGAGGGAGCGTTACTGGAGTTTTCATAAATTTTATAGAGTGAAGAAAACGGGTGATTAGCTTAGTATAAGACACGTGCTTTGTTCGTATGGCTTTTCTTGCCAGTATCAATTTTCTTTGGGTCTTACACCTCTACAAGAGGCTCAGTATTGTGGAGGTACAGTGGAAGAATGTAGTGGACGGTATTTAGCGCAATCTTTGGCATTGTGCGTAACGTTCCTGTGGTGCATAAGGATGCAATTCTCTGGACCCTCCCTAAATTGGTACAGTTGCACTCCTTCGTTAATGCCGGCCATTATACTTTTGTTCCAGTGGCACCATTTGTGGCCAAAATCTCCATTTCTTCTCAAGCATTTTCTTGTATGATTAAAGAGATAGACCCTTCTAATTCGTTGCTCAATACCTGCAGAAATTTACAAGAAACTAGAATTCCCACCTCGTCATCAAATGCGACCATTTTAGTTCCTTCTTCCTGTAGTTTTCTGAGAAATTTATCCATTACCAGAAGAAATAGCATCGGAGGTACTACTCCCTCTGTGGTGTGCTTCTACTAAACCTTCCAAGATCCGAATAAACCTCTCTATTTTGCAGCATGATTGCTACCCATCGGCCAAGCATTGCCTCCACCCCTATCTTCACGGATTCTGGCATAATGGTCTTCGTTGTTTTATTGAAAGCGCCGACATCTAATTACTGCCTTATAGAACCAGCGCACCATGTGTGGTTTCTAGCTCCATCTCTTTCCGAATGTCTGCTTACTGGCATAGAATGCTATACTTGCCTTCTTTGCCCTTGCTTCGAGGTTGAGCTTCTATTTCAGCTTTGGATCCAGAATAAGGCTCATGTATTTAGTTGACTAGAATAGGTTCAGAAAACGATTATTATTGATAAATTCAGACTTTCAAATCACTTGGTAACCTATCCAAGAGCCATTTTCATAATGCCACTGGTTGGAGAGATACTTTGTAACAACGGGCCTATCCCCTTCTCAAAATCCACCTTGCAACGACTTTGCAACCACGCGGCCGTAGACGGACAAGCTGGAAAAAACAAAGGGTTCGGAAAAAACGGAGAGAGTTAGTTTTGGGTTGGCGAGACAAGAGTCAGCACACATTAATTTTTATTGGCGCCTTTTCGAAGGATTTTGTTCAAGTTTTATAGGGTTGAAAGTATTGTCGGGCCGGCGAGAAAAGGATCAGGATTTGCACTAGCAAATTTGGCAAGGGTTTTTATGGCTTTGTTGTGCCTTAGTTGGTTGGACTTGGAGAGTTGGTGTAGCGCTGCGATTTGTAAATCGCGTGTGGTGGCTACGACGTAGTCGTTGTTACAAGGCGGTTTATTGCTGGAGGCAGCTTCGAAGAGGAGAATGTTGTGGTGCCAACTCCCGAAGAACCAGAAAAGAACCCCTGGAGCGGAGGAAGGAAGCGGCAGTGCTACCTAATGGGTATTTGTTCGACTGTGGAGATAGAAGTTCCTGTTGAGGAAGAACAAAAATGTAAAAGTTATTGTAGTTGAGTAGTTTGAAGAGCGGTGACCAGAAGCCCCGAAATGAACCAATGGGAGCCCCAACCCCGATGTGGTAGGGCGGATAAGCCAAGCTTTTAATGATTACTTTGCTGGAGAACAGACGGTGGGACTGAGACAAGAAAACCCCACACAAGTACCTACACCCAGTACGAACGAGGTTTGGGTTAGCATCCTGGTCAACTGGCTATTGCACGGCTCTAGGAGACTGGGACTCCCAGGGAAGCAACCCATATTGTCCCTTCGAAAGAAGATATCGAATGCTGACTTATGAATATTTCCTTAATTTGTCGTCTCATCATTGTTTTACTGTATCGAAGGTCTCAAACATACGTTACATATTTTTGTTCATGCTCTGCTAAGGTACAATTTTCTTCTTGATTGGTCCAGCTGGGCTCCTTAGAGGCTAGATGACAAGAAAACTAGGACTTCAGGAAAAAGCACAGTTGAAGCCAAACCAGGGAGGAAGATAAAACCTTATTGAAAAATAATACATTTTAGTATACTTTTGGTTTATATTACAATATTTTTATTACCATTTCTCTTGATTTTTTTGTATTACTTTATTATAATTTATTACGCATATTACCTTATAAGTTAACAGGAGTTTGCAATCGTACTTTATCGAACTTTAATTACCAGTTATTTTACACTTTCACTTTGTTTTTTTCACCAGATTTGAATCGTTGTGGCCATATTCCAATTACTTTTATTTTGCATGTGGTCTTATCACACTGGATAAGGTACAAGCATCCTGAGAACTTAGGCATTAATTCTCAACGTTTCGTTTGATAACGTAAATAATGTAAATGCATGTACAAAACAAAAGCGTCATGGTACCACGGCGGTTTTATTTTCGTTCGTTGTTCTATTGAGTTGTATAACGTTGAAAGACACTGTTTTTTCCACATCTGTAAGTTCATAGTAATGTTAGTATTGACATAACATAAGTTTTGGTTGTTGTATGAAGAAATATTGTAATTCAATTATCCACTTTAAAAAATAATTTCGTTTTAGGTTTGGTTAGACAAACCTAACAAATTTGTGATACGGGATAAGGGCCCGTTAATTGCAGAGCAGCGGCGATGACTATCGCTCCGGACTTTCTTTTTCAGGTCACCTGCTGGCTTCGTTAAGTATTCGTCCTCCACCCCAAGGGGGTCGCTCTAGACACAGGTAAGTAAGTAGTAATACACGCAAGAAAGTGTTACGCCCAGGTATCCCTATCACATGACCCCCGACGAGCAGCCCTTCTGGAGGACTGCGGCGACACCGTATAGAGCATAGTCTCACTTTTGGCTATTGCCTAAATTTGTAGTTTGTTGTGTGAGACCTCGAGGTTGGCCTATTCGGGAACCTAACCGGAGGCGCCCGGCACAACTTTCTGGATATTAGGATCACTAGCAAAAGGATTCTTCCCTGATTCGTCTTTACCACTCTGCTGTTGATCAAGCTGCTCTGGATGGATTTTTTTTCATTATGCGGACGTTCCACTGATTAAAACTATTGTGAATGCCAAATTCTTTTAAGGCCATGTGGATAGCTTCTGTGTTGACATTGTTAAAACCATTTTATATGACTATGAAAGCTGACAACGTAAAAATGCTTATGTTCTACGAAGTATTCTACGGTACGCATTATTTCATGCGGTGCAAACCGATTTTCTCTTGCAGTATCCATGTTGAATGGAAGACTGAGATCTTTGTTATAGAATTGCGGAAGTTTAGGTCTAGTATGCGATCTAGGGTCTTGAAGACAAAGAATGACAAGCTTATCAGTGTATAATCCTGCCTCCTATTATTTCAGGTACATTTATGCATATATTCGGAAAAACTGACTTTAAAGCTCTTCAAGATTCAAGCTGTAGCTGTAATATAGGCAGTTCTTATAGACTAATAAAAGTTAGAGATGCGCCGAATGTTCGGCCGAATATTCGTATTCGGTATATTGGGTGTGTTTTTTATTGTTCGTATTCGGCCGAATATTCGGTTAGTTTGCCGAATAATTATCGAATATTTAAATAGTATTATTTTAAGAGTTGCGTATGTTAAATAGGCTCTATTCTGAAAGCGTGCATAGGTAGTATTTGTAAATGAAACAAGCACTTCTTTGTGTAACCATATTTATTCACAAAATCAAAAATTAAAAAAAAGAGAATCCACACACGAGTCGACAGAAACGAGACCGATATGAAACTAGTTTGCAACTGCTTGCGTACGACTGTTCTTGCCGGTCGGAAGCAATATCAAGCTTGCGAGTCTCCACCAACGTTTAATTTCGTAGTTGCATCCGTCCCCAAACCCAAAAATCTAAGTAACGAGTGTATGATTGTGTGTGCTATGTCGAATGCGGCAATATAGAAAAAGTTGAAAGTAGACCGACAGTTGCTTTGCATGCATTCCATTGATGGAATATTCCGTCAAGTCGCATTTCATTACACACACTTCTATTTTGTCTGTCATCGAATGCGACGCACGTACGCTTGGAAATGTCACCAGCTTCAGTTGCGTGGTTGCATTTGGACGTGTCAAAGTTTATTCAACAAAATGTTCGTGAGCACAGAACACCGATTGATGCAAAATCAGTTGCGCTTCTGTGTGGACAAAGATTTGATTTTGGTTGCAAACTGGTTGTGAGCGTGATAATGGTGAAACCAGTTTGAAACTGAGAGCGGCGCATTGAGTGAGCGAGCCGAGCTAGAGCGAAATGCTCAAGGGGTGGGCGAACGCTGCTACTCGCAGATCGCTTCGCTGACCTATATGAACTATACGCAAAAATGAACCGAACAATTCGGCCGAATGTTCGGTTCGGAACATTTTTGACCGAATATTCGAATTCGGTCGAACCCATATTCGGCGCATCTCTAATAAAAGCCATGCAGCTGTAATGTCGCCCGTCTTCTAGGCCATACGTGGGTTATGTGCCAACATCCACAACTAAATCAATGCGAATCGATTAATAAAAATACAAAACTATACGACAATTCAATACTTAATACAAACAATATTAATTATTTCAAAACAAGCAATATCTACTATAAGTGGCTTTTTTCCTGTTATCCCTGATAATGAAATTGTAGTAAACCCCCCGAAAAAATCCTTCTTATACATCGTGAAAAGGTATTCAAAAAAAATCTCCTCCAGTTATGAAAAGGACAAAATCAAAAGCCCCTTTGCGGCCCTTTTATATTAACAAAAGCAATCCTTAAGGTTCCCTTTCATTCCACAAGCCATGAACGAAGAAAAAAAGGAAATAATAATAAGAAAGAGAATCTTAGGAAAAGTCCAAATATAGAAATCAATTTCCCTCAAACTATGCACCACGGCATGGTTCCAGCAGGTATGTAGCGGCTGTTAAGCGTGAATATGAGGGCATATCCTGAGAACAGGGCGATGTTGAAGGACGGATACCAAAAACCTCATAAAATAAACATTTTTCCTCTTCACCGAAAAGAGAGAAGTGCTCATCATCCTTGAGTTTTTCGTCTTCATACTTGACTTTTTCTCCTACTACCCATCCCCACTCCCCGGGAAAAACAGCACCCCATCCAAATCAGCCCCGAACATATACCCAGCCACCCCGTCTATACCCGCTTACATCACCCTGCAGGTGCCGCAGCCTGTACACAAATATGGTGTATAATAAAGTCGGTTTTCATTTCGGGCAAATCCCAAGAAAATTGTAGGAATATAAGTGTACTTTGCTGCCAGTTAAGAAAATGTCACAGTTATGAAAGTTGCTTGAGAGGTTCGGGCTTCATTATGGCCAGTTGGGAATTGGTTGGTGTACGTGCCCGAAATTATTATTTGTAGCCGCAAAGTTTACTTACACGAATGCAAATATACCATTTTTCGGTATACCATCGGGACTGGAGGCGAATGTCCTTGCGACATCACATGATTTTCACCTTTTCACTCATACATATTCATAGTTGTGATATTTATGCCTGCATGTAGCATAATTGAATTTCATGCTAAAATCTGAAAGTGGCAGCAAACTTGTCCGTAGAGCTACAACCCAGCAATAAGGGTTAGGGCGGAAGGTTAAAAAGGGTGGTTGTGGGTGCTGTTGGGTAGCTGGGACATAAGCACAAAGGGTACAGACATGTCGGGGTCGCAGATGGGGGGCGACTGAATGAAATCGAGATATTGGCGAACGAAGCGATGTGGGAGATAACGAGTGGTTCGAGAACGCTGGACTAATGCAAGCTGGACACAAAACGGAAGTAGTGTTAATCAGCAAGCGGAAAAAGGTGCAGACCATTGCGGTGAAAATAGGTGACCAAGTTTTTCCGTCTTCCGAACTTGTAAACTGGTACTGATGATTGACCAAAGGCACCACTACGGAATGCACTTGACTAGGACTTCAAGGATGTTCGGTTCTACGGACGAAGGCAAGAAGGTATTTTATTGAAGAATATCGAACTTGAACGGAGTTAAAAATCGCTCTGATAAATCGGTCTTATTCTAAGCTGGCTCATAGCGGGACATTGCCTAATCGACTTCCATACAGTGACTCCTGAAACGGTGATAGGTTGTGGATGTGATAGCCAAATATCCCACCAACACCCTCATGGTTTAGAGTGATAACATCGCTTAAAAAAAGGGTCTTATTACCTCTTTATTCTGTTTAACAGCCTAACTGCAAACATTCCTATTCTCTCAACTAGGAAAAGTACAGAACCGGCGCCCAAGCATATATCACTGGTGGCAGCGGTGGGATCCTACGTTTAGAGTGATAAAGATCAGCGTAATTCAATGCTACAAACAAATAAATTTAATGATAAATTCAATGCTATTACCGACTTATTTTATAATAAATAGAAGCGGAACCAGGAGCGTCAATGTACACATGCTGCTTGTCAAATCCAGATGAGAGAAAAAAGGAAAAAAGTTAAGTCAAATTCGCATGATTGAGTTCCAAATAAAGATCCCAACACATTACACGCCCCTTACAGCAAAGGGTCGTTTTTTAGCCCTATAGGCTGTCTAAGAGCCTTAATACAACCGTCCCTCCTTCTCCCACGAAAAGGAAAGCGCAGGCAGCCAAGCACATAACACATATTACTGGTGGCAGCGATGGGATCCTGTGTTTAGAGTGATAACGCCCTTTGCAACAAAGGGTGTTATTAGGTCTTTAGGGGCCTTCCATTAAGGACATCACGGCTTGAGGGGACGGGGATTTAGCAAAACGTGACCACTTGTGACAGGGCATGAAAATGTGACGTCCGGAATAATAATTCCAGTTAAGTAACAATTTGAATTTAAACCCTAGTAGGCTACAGAGTTTAGTTTGACAACTCGAGCTATTCAGCGATTTCCAGCCTTTAAATATCGTGAACGTTCGTGTCGTCGTTTCGTGATCAACAACATCATTCATCCGCTCGGTTTATTTTCGCACTTTTCACAGGTTTCGTTCTCTTTGCAATGATTTAACAGCTTTTTACTTTAGAAAATGTCTAGCCTTCTGCGAAACGACATCTATTAGTTAAAATTGTAAATACCAAATCAACCATTTTCGCTTTTTTGGTGAATAAATTATCGATATTTACATGGAGAGAAGTGAATTGGTAGAAATTCATATTTTTGCTGGTGAAATGATGCAAGAATGGAAAAATATTGGTCCGCGAAGGCCCACCCTTTCAAGAAAAAGCGGAAGTTCAAACTATGACCAACGAAAAATTGAACTTGATCAAATAAGAAGGAAACTACAAAACAAAGACTGCTCAATTAATAAACGAAAATGAATCTTTATCTTTAAAAACTAAGGGAGCCTTATTACAATCAAAACCTTCGCCAAATCCATCGCCAAAATTACCAGTGGTCAATGGAACCCGAATACCCAATTGTAAGCGAAGAATCCAAAGTGCAAGAATGTGGCTTCAACTTCTGGAAGCAGCAAACAGAGAGAACCTTCGGGGACATTTGCTCAAGACAAGCTCAAAGTGGAGATCGATCTTCTAAAATTTGATCTGTTAGGGCTTAATAGGAGAAAAATGGTTAGACAGGCAACTGTTCAATAAAAAAAAAGATCGCAAGAAAAAAACCGCTGAGTTAAATATTCTGGAGAAAAATTTAAAAAGAAAACATATGAAACATAGCACAGCTAATTGAAAAACCAGAAATTAAGAATACTTTGAGAATGAGGAATAATACTGGCAAACCAAGATCGGCAGACCAAGATCAACCAGTACTATTGAACACCATCGTGACCGCAATTCACGGATCAGCATCGCGCGAAAGACGAAAAACGAAAATTGAAAGAAAACGGCTTTAATTTAAGCAGAAGCACTCTCTATTTCAGTTTTACTTCCTAAAAGAAGTTTGTCCACCGAAGGAAAAGAGACGTGTCCACCGTTCCGGTCAAATTAACAAAAGCTCAAAACGATTCACATTCTTCTCACATCGAGTAACCATACTATAAAGCGACTTTACAACACCTCGAAGAGTTGGCTTCAATACTCGGGCCTAGGGTTTCTCGTACCGATTAACTCGGAATCGGATTCGGCGAATCTCTCCCCGGGGATTCGGAATCGGGATCCGATTCTGAAATTCGCCGAATCCCGATTCCCCGATTTTTAGATATGAAATTCACTATTAAAATAAATATTCTTGATTATAACAAAAAATACAATTAATTGTTCCATCTGTTAGAAACTTTGGTAATTAAAAGTGACAACTTCACTCAAAATTTAAAAATTTTAAACTTAGTAGGCTCTGCTCTTTGGATTTTATGTCATGGTGGAGAAAATTGTATTGACAGTTGGGTTCTCGATTGTTTTAGTTTCAGTTTAATTTTTCAAATTCAAAATTTGGTTTAAAATAAATTACGTAAGTTCAAATAATAATACCTTTCTAGTTAAAGTATTCTAAAATTAATATAATCTTAGCTATGGCAACTAAAAGATCTAAAGTTTGGTATTATTTTACCGTGGAGCCTACAACTAGCAATTTAAAACAAGCAAAAGTAGAATGTTCTAAATGCAGCACTATTTTGTTATATACGGATCATTCTACAACATCAATGGCTAAACATTTAAAAGTTAAACATGGAATTAGTGTAAAAACAAAAAACATCAATATTAGATTACACTACTACAGCAAAGAGAACGTTAGAAGATATCGTGTCGGAGCTAGCGGCTGCAATTAAGCCATCACTAGATCCAAATTTATTCGAGAATCAGTTGTTAAATGTGGTTATACTTTACCTAAGAACGAATCCGGTGTCATGATGCTTGTCCAAAGTAATTTTGAGAAGAACAAAAAAAAATTATGATCCTGCTTCAAGATAAATTAAAACAAAATAAGCGATTCAGTATCACTTTGGAATGGACCAGCATTCTTATGAAGAGGTACGTAAACATCAGTTTACACGATGATGACAAGGAAAGACAATTTAATCTTGGTCTAGTTAGAGTGTTTGGATCATGTTCAGCATCTAACTTGGTTTCTTTGGTAACAGATCAACTAAAAAGTTTTGAAATAAATTTTAAAACTGATGTAGTTTCGTCCACCAGTGACGGTTGTAAAATGATGGTCAAATATGGGCGGGAGTGTCCTGTAATATGCCAGCTTTGTTTGAATCATGGTGTGGTGTGCAACTTTAGATGAAGATAACTTTGGCGATGAAAATAACTTCGTTGATGTGGTAAATACAATTGATATTGATGCTGTTGAATTCGAAAAATCCTTAAATCTGTATGAGAGTATTGCAAAAGTATTAAGTATTAAGTATGGAGTATTAATTTTATGAAAAAAAAAACTATCTGAAGCTAATACAAGAGTAAGCTCTGAACTTTTACTAAATTTGACTAAAAGAATTGAAGAACGATTAAATATAAATTTAATGAAACTATTAAAATGTTTGAAAGACCCAACTAGCACTCTATCTAAAGATGTGTTGAATTTAGCTGGTGAAACGAGGATGAGGCTTTTTGGTTCAGAACTAGAAGTTGAAGATTCAAACGACATCGTATCAACAGAAATGGAAGAATCAGAAACTATATCCATTGAAAAAGAATTGGATGAGAGTTTAAAAAAGGCATTGGAGGAACCAAAAGAAAAAAATGATTTTAATAAGTTGAAACAAGAGTTTACCTTATTTAAAAACACAGAAAAAAGAACAAATAATTTGCAAAAACTTTACGAGGCTCTTTTAAGTATTAAACCGACTTCAACGTCTTCAGAAAAAGCTTTTTCTTTGTCTGGAAGCTTTTGTACAAAAATACGATCTCGTTTATCGGACAAATCACTCAATTCCTTGCTATTCTTAAAAGAATTTTATTTAAATAACAAAAGAAATTTAAAATTTAACTATATTACCGTTTTTAATACTATTAATTTTATAATTTGTATTATTTAAATGTAATTTTTTGATATTTTTATTGGCAAAAGTAGAACTTTATATTGTTAATTTAATTTATTTCTGAATTCTGTTATTTAATACCATATATATTTCTTCGTAAATTAAAATTGTGAGTTTTTACTTGGAATCGGAATCGGAATCGGCGATTCTCAGTTTTAAGGATTCGGATTCGGCGAATCCGGAAAAGGGCGGGTTTTGAGAAACCCTACCGGGCCTAATGAAGTCTGTTTTCTAAGTCAAGATGACAAGTCTCGTGTAAAGTTAGGCTTAACTGCGGCGAATTCTTAATATCCAATGTTAATGCACATACAATACAAGACACCCCTTGATGGTGGGTGGGGGAAAGACACAAGTTGCTATCACAAAACTAACAACGATCACAAATATATATCACAAAACTAACACTAGCTAAGTTATTTATGACAGACAGTACGGCTTTAGATCCAAAAGATCTACCTCCTTGTATGTCTAACAGAGCACCTTCACCAAAGCATCCATCGCTTTGGTGAATCTTCTGCGTTTGCTCTAGATATGTCCAAAGCATTTGACCGAGTATGGCACCCTGCTCTGTTGTCAAAACTCCAAGCTATTGATATTCACCCAGTTCTAAGAAAATGGATTAAGAGCTTCCTTTCTGACCGTTCTCAATCCCTTCCAACCTACTGCTCCGCTTGGCTCATGACAGTACCCTCCGTTATTCTCACGCTTTCGACAATATTAGACAAGCCAGACCTTGTCTTCACCATCGTGAGCTCATGTCCAACTCTATCAACAGGGAAATCGAACACATTCTTGATTGGGGCCGTAAGAATCGTGTTAAGTTCAACCCCTCCAAAACGAAGTACTGTCTCATTCCTTATAAAACCTGCACCGACATTCCTTCTGTGCCAGTGGGCAAAACAAATCTTACAGCTGATCCTTCTCTTAACATCTTGAGTATAGCTTAATCTGAGGACTTGCGATGGAATGATCACATATTCCAAATCGCTAAACAACCATCTCAATGTCTAGGATTTCTTAAAAGATGCAAATTACTTCTCCCATCAGCAGCTAGAGCTCCAATCTACAAATCCTAGGTTAGGCCCCGCCTCGAGTATAACTCGTTTGTCCTCGAAAACCGCCTTAGCGTGGCTGAACAAGGTGCAAAGCCGAGCCATTCGAATCATAGGAGAAGATAGCCTTTGCATCTCCTTCGACTCTCTGAGCCACCGTAGGAATGTATCAACGCTCTCCATGCTTTATCGCTGTGACTGTGAATAAAACTGTGACTGTGACTGTTCCGCTGAAATTCAGGACCTTCTTCCTGTATGGCACTATTTGTCCCGCAACATGAAACTAGCCCGCTCGGCTCACCCCCATACCCTACAACCCCCCTTTTACGCACAGCTCGACTGTGGAATAATCTCCCACAGTCAGTTTTCCCGAACTCGTACAACACCCAAGAGTTCAAACGTAAGGTCTATCAGTGATAGATAGTGATACACCATCTGCTCCAACCCCCCAGACCTCCCTAATCTTATTATTTTCTTTTCTATCTTTCAAACCAAGCTTGCTACTAGCATTGCACCATGACTTGAACGACGTGACAGACTGGTAGTGCAAAGGGTGATTCCTAAGCTTAGTTCTCCCACCAAAAAATCATCTGTCTACGCAGGAGTAGTTATCAAGGAGCATTTCCCTGATAATATAAGTGCCGTTGGATATACAGGCCCCACATTTATTTCAATCAGGTCGGGCAAACATTCTTAATCGACCGCACATTCGCATGCTTTGGATTTGGAAACTCTCGTTGACTTGGAAGAATTCGATTCAATCACAGAACTTCAAAATAGTGTAAAGCCAATATTCATCTTTCCCGTTGATGGAGGACGAGACGAGAACCCTCGTTGGAGACCACAATTTTGTGAGTTATGATCTGGATGCATTATTTATCGCCACCAACGCACTTGGAAAAAGTGCTTTTATCGGCGTAGAACGCAGAATGGCCCCTTTAAGTCGGGAGCTAGTTGGCCTCATTTTACCGCATGAGCATTTTGGGACATAACTTGACTCCAAAGGTAAAACAGTCGACCTCGTTCTAGAAAAGAAGAATTTCAGGCACTTCGGCGAAACTTTGAGTGAAACATGGAATTAAGAAGAAATTGACAAGTATCCAACTGTTGCAAAATACATAGATCGTGGAGATTCAGAAATTAATACTGGAGAAATCATCAAGAAAGATTTAAGATGGGTATCAAAGCACGTTAGAATGAGCCAATCTTTTACTCAGATAACGAAATGTGTTGATTGGAAGTGTTGCTTGAGGCCAAGAAGCTCAATTTTCAACATTTAGCCAGAAAGGTTCTTGCCTCCTCCCATTCCAATCGAACAAGCTGATTTTGGGCTGAAAATTCTTTTGCCGACCAGCAGTGAAAATGCAAGCGTACGACCATGATACACAATTCGATCGCATCGAGGCGTTAGTTGTCCTCCGAGCACTAGTGGTAAGCAAAAATGGTCTTGTCTTCTTGAACAAGAACAAGGCAAGAACAAGACTAGATTAGGAGAGATCCTGCGGAGCTCCGCAAGTTGTTCTGTACACTGTTAGCCAATCTTCCGATTCATAATGAGGTGACCTGTCTTCTTTCCTTTCCTTTCCTTGCGAAGGGTCTCTGTCAATCTGACTACCCACCCAAGCCCAAGAGGATCCGCCAACAATAGTCATGGTGATGTCACCAGGCCGAGGTAATGCTTTTAGGGCCTGTGCCAGTGACGCCATTGAAAACGATTGGTCAGTTTAATTAGCAGGAATTTGACATTATCGTCTAACATGAGATGCCTCCTGTTTTGCGCATGAGGCTTACAGGCCGAGCACACATCCCCGCACTAATCAACTGATGAAATAGTCTCACCATCGTCACAAAGAAAAGCAGGATGGATGTAGCTGCATGAATGTCCAAAAAAAGTAATAAATTTTTCTTGGGCAAGGGCTGAGAAGTGGTTATGTAAGCTGCCAAAAATAACGTCTCACACTAACTACTTAATATCATTCCACTAACGTCGAAGTAAATTTCCCGTTTTCGCCGCAAAAACAAGGCCGCAAATAAATTTTGTTTTTTTTTGCTGTCTGTATAGATGGCCTCAGCGACGATGGGGATGTGGTGGGGTTAGGCAGCAAGAAAATGGAGAAAAGAAAAGGCTTTTCCCGACACCATCAACATCTGATAAATTATGCATTAGGGGTAATAAAATATCAACGCGCCTCTTTCGCAACGATTTGTTTTGCACCCTCCTTAAGTCCCCTCCCCACCTCGAGCGCAAAACATTTCAACGTTTCGCTGCACAGAAATACCTTCACCATCACCCTCTATGATGCCCCTCAATCCCCCCACCGCCCCAATCCAATATCACACCATATACAGTTTATTACCGACATTAAATTTCAAATATTTTCATCATTATGCAACTCGTGATCATGGTTATGACTTTTTGGTGGTGGGGAGGCCGCAATATTTGTTGTTTTGTTAATGAAATATCCCCTGAATTATGACGGTAATAAAATGTGCGGCAGGAGAGAGCGAGAAAAATAAAAACGGAAAAAGTTAGAAAATTGGAAAAGCGTTTCCCTTAACGAGAAACTGAAGCCGCAGACGGATGGAGGGGGAGGGGGTTTAGAGGGGTGCCGTACAACTGAATCCATAGACTCGCAGTTCCATAACGTTTCCTTTCAAATTAAACTTGATATTTTTGTTCCACTTCTAATTAAACTTCAACAATGAGGGAGACGTCTGCACCTTTCGCAATTCTATAGTGGCAGTGTTGATCAATCATCTATAAAGATTTCATCCAATCATGGCAACAATTGTGTATGGTTATGGTTAATATAATGACCATAACACCATCACAGCCCACTCCCATCAACCAATCTTCCCACTCTACCACCCCACAAAACACCATATATTACTGCTCTTGACATCCGGTTTGGCAGTGGTCTCTGCCGTCCAGCAAGATTCTTGGTCCTTGCACCCTGCATCCCATACAGCATAAATCGATCCTTGCTCAAGGATAAGAGAGTGAGAGAGAGCACAAACAAAAAACAAACATCCCCACATGTGCCACCAGTCAATCGGGATAAATTTAATAAATCTCCACAACGTGACAGGTGGGCACAGCAAATTGGACGAATTAAAGGTGAACCTGAATGAATCACGGACGAACTCTTGATCGATACATTCCCCCCGCATTTTGACGAAGACGCATTTTTATTAAACGCATGCTATACTGTCCGATTGATAAATTATCACCAATTATCACCAGTCAGTTAATTACGAGAAACTGTTGTATACGGCACATCAATCATTCGCTCATCTAATAGATGAAGGACATTCAGAGGTGTTAAAGGGACGAAAAGGTGCTTTTATTGTTGATCATTTATGAGAGACGGCAAGTCTTTGTCTTTCACCCACACGAAGAAAAACATTTCTTTCAAGGGAAATTGATAAATGTTTACTTTTATTTTATTTTTATTTTTTCCGTATTTTTCCATATTTTCGGGGAATGGGGAATAACCAAAAATAAATTTTAGTACGTCTCATAAATCAGGATACACGTTTCCTTTTGGGATGATTTGTTTGGGAGAAGACAAAAAAATATTGATGACATGTACCACAACGGAAAAAATAGATTCTTGTAATTTTTACGATGATGACAAATATAAAGAGATAGATAGCATCAAGAAGTTCCCAGATTGTCTTGATGGCAGAGATATACCAATAACGTCTTAATGCTCCTAATAATGAAGTTTCATGGACTTGACATTCTCTTAATAAATTTTCATTTGAAATATTGGCAAAACTTAAAATTCTAGAAAATGGCGAACTGTACAAGGTTTTTCACGGAAAAACACCACAAAGACCACCTGCAGATAGTGAGAAACGGGGTCTATAAATAAGATTGCCCTACAATAGCGAGCTAAGATTAACCTACTTACTTCGGCACTTTACTTGCCAACTGTGTTTCGTTATTGCAATGATAAGGAGGTATAGATTTTTTCAAACTCCGTGACACAAAAAATTTGAACAGTTCTGCGCACCTCATTGCCAAATTTTATAAATATTGTTCTATCATTTCCCCGCTTTTTAGTTAAAACGGCAACAAACGCAGAAAAAACTCAACAAAATAATTTGGGAAGGGATGCGCGCATGCCGAATGAATAAAGTAAATTAATCTTTATATGTGTTGAGCAGAGCTTTTAAATACATGTAAAACTCCTGCTCAACCAAGTCAGTTTATCCATCGTAATAAGCATAATTTTACTATAATTATGCTAAATATTTCTCATCCCTAAATTTAAAATAAATTAAAAGAATTGCTGGAAAAATTTCTTTTAAAGATATGAGCATTTTCATTCATAAATTGAGAGTTCTCCGCAGCCGCAAGCAACACAACCTTCCCAAGCAGACGCGCGCTTGCGACTAGCGGAAAATGTCAAAAATCTAGTAATCAAAATGATAAAAACACAAATTTCGTATTTTTTAGTAGAAATTGCTACAAATTATTTCTGTGGCATATGTGTAAAATACAAAAACCTTAAAATAAAAAAAATACATAAAAACGGGTGTTTTTCAGTCATAATTTGTAATTTTTTAAATAATCATTGAAGTCCCAGCAAACTACACCTCCCTTTAGCAATACGCAGTCGCGAATGATTACATGGCAGCAAGTGATTTGATAGGAGGAGTTAAATGAAGCTTTTGTCTGAGCTTTTAAACATTTTCAAGAGCTTAGCTGGGGAACATGCGCGGGATGTCACGAGGTTTGAAAACAACTATATCTTGAGTGCTGCTGTACACGCCATCTCCTAAGCTATTGATGCATCCGTTTCTGAGGCTCTAGTCACGACTACTGCTGCGATTGCGGATGTTTCAATTTCCCTCATGACAGGTTCAAATGCCTCTCGATCGCTGATCTATTCAGCTGAATCAACCACTATCTTTGCCTACCTAGGCCATAATTTTTGCGATAATTTTTTTTGTATGCCTCCAGGCACATGTCCTTCATGCCGGGCTTAGTACCTTATGGGCCCAGTCGCCCGGCTTTTGATAAAGAGACAAAGGTCAGGGACACCAGTGTTTTGCCGTTCACTCAATCCATCGCGAGGGCCGGATAAGTAAAGAGAAGATGGGAGACAGTTGTTGCTCATCTTCATTACCACAACTTCTGTATAAGTCGTTGTGGGCGAGTCCCAATCTTTCGGCATGGGGGCCAAAGGGAGAGTGACTAGTAAGCACCTTCACCTCATGCCTTATCTCTTTTTTGCTCAACTGAATAAGAAATTTCGAACGCTTCGTGTCCAAAGTCGGCCATGTCGTGTGAAGAGTACGGAACACTGTTGCTGTGGTACACCTCGGCCCAGCTCGAACTAACCTGTTTTTTGTCACGGGCAGTTTATAGGTGTGTTACATACAGAATTTCTAAGGGTCTCGGTGAAAAACGAAATCCTTAGGCAAATTCTCATATCCCTTCATACAGGGAGCCTTTTATATCAAATTCGCAATGAATTTGATGCAATATGAGTTCCCTGTGAACAACAAATCCTAAACGGAAAATAACTATCTAATTTCTATTTTTCAAATGTACAAAATTCCTTAACGGACAAATCTTCATCGTACAAAAATCCACTTCAACAAATGTAACATTTCCAGACGTAACCTGATCCGCGCGCATTTTGTGAGATTTGCAAGGTGCGCAATTACCTTTGCACCCTTCCCAAGCTTTTCTGGCAAACAGTGATCTTGACTTTGACTTTCTTGAAAGTAATTTGACCCACCCAACAATAATTAAGTGCAACTTGCAATGCGCCGCGTGAGAAGCGCGCGATAAGCAAGTTGCGCAGGTGGGAACGAATTCAAGGGCGAGTTTTTCCCAGCCGGTGGACAATTTTCCATGCCACCACCGGCGGGTGAAAATTTGAGTTAGTTGAGTGTTGTTCTAACTGTCTTCGGCTTCGCAAACCAAAAAACACGGCTCGGCGGCGGTTGAAAATTTATTTGTGAAACCAAAAGAAAGTACTATTTGAAAATTTATTTGTGAAACCAAAAGAAAGTATTATTTGAAAATTTATTTGTGAAACCAAAAGAAAGTACTATTTGAAAATTTATTTGTGAACCTAAAAGAAAATATTTTTGAAAGTTTATTTGTGAACCTAAAGGAAATATTGTAGAAAATATAGTTGAAAATTTATTTGTGAAACCAAAAGAAAGTATTATTTGAAAATTTATTTGTGAAACCAAAAGAAAGTACTATTTGAAAATTTATTTGTGAACCTAAAAGAAAATATTTTTGAAAGTTTATTTGTGAACCTAAAAGAAAATATTTTTGAAAGTTTATTTGTGAACCTAAAGGAAATATTGTAGAAAATATAGTTGAAAATTTATTTGTGAAACCAAAAGAAAGTATTATTTGAAAATTTATTTGTGAAACCAAAAGAAAGTACTATTTGAAAATTTATTTGTGAACCTAAAAGAAAATATTTTTGAAAGTTTATTTGTGAACCTAAAGATAATATTGTAGAAAATATCGTGGAAAATTCATTTGTGAAACGAAAAGAAAATATTATTGAAAATTTATTTGTCCCAAAACGAGGATAAGGTATTATTATATAACAATTATTATTAAATATTAAACGAGTGGCGCAAAAAAAAAAAGGGGGGGTAAACAACTTTAAATTTAATAAAGAGACTTTTAAGGAAGAATAAAATATAAATAAATAAAAAAGAAATAAGACGGCATTATAAATATATATATAAAAATAAAACATAACAATTGGCGCAGCCGGTAGGATCTGGGTGCGCAAACAACAAAGGTGTTAGTACTGCTGGTCAAGGCTCCATTGACCTCTAACCCAAGGCTGAGCCTAACTTGGGGGCAGTATTAGCGTCTAACTACAGCGCATAAAAATTCCCAGATCCTCCAACGAATCTTCGCTCGGGGGTGTACAACCACGGTGCCTCTGCTCCAGGCGAGCACGCGCTCACCCCCCTAAAGTTTCTACATCGCGGGACTTTTAGTGGGCTTCATCCCTGCCCAGGAGACGCCCTATGTCAGAGGGCCAACAAGGGGAAAACAACAACACCAAGACCCCCCCTCCGAGGGACCACCAACCATCGAGGGACTTACCCACACCAGGCCCCTCTACTTCATCAGGAGCCACCGACACCTCAGCATCCTGCCAGGTCACTCAGCGAGGGACTTCAACACCACTATCTGCACTCCAATCAACATCCACCCCATCAGAAACGCCCCAGACATCCCCCAGACGTCTCCGAAGTGGAACCATCTTAGGAGAAGGAGAGAAACAAGTAGGTTTAACTTCAAGATTAGAATATATACTTAAGCGGGCGCAGGAGACAGGAAAATTTAATATAGTACATTTTGAGGCCGTGGATAAACAAATCCAAAGGGCCAGCATAGAAAGAAAGGCTAAAGTCGAAGCATTCAAAGAGGAGGCCCTAAAATTTAAACAGGACCTCCTCAATTTCAAAAATAGTCTCCCACGCCCCCTTGAGGTAGTAGATACGGTTAGCATAGAAGATAGGGACCATTGTGAAAGTAAAGATAACACTGAACCGCCTGAGCCCGATTACGCGCCCATAGACCTTCTCGCGGATTGGGTCGATCTATCAACCCGATCCTTGTCCCTCCTAGAGGAAGAGGAGGCAACCTTTCAAGACAGTCGTCTTGTTAAATCATTACTACAAAAAGAATTTCCTACAGCCATGGCCGACGAATATATTAAAGTCGCCAAATTAACGGCTCAACTAGTCCCTCTTTTCTCTGGCGGCCAAAACCCAACGATGGCAACTGAACTACAAATGTTCCTAGGCTGTTGCCGTCGGGTACTACAGTGCCTGACAGAACAAGAAAAGGCCGCCTTCATTCAAATTTATCCAACTAGGCTTCGGGGAGAGTCCTATCAACTGATTGCCTCCTCCCAACCCGCCACTTTTGAGGAGGCAGAAAACCTCCTAAACAGGACTTATCTTCCCAGGGAAACATATCAAGAACTGGTTAATAGATTAATTCAATTACGCCAGTTCCCGTTAGAGCCGCTCACGGCCTATACTACTAGGATCAAACAGCAGTTGTCACTATGCGAAGAGGCGGCCACCACTAAATATGGTGCGATGGCAGCACCGGCCGTAAAGGCCCAACTGCAAGATTTCGCTAAAAATGCCCTGCGGAGTGGGGTTACAAACCCCCACCTCTGCCAGTACCTACTAACTCTGGGAGAGGATACACTTGACAGCCTAACCCAAAAGGCACTAGATATGGAGAAGCTGCAACAAAATTCTATGTATGCCTCCTATCAAATGACAGTGCCTCAACCGGCATATAACCCTTATGGACAACCAGTCCCTACCTATATGCCGGAAAATATCTATCAAACAGCCCCAACACATACGCCCAGTACAAACACTCAGTATACCGCCCCGCCAACACCAACAACGCCGCAAACAACACTCCAGAGCCCGATAAGCCCACAGGTAATGTACACAACATACGCCCCACCCACAAACCCAGCAAACACAATACAAACAATACCGCCGGCGCCACTACAAAGCGCCAACCAAGTAACAACTATAAGCCCCGTTCCAAATAATGGAAATAAACCCTTAAACATCACCTGTAGCTACTGCAGAAACAGAGGGCATACTTATGCAGACTGTTTAAAACGTAAAAACACGCCCTTCTGCATAATCTGCCGGTCCAACTCGCACGACGCGAGGGACTGCCCCCGACCAATAGAACCCACAAGGTCCTCATATAATAACAATCGTTACCAGAACCAGGGGCCGTCGTTTAATAATAATAATAATAATCGCTACCAAAACCAGGGGCCTTCATATAATAATAATAATAATAATAATCGCTACTCCAACCAACGGTCTCAGTTCCAAGGTAACAACCGTTACCCAGACCCGCGGTCACAACCTATGGGTAATTATCGCTATTCCGACCAACAACCCCCTAACCAGAATAATAATAGACAACCAAACAACCGACCCATGAATAATGGAACCAACCAACCCAATAACCGTCAACAGGCAACCAATAACACAAGGTCAGTGTTTAATATTAGATATAGATGTGATTTCTGCCACAGACGTGGTCACCAAGTAGACGACTGTCATCAAAGACAGCGCTGGGAATCACAACAAGCGGGAAACTCCCCGCAGTCGGACCAAGAAACCCCGGCCCGACAATAAATCCTCAAAATATTACCAAAGGGGGGCCTCATGCACCCGAACCAAGTGTTCCACTCGTCACTCTTCCTCTAGATATAAGCCTTAACGGCAAAGCCGACCTGGCAGTGGACACCGGCGCTGAGGTCAGTATACTAAAACATAAAAAACTAAAGGATCCCAACTTACCAGATCCCACTAAAAGATGTACACTAGAAACGCCATACGGCAAAGGACAAACATTAGGGAGCTGTCAGGGGAACATCATTCTAAACACCCCCCTCCCATGCACCTTCCAAATTGTGCAAAATACACAAGAAATTCCTAACGATGGTCTGTTAGGAAACGACTTTCTTTCCAAAAACTGTAACGTCGAAGGCCCAAACCAAACACTGCGATTTCCTCGCACGGAAATCAACCCAGTAGAAATTGCAATTCCATTACGCAATGGATCCGCCAAGTCAAACACTAGAGAGCAGCAGGAGCAAACCCAAACTAGGGAATCTCAACTCGTAGTAGCCGAGATAAACCCCGGTGGTGTCTCCCAGGTAGCCTCAGAGAGGAATACCAGCTGCCTATCTCTAGATGGTTCAAGGTTGGAAAACAACTCCAACGACTATGAGGCCAATTCAGGCAAATATAACGTGGCATTGGAGAAATCCATTCGCCTACCAAGCCGGTCTCAAATGGTGGTCCCCATTCCCCTAAGATTAGAGGAGGAAATGCTCTGTGAATCTTACGAGCCGAGCGAAGGAGTATTCCTCGCCAATTCCCTCTTGCCAACTGGAACAAAAACAGTGTATGTTGGTCTCATCAACGTTAACACCCAACCAGTAGTCCTGACGAACCTATCACTTACGCTCGTCCCAATCAAAGACTACATGACTATTCACCTAGCCTCTAACAACAACCCTAAGTCTCCAACGAATGCTAATGACGTATGTGAGTATCTTACAGGCTCTGAACCAGACGGTCTCAGGAACGCCAGTACCCCATCGTCATCTAACGCAAGACTCCAAAGTATGCCCAATAATGGTGCAATCCCGCAAGGTATACCCCAGGGAAAAAGGGCAAAAGTGAAGTTGGGAACGAATGAAAAGGAAATCGATTCCATCCGTCATCTACGATACATATTCCCGGACCAAGAGGATCCGGACCTTGAGCGTGAAACGCGCTTCAAACAGCTAGACGAGGAACTCAGCCTCGACCACCCTCTAACGGCCGACGAGAAGCGGTCCATACGGGATCTTTGTTATGAATATGCCGACATATTCCATTTAAAAGGGGACAAGCTAACCTACACGGAAGCTCTACGACATGAGATCCCCATGGTCTACGACCAATTTATTAACCAAAAAATGTATAGATTGCCCGAAACGCAAAGGCAAGTCATAAATGACCAATTGAAAGAGATGTTGGACAACGATATTGTTCAACCCAGCAAAAGTCCTTGGAACTCACCCCTCCTAGTGGTACCGAAAAAACCGGGCCCCGACGGTGAGAAAAAATGGCGCGTAGTTGTGGATTTCCGCAAAATTAATGAAAAGACAATAGGTGATGCGTATCCCTTACCAAGGATCGAGGACATCCTGGACCAGCTCGGTCACTCGAGATACTTCTCTACCCTCGACTTGGCCAGTGGTTACCACCAGGTCCTAGTGGAACCACAGGATCGCCCCAAGACGGCCTTTAGCACGAACTATGGCCATTATGAGTTCAAACGTATGCCGTTCGGGTTAAAAGGCGCCCCGGCTACGTTTCAGCGACTAATGAATTATGTCCTTACTGGTCTACAAGGCCTCGAATGCTTCGTCTACCTAGATGACATAGTCATCTATGGTAAGAACCTTGAGGACCATAATTCCAAGCTACGACGCATATTCGACCGGTTGAGGGAAAACAACCTCAAATTGCAACCGGAGAAATGCCAATTTTTGAAAAAGGAAGTAGTCTACCTGGGTCATGTATGTTCTGAAAAGGGAGCCCTACCAGACCCCAGAAAAACGGAGTGTGTCCAAAACTTCCCGGCGCCCCGTACCGTCAGGCAAGTCCAGTCCTTCTTGGGCCTTGCCAACTACTATAGAAAATTCATCCCAGAATTTTCTAAGATCGTACGCCCCCTAACCAATTTGCTAAGAAAGGGCGTGAAATTTTCATGGACGCCAAAATGCGAGGAAGCATTTCAAACGGTGAAGCGTTCTTTAGTCTCCCCACCACTGCTGATATACCCTGATTTCGAAAAACCGTTCAATCTAACAACGGACGCCAGCAGTGAGGCACTCGGAGCAGTGCTCTCTCAAGGAATCGTAGGCCAAGACCAACCCATAGCTTATGCAAGTCGCACTCTAAACAAGGCGGAGCGCAATTACTCCACCGTCGAAAAGGAGCTGCTAGCCATAGTATGGGCTGTTAAAAACTTCAGGTGTTATTTGATGGGTCGAAAGTTTACGGTCTATACAGATCATAAACCTCTCAAGGGAGTTTTCAACGTCAAGGACCCCACAACTCGACTCGTTAGGTTTCACCATAAATTGTCCGAATACGATTACCAAATTGAGTATAAACCGGGTAAATACAATACGAATGCTGATGCTCTCAGCCGGATTCCCCAAAGAGCAGAAGAGCCCAATACCTTCACGGTGGAAGCTCTAATTCACCAACCCGGTGAACCCCTAACTATATCACCCGATAGAAACGGGAATACATTGCCTCCTAGTGAACGACCGAAACAATGCAACGTGGTCACTAGGGCTCAGGCACAAAAAATGCAGGATGAGGAAAAAGACGAACTCGTTCCAACTGCAGAAGCCCCCAATATCGACGAAGGGCCTAAAGAAACAGACCTTGAAACGGAAATTCCACAACCCGTCGAAGCCTCCAAAGATAGCTCCAGCGAGCTACGAAGGAAAGTTGAAGTGATTACAAGTCCCGAAGAAATCACTACAATACTAAAAGACTACCACGACTCCCCTTTCGGCGGACACCAGGGAGTCGTTAAGACATATAATCGAGTACGTCGGAAATATTGGTGGAGACACATGTTCCGCGATATCACTCGCTACATAAGAAGGTGCAAGAAATGTCAAACCATGAAGGCCTCTAGACAATTCCGAATGCCCATGGTTATTACAGACATAGCAGAAAAGCCCTTCGAAAAAGTCTATTTAGACGTAGTAGGTCCCCTGGAAGAAACCCATTCCGGAAATAAATACATCCTAACCTTCCAGGATAACCTGACAAAATTCGTCGACTGGTATGCCATTCCCAATGGGGAAGCCCAAACGATAGCACAAATTTTCTTCGACGAAATCGTCACGCGCTATCGCATACCCAAACAAATAGTCACCGACCAGGGATCAAATTTCCTGAGTGACCTCTTCAAGGGCGTGTGTAGGCTCTTAAAAGTTAAAAAACTTCAGACCTCAGCCTACCACCCGCAATCCAATGGCGCGCTAGAACGAGCTCATAGACCTCTGATCGAGTACCTACGTACCATAGTAGATGAGAGCCCAAATAATTGGGACCAGTTTCTGCGCACGGCAGCGTTCGTGTACAACAACAGCGTACACGAAGGGACCAAACTTACCCCCATGGACTGCCTATATGGTTTCATTGCCGACGTCCCGTCCAACCTTAAACGCAACCCAGAACCACTTTACAACCACGAGAGTTATTACCACCAACTCCGATATAAGTTGCAAAAATCCTATGCCCTAGCCCGCAAGAACCTACTTGCCAGCAAGAACCGCTCCAAGGCATATTATGATGGGAACGTACGCCCACTCACACTCCACGTAGGGGATAAAGTCCTCCTACGTAACGAAGCCCGAAAACATAAATTATCCCAAATCTGGGTCGGCCCCTATACAGTAGTGTCAGTACCAAGCGCTGTAAACACTACCATCAAAATAAATAGGAGGTTGGTCACCGTCCATAATAACCGCTTGAAACCGTTTTACGAAAATAAAACGTAAATCTAAGCCATCAAGTAAGTCCTGCCTACATACGACTAATGGTGTTTTACGATGTAAAACACTCAATTTAGACGGAAGGCAAACGGACAAAATACACAATACAATAAACACTAGTTCATGTCGGAATCACCGGCTATAGATAAATCAGAACAAAACGGTCGACCAAAACTAACCTCCTATTTATAATCTAATTACAGCCAAAATGTGGACGCTGGCATTACTACTAATCCTGCAAATTTCTGCAAGCGAGTCTGGACCCTTGCCATACACCATCACCCCAATAAAAACGAACGGGGTACTCTATGAACTTCTAGGAGACTTATGGCTTTATCATCATGAGTGGAACCTACTAACTGAACTGGATCTCCACGAACTAAGCGTACACACGGCATTAGCCGAACAAGCCGAGGAAGCGGTACGCCTGTTATGCGCTGGTGACGGCTCTGCATCATGCCGAGCCCAGCAGATAGTTATACATTCAACAATAAGTCACATAAAGCAGCGCACCCAAACTATTAGGGAACTGGTTCCCCCCAAGCGATCTAAACGATCCCTATTTGACGGCATCGGACATGCCCTACACCTGCTATTTGGGACCATGGACGCCAATAACGAAGAAGAAATCTACAGCCGGTTAGGAGAGCTGGAAACTAACCAAAAAGCCCTGAATGAACTGGAAAAGCTGCAGATTACGGTTGTCAACAACACCCTAAGGGAAATCCAAAAACCCCTAGCCGTCCTGCTAGAGCAACAAAGAAATATTACAAGTCAGGTAAAAAACCTGGACAATGCAATAGAAGGGGTGGTAAAATCCCAAATAAGCCAGGGAATAGTCTCAAACATCCTGTTCTTGGTGCTGGAAATCGAGTCCCGGCAAAGAACCATTCTAGATATAATGATAGCTAGTAAGAATAATAAAATACACCCCCTATTAATATCCGAGTCGTCTCTAGCGAAGGTATACCGTAAGACTCACCCTGAGTGTGAAGACTGTTTGCCCCTCTTGCAACAAACAACCCGACTGCAGTCTCACATAATTACAAATAAATTAGTAATAAAAATAACACTCCCCGTCTTAGATATTCCTAAAATGCAATACCACCAAATCAGGTGCTTCCCCGTCCTCACCAAATCAGGACATTCCGTGGTACCAGACATCCCATACTCATATTTGGCATCAGACTTTAAGTCTCAGCATTTTGCACTTTTCGTCCAGTCGGACACAAAATATTTTTACAAAGTTACGGGAAATCTGGAAAGCAATACATATGTGGGGCCATTACGGGTCCCATTTACACAATACCCCGCAACTCAAGAGTGTGCCATAAGGCTCCTCCATAATCCCCTAGAGGAGGGGGTAAACTGTTCAACGAAGATACAAGACCCACCACACAACGTGCTGATAAATTTAACGCCCCCCAACACCTGGCTATATTCCCTCATCTCTCCGACCAGGTTCAAAATCACCTGCAATAAAATGGTCCACGAAGTCCTTGCAACCCAACAAGGAATGCTCAAGTTAAATGCACCTTGCCAAGTAAAGACGGGAGACAGAACAATATTGTACAACGGCCTAGCAACTCAAACCAGCCGAGTGGTGCACGCACCCTACTTTCCGGTAATGAAAGAAACTAACTTTAGCACCTTCAACCTAGGAGCACCATCGATAACCTCCAATCATACCATAAGACTACTTACAGGTGACGATACGAACAAGATTATCCAGGAAGGCACCAAGCCCCTGCAGGATATCTACTCGCAGTTGAATCACCTAACATGGGAGCGTACTCACACCCATTCAACAGCCGCCATCTCACTCAGCGGCATCTTAATAATGGGTCTCCTAGGGTATACATGTTACAAATGCATACCGTTACTAGCGGCCATGGCCCGCTCTGCATGTGCCAGAAGGTCCGGAAATGCAAGTCCTCCGGATGAGGCTACCACCTCCGAGGACCAAATGACTCCAGTAGGGGTCCCAATGCAATCAGAATCAACACATAACGCAGCCACGGCAGAACCCCCAGAACCCAGGCCGCTCAGGCGCACACATTCCTTACCCAGGGTCACCAGCATCCAATTAGTACAACCAGGGCCTGGGACCCCAATAACCATAGGGTAAATCGGGCCGCCATACACCACGCCGCCTAATAATGCGTCTACGCCTCACTCTATCAACCCACCTACGTACAAAAGGGTTGAAGAGATCGCCAGAAAGATCTCACCCGCGCTACGTCAATCCCATAAACTCCCCCTAGTTCGCGAGACGAACCCAAAACATTCACCACAAACTATCCAAACAGAGAATCGCTCTACTTACTACGTTTCGTAGCGATTCTCTTATTCCAGGGGGGAAGGAATGTTACATACAGAATTTCTAAGGGTCTCGGTGAAAAACGAAATCCTTAGGCAAATTCTCATATCCCTTCATACAGGGAGCCTTTTATATCAAATTCGCAATGAATTTGATGCAATATGAGTTCCCTGTGAACAACAAATCCTAAACGGAAAATAACTATCTAATTTCTATTTTTCAAATGTACAAAATTCCTTAACGGACAAATCTTCATCGTACAAAAATCCACTTCAACAAATGTAACATTTCCAGACGTAACCTGATCCGCGCGCATTTTGTGAGATTTGCAAGGTGCGCAATTACCTTTGCACCCTTCCCAAGCTTTTCTGGCAAACAGTGATCTTGACTTTGACTTTCTTGAAAGTAATTTGACCCACCCAACAATAATTAAGTGCAACTTGCAATGCGCCGCGTGAGAAGCGCGCGATAAGCAAGTTGCGCAGGTGGGAACGAATTCAAGGGCGAGTTTTTCCCAGCCGGTGGACAATTTTCCATGCCACCACCGGCGGGTGAAAATTTGAGTTAGTTGAGTGTTGTTCTAACTGTCTTCGGCTTCGCAAACCAAAAAACACGGCTCGGCGGCGGTTGAAAATTTATTTGTGAAACCAAAAGAAAGTACTATTTGAAAATTTATTTGTGAAACCAAAAGAAAGTATTATTTGAAAATTTATTTGTGAAACCAAAAGAAAGTACTATTTGAAAATTTATTTGTGAACCTAAAAGAAAATATTTTTGAAAGTTTATTTGTGAACCTAAAGGAAATATTGTAGAAAATATAGTTGAAAATTTATTTGTGAAACCAAAAGAAAGTATTATTTGAAAATTTATTTGTGAAACCAAAAGAAAGTACTATTTGAAAATTTATTTGTGAACCTAAAAGAAAATATTTTTGAAAGTTTATTTGTGAACCTAAAAGAAAATATTTTTGAAAGTTTATTTGTGAACCTAAAGGAAATATTGTAGAAAATATAGTTGAAAATTTATTTGTGAAACCAAAAGAAAGTATTATTTGAAAATTTATTTGTGAAACCAAAAGAAAGTACTATTTGAAAATTTATTTGTGAACCTAAAAGAAAATATTTTTGAAAGTTTATTTGTGAACCTAAAGATAATATTGTAGAAAATATCGTGGAAAATTCATTTGTGAAACGAAAAGAAAATATTATTGAAAATTTATTTGTCCCAAAACGAGGATAAGGTATTATTATATAACAATTATTATTAAATATTAAACGAGTGGCGCAAAAAAAAAAGGGGGGGTAAACAACTTTAAATTTAATAAAGAGACTTTTAAGGAAGAATAAAATATAAATAAATAAAAAAGAAATAAGACGGCATTATAAATATATATATAAAAATAAAACATAACAGGTGGATAAGGACATTTCGATCTGGATAAATTGGAGTATCCTTTCCACTTCGGTTTCCTGTCTAACAAGTTTTTCCGCCCTGCAGTTTCCCCTAATTCCCCGGCGTCCAGGAATTTAGAACAGGCTTATATCAAACTGAGTAGCGATCTCGCACAGAGACCTGCGGCAGTTCAGAACAGCAGATGCTGTACAGTTTTTTTACATTAAATTCACCCTTTTGCAAATCAAATTAATCCATCTGCAAAGAAGTCCATCGAGCCCTAACATCCACCCGCATCAAACTTCGAGAGGATGGGGAAACCGTCCATGGATCACAATTGCTTCACCAGCCAACAGCGGCTTGATGGAACGAGATTCGAATACCCAAAATTAATTGAGGTTTGGAGATCGATGGACATTAAGGAAACACAAAAAAGGCACTCCAGACGAACCGAATAAGAGTCTCCCGTATAAATACTTTTAAATCTAATCATTGAATTGTGTGCCGAAATTTTGATTTACAATAAAAACGGAATTAAGCTGTAACAAAGGAGCTGTCCGTATCTGTAACCGTAAATTAATAATTGAAGTTAGGTGCGCAACGAGATCTTTCCCTCAACGGCTAGAGAATTTCCAGCAACATGCTGATCCACCAACAGTTATAGACTAGGACTCTGCACACAGGCTTCATACATTTCTTCACCTTGTTAATTATGTATTTATATGAATTATAATAATTTTGTTGATTCCTTAATAATTAATATTATTTGTTGCTTTTTTAATCCTTACTAATATTATAAATGCGAAAGTAACTCTGTCTGTCTGTCTGTCTGTCTGTCTGTATGTTACGCTTTCACGCCTAAACCGCTGGACCGATTTTGATGAAATTTGCAACAGACATAGTTTAGACCTTGGAGACGGACATAGGATACTTTTTTTGGAGAAAAAAGGGTTGAAGGGGGTGAAATGGGGTACAATAAGTTGTAAGGGGATTTTTTTTCTTTACTTTTTTTCTTTTGTATAAAAAGTAACTGACTGACAGACAACGCACAACCTAAACCACTGGAGCCAAAGGGCTGAAATTTTGACAGTGCATCCCTATAATGATGTGGACATCCACTAAAAAGCGATTTTTCGAAATTCATCCCCTAAGGGTGTGAAATGGGGTTTTTCCAAACCGCTATAGCTATAGGGCTGAAATTTTGACAGTGCATCTCTTTAATGGCGTGAACATCCACTATTAAAGCGATTTTTTGAAATTCATCCCCTAAGGGGGTGAAATGGTGTTTACCCAAACCGCTGGAGCTATAGGGCTGAAATTTTGACAGTGCATCCCTATAATGACGTGGACATCCACTAAGAAGCGATTTTACGAAATTCATCCCCTAAGGGGGTTGAAATGAAATTTTGATAGTGCATCCCTTTAATGACGTGGACATCCACTAAAAAACGATTTTTAGAAATTCATCCCTAAGGGGGTGAAATAGGGTTTACCCAAACCGCTAGAGCTAAAGGGCTGAAATTTTGACAGTGCATCCCTATAATGATGTGGACATCCACTAAGAAGCGATTTTTCGAAATTCATCCCCTAAGGGGGTGAAATGGGGTTTACTCAAACCGCTGGAGCTATAGGGCTGAAATTTTGATAGTGCATCCCTTTAATGATGTGGACATCCACTAAAAAGCGATTTTTCGAAATTCATCCCCTAAGGGGGTAAAAAAGGGTTTTTCCAAACCGCTATAGCTATAGGGCTGAATTTTTGACAGTGCATCCCTATAATGGCGTGGACATCCACTATAAAGCGATTTTTCGAAATTCATCCCCTAAAGGGGTGAAATGCGGTTTACCCAAACCGCTGGAGCTATAGGGCTGAAATTTTGACAGTGCATCCCTTTAATGTCGTGGACATCCACTAAGAAGCGATTTTTCGAAATTCATCCCCTAAGGGGTGGAATGGGATCAACTCAAAACCGCTGGAACTATAGGGCTGAAATTTTGACAGTGCATCCCTATAATGGCGTGGACATCCACTAAAAAGCGATTTTTCGAAATTCATCCCCTAAGGGGTTGAAATGGGGTTTATCCAAACCGCTAAAGCTATAGGGCTGAAATTTTGACATTGCAACCCTATAATAGCGTGGACATCCATTATTAAAGCGATTTTTCGAAATTCATCCCCTAAGGGGGTGAAATGGGGTTTACCCAAACCCCTGGAGCTATAGGGCTGAAATTTTGACAGTGCATCTCTTTAATGACGTGGACATCCACTATAAAGCGATTTTTTGAAATTTATCCCCTAAGGGGGTTAAATGGGGTTAACCCAAACCGCTGGAGCTAAACGGCTGAAATTTTGACAGTGCATCTCTATAATGACGTGGACATTCACTAAGAAGCGATTTTTCGAAATTCATCCCCTAACGGAGTGAAATGGGGTTACCAAATTACTGGAGCTATAGGGCTGAAATTTCGACAGTGCAACCCTATAATGACGTGGACATCCACTAAGAGGCGATTATTCGAAATTCATCCCCTAAGGGGGTGAAATGGGGTTAACCCAAACTTTTGAAGCTGAAGGGCTGAAATTTTGACAGTGCATCCCTATAATCACGTAGAAATGAATGACTCGATATTTACTTTATTTAATATTCGTTTGTGATTGCTTCATAATTTCTTGCACCCACGTAAATAGGCGAACAAACTTAACGAACGTTCGTCAAACCCTAAAATGTCACTTCCCTTGATGACATATACATGCCAATCTCTGCTTCAAAACTTGCAGATTTGTTGAGCAGAGGTGATACACGCAGCAATTTGGTTACCATATTTATTAAAAAAATGCTCTTTAATAAACCCTTTTTAGGGATAATAACAGCTGAAGTTTTTGTTTGTTTTTTTTTTTTTGAAGGAAAACATTGCACATAATAAACAGTTTTTATTTAAAGGCGTTGCAAGGCACGCGGGTTTTATGCTAGTTATAATATATAATGTAGAAGTACTTAATTTTCAAACGGGTGAACTTGATTTTCAAAAGGATGAATTTAAATTGCAAAAGGTTTAATTTGATTTGTAAAAGGGTGAAAAAACTGTAACGACATAATTTTGTTTTTTTTATGTGAAAGACTACTCTCTAAAAGTGAATTAGTGAAAATTTTACTATTTGCTTTAGTAGTTCATGAATCCACTAAAAAATTAGTGAACAGGTCTATTCTACCTAATTGAATTAGTAATATTTAATTTTTCTACTTATTACTAGGTGGCTTGATTTTTATATTACTTATTGTGAATTGTATTGTGGAAATTCAGGGGACTCTCTTCTATTAACAAGTAAGATTATTTAAACTTTTATTGTTTACCATTTTTGGAATATGTAAGTAACATTTTTTTCATTAACCTAAGGTAATGTTATACTCAAAAATGGTATTTTTCAATGACAATATTTATAGGTTATTATATTTAACTAATTCAAATAGTCAAAAGTCACTAATTCCTAGTTGCAGACATGGCACATTTTGAATTAGTGAAAAATGACTAAAAATTAGTGAAATTCCACTAATTCACTTTTAGAGAGTAGAGTCTCAAGAAACACCCTTTATACTGGTGTCGACAATCTATTTTCTTCATATAGAGTGCAATGTCGAACAGCAGCTCTAGTCGGGGAAGGAAGGAACTGTCACAATCTACCAGCGATATTTTTCAGTCCACCTACTCAAACCCACCCTGCCTGTCGCGACTTTGACATCGGGGCATCGAGACACAACTCGCTGGAGTGTTATGCCTCCTGAAACGAGTTGAATCGCATCAACCAACCGATGACATGCGCTTTGGTGGAGCGGGGAAGGGCTAAAGAAGGCTATGACAGGAGGAATCAGGAATGTACAGAAGGAAGAAGAAAGAAGGAAAGTTATGTAGGTGAAAGGTGAAGGACCGTGGGGCTGGCCGAGATTCGAACCCGGGACCCCTGCGATAGTAATCATGCGCCTTACCCCTAGACTACTGAGGCCCCCATTAAGAGTCTTGAGCGCAGCCTGACTATTCGATGGAATACATATATTCTTATGAGATATATTTTATCTTCAGCCATTCGAGAGCCTTACAGATCGCAGTGACTTGCGCTTAGAAGACGCTGCAATCGTCGGGTAGGCGAAGAGATGTATCTCCTCGGAGAAGATACCACAACCAAAGCGTTTTCCCAATTTTAAAGACATCTGTGTAGATACATAATGACCCATCCAGGCTAACCATATTGACCCATTCAGGCTCCAAGGTCCACGTAAGTGTAGTGTAATCTAGGTTGTCCACAGCGATGGCGAACCTCCAAGGATGGATGAGTGACCATATGAATATAGGAGCCCACCCAAGAGAACTCTTTGTCCTGTCTGTTCAGGCTGCCATTTGCTTGGAATATATATCCAAAGGAATAATATGCATCCCAAAGCAGTTGTTGGGGTGCTTCTCATTGCATCACTAATACACAGCTCAGCTGTTCTTTGGACCCTTCCCAGGATAATACGATACGTAACCTTCTGCAAAGCAGTCCGCCATATCGATATGCCATGGATAAGTATAGGTTACGGTATACAATCAGTGGACGATGCTTGGTTTAAGGCCCCAATCCACTCCAATCGTTCTTTGGCATAAGAAAAGAGCTGTTTTGGCCTTATTAGATCTCTAAAATATTCGGCCTCCACTTTAGTTTCCTATCCAGTATGAGACCAAGAAATTTCGCATCCTCCTTAAGTTGTCTTTCAATACAGAGTCTTAAAGAAGGAAAATCGGGAAGTCTATCCTTGTAAAGAGCACTACTTCTGTCTTAGCTGGGTTAACCCTAGACCCTTTGTAGTAGCCCAATGAACAAGAGTGTCCATTGCTCATTGCATTATATCTTTTATTAATGAGATGTACTTGCTTGTAACCAGCACAATATCAACCGCATAGGACACCGTGGTGCATTGAGAATCCCTTGGTTTATCAACACTTCGTTGACTGGTTAATTCCAAAGGAGCGGCGATAAAACTCCACCCTGCGGTGTGGCTCTTTCAATCCGTCTGACTCCTTCCGAAAGCCCCAGGCCAGGGTTTATAACCCAGCTGATCAATAAAGGGCCTGGAGCATCCGTCAACACCCAGACGCTGGAATACCCCCATGACCACAGAAGATTCGACATTGTTGAAAGCACCTTCAATATCTAAAAAAGCAGCCAAAGTGAACCCTTTGAATTCAAGGGATTTTTCAATGACCGCTACCTGGGAATAGAAGTGGTACCTTAGGACGAAGCTCACTACAAGGGAGGTAATTCTGCCAAACATACGGATTCCTGACGAGACAGTATGCAGATCCTGGTGATCGATCGTTCGAATTCAGACGTCTCAGTTTTGACTGTTCGGACTACTCGCACTAGATTGTCCCAATATTTCTTAACTCCAGCGCAATCAAAATTCTTGGCGGCGCCACTGTATGCCAGTGCCATCGTCGTTCTAAGAGATGGTTTAATTGTGGAGGGGGACACAGTAGGCCTTCGTATGAAGAAACGTAGGTTGAGCCATGGGGGTCCCCTACCCACAGAGAATCTTGAATTATTTCCTCACCACTTTTACCGCGGCTACCTTCATTCGCCGGACTTTGAGGCGAAAGTACGTGATGGCTTTAAATCATCATAAAATCGATGTACTAGCGATATCAGTATTATTATTATATTCTCCTTCCAAAGTACTATTACTACCAGGCATGCAACTAGATTTGAACGACCTGGTGCACTGGTACTAGTTGGTTTTCTTACATACATAAGCTTGGTTTTCTTACATAAAAGAAGAAGATCCTTTCGCATGCGTCACTTAGCCGAGAAAAGTACCACTCGCTATTTGTTAAGAAAGAAACGAGAACAGCAGCCTGGCTCTATCTGATCTTACTACATCATCTAGTTCATCACCAAACCGGATATTCTTAATTCAATGCCAACCCAAAGATCATCGGAATTGTGAGAAAGTCTCAGTTAACAGCAATAAGTGATATTTCAAGGTGGTCCCTAACCACGTCATTCATTGATGTAAATAATACACACGTCTCAGAAAATTTGTCAAACTCACTAAACCACACTAACATCAAACTTGTAAACTACGAGGGATTCTCCTTCTCATTCACCTTGATTGTACAGCATAGGCATCACAATAGCTATATAAAAAGATGTAGAAAAATTAGTACATGGTGTAATACTTGTATCTTACACAAAAGCAGTTTGAGGTGAGGACAGACTGATGCGTCGTATTATTTAACGCATAGACATCCTTGATGAATCAGCCTCTCTAGACTGCGGCTGATCTTGAAAGCTTCTTTCTTTTGCACCATTACGGGGGTACCCACTTATCCTTCCAAGTTTTCTCCTTATGCCCCAGCTACTGTCATAGCAGTACAACGGCGCACAGTGGGCCAAAACGACTTGTTGGGTGTCAAAAATCAGTAACTTTTGTTGTGTTAGAGATATCATAATGAAACTTTGGGAAATAAATATTGACATTATTACCCCTTAATTGATAAAAAAAAAGTTCAATTGGTTTACAGGGTGCCTCAAAATAAATCAACAAAATTTGAAGTTGTTAAAAAATGAATTTATTAATGTTATTTAAAAAGTTTTAACGACATTTTTAACTTAATCTTTAAATTTTATTATCTCCATAACAATATTTAATTAAAACAAAAATTTTACAAAAATAAAAATTATACATATATACTCAAATAGCAGTCAGTTTGCTGGAACACTTTCAAACATATTATCTATATTTTCATCTGTGTCTAGTAAATAGGCCATTTCCTCTGGATATTCCCTGCTTCTTAAACGTTTGTTTCGTATTCTCCGAAATGATGAGATGTATGGATCTGATGAGATAAGCAGCATATTCATGAGATCAACGTTTTGCTCTGTCCTTGAAATTTTTCTGGTGTTGTGGTATCTGTAGCGCTTGTATTCTTTATTTTTGGCTTCCTGGGCTTCTTCCGACAGTTCGCCAATTGGCAAAAGACAGTGAAGTATTATATTTTTCCCATGCCTTAAAACTTTGTGGACTGTTGCTGATAATTTTTTCCATGCATATTTCTCATTTAGCAATATTTCTGTTTGTTCTGCATATATGTATTCCAAATTTTTCGGCATTTATAGGAAGACCACAAGAAAGAACATTTAATATAGTCTTAAATCCCTTTATAATTTCCACGTCTATTTTGGTAATATCCGCTGTTATGTCCGGGTATTCAAAAAATCTCCTGGCTGTGTTGCCGTCATTCGTACTTCCAAATCCTTGCTTAGGTGTATCTATAATTAAACCAAGTTGTCGTCTGAATTCTTGTTGTATCCTGTATTTCTCCTGCTGTCTCTTTTGCTTATTATCAGGGTTGTTTCGTACACCCTCATCAGTGAAACTCAAGTCGTAACTCATGTGCAATGTAAATTCCATAAATCGAATCCTTGCATGAAGGGGCGAAAGCCCGTATTGATAGTTTTCTTCAACATCGCATTCTTCTTCCGTATTTCGAAAATCTTTTGGATTTTTTTGGCAAATAGTACAAGTTGCCGATGATTTGGTGTCTGTTACAAATTGAGTTACTCTGCCATCACACATTGTTAAGTGAAGCCTATGAATTACTTCTATTTCTTTGCCGTTAACTAAGCATTTCGTCGGCAGTAAAGCATTTATTTCTTGTTTCAAGAGGTCAACTTCACTTTGAACCAATTCTTTTGTTTCCTTTTCATATTTAAATTTAATAGGTCTACAAAAGTGTGCAGATGATGGACGAGGATTTCTCCACACTGAGTCTTCCGAAGTACTGCATTTTAAACGAAGAGGAACCAATGACATTACGAATAAATTGGCGTCTGTTATATTTTCGTCATTATTTCCAGAAATTTTTTGCTTGTATTCGCTTTGCCCCGAAGATCCATCACATCCCCATTTACTCACTAACACTAAAGTGGTGTCATCTAAGGCCTCGATTTCCTCCTGTGATTTTATCTTTAGAATTCTGTTCGCGGTTGAATCAAGCAAATTTTGAAGAGGCACTGAAGCGGAAGTTTCGGTAGTTTGGAGCATTTCAGGCAAACATTCCTTTTTTGCTGCGACAATTTTGTTATAGCTTGGTAAAGCATCGTGGTTTCTCTTTTTCAACTCATTTCTCAGAAAACTGTACTTGTCTTTAGAAAGTCCCAAGTCTAAAACAAGGACAAAGCTTCCTCTGGAGTGAATTTCTGAGGCAGATCTTTTGGGGTGGGGATACTATCCTTAATTCGACTCACACGGTTTGGACTGGCTTCATCAACAGCTTTTACAATAAAGGCTTTGTTAACTTGTTTCTCGGACGCATATCGTTGGCAAAGTGATTGGCTTATTAATTCCGTTGATAATTGTTGATTATGCTCTTTTAGTTTTCGCTTCTTGGTTCTTTCCGAGCACTGATCGAGGGATTTAGCTGGTCTGCCTCTGCCGGATGACGTAGAAGGTTGCAATGTTGATGCAGAAGGTTGTAATGTTGATGCAGAAGGTTGTAATGTTGATGCAGAAGGTTGCAATGTTGATGCAGAAGGTTGCAATGTTGACGCAGAAGATTCCGCAGTCGATGAAAAAAATTCCGATGTTGATGTAGAAGGTAAAGATGTAGGCGTCGCAAATGTTGAAGTTGATGGTTGAGATGACACGGTAGATTTTAGCTCTTCAGCACTGATTTCCATTACTGTATTCAACCACGACTCATTCTGTTGTTCGAACTTTCTTGCGTTCCTAGTACTGAGTTGCCACTTTTTCTTAAAAATCCAAAAGAATCGCCGAACTCTTTTTTCGTCCAGAATTTTAACATTGTACGAATTTGAAAAAACACGCACAAACTCTTGAGATTCCATAACATTATTATCACGGATTATTTTATAAAGTTCACTATACAAAATCTGCATAATGATTTCTTCGTAGTATTTATATACCAAATAAATGTAAGCGATATATTTTTTTTAAACAAACTCTCACACGTATTTCGACAACTATAATCAGTCAACTCACGGCGCGATGCTCGATTGCGAACTGAACTATCAGGTTCCTACATAGGTATCCTTTCCCAAAATTTGGTTTTTTGTTTCAAATAATTACTCCTGCATCTACCACTTATTGTCTAAATATCTGTTCGGAAACGTATTCGCGGAATTACTAACCGTACTTTTGTTGTTTTGTTTTGTAGGTTTCGCCTGTAAAGTACATTTGGTTTTATGGTGTCTGTCGGCTACTAGTCGCTCATCTATCACTTTTTTCTGGTATTGGGCTGGCATACACGGATCATAACGTCAACACTAAAAAACCGGTTTTTTATGATGCTCTCGGCGTACATGGGTATTTCTATAACCGAGAGTAACTTTATTATCCGTACACGGGATATCAATGTGTGCACACCCCCTCCAATGCGAATAACAAACATATTTTCAACATCAGACCCATACAAGAAGAAGATAAGATGATACATTTGTGCATGTGTTAGTTTTCACGCCAAAAATTTCTGCTCATAAAGTTATAACGACTCTCTGTCCTGAAAACCGGTTTTTTAGTCGACAGCGACAACAAGGTAGACTTTACTTCAAATGCGATTTTCTCCGAAGGTCGCAGGTGGTCGCAGCCAAACTCTTTTGTTATCGATGCAGGAGGGTTTCTAGTTTAATTTGATGCTAATTAGAACGTGGAATTCGCTGGAGTTTTTTAGTAAAGTTAAAAATAAATACAAATTTGAACGAAAAATCGCCCTTCTTAATTAAAATGCTATTATTAAAAAAACTATTTGACTTCTATCATTACTTCTTAGCCTAATAATACCTCCTCCTGTATAGTAAGTGGTTTCATTAATAACAATTCAACCTCCTCATACAAACATTTTCACAATAGGACTTTGAAATCATAGAAAAAATGAGCTGTTCAAATTGTTCTCTGACTTTAGCCATTCCAAACACAAAGAGGGGGGTAAAAATTAAAAAAAAATTATTGTCATATGATAATATATTTAGTTTACTATCGAATGGCATTAAAATTTTTAAAATCTATGACATGACGAAAATCGATTTTTGGTCACCCAAGTATCGTTTTGGCCCACTGTGCGGCGGAGTGGTATTTGGATGGGTCGGTCTTCTCTCCGTCGTTCATCGGCAATTTTTCCAGGAATAACAAGGGCCCCATGCATTTGCCTCATACTGTGACTGTTGTCACTGCGGGTTATGGATGCTGGCGCATCTCTCGCTCATGGTTTCCTTGATTCCGATCCGAAGTACTGTGAATAGTTCTCGCTAGCGATTGCCCCACGGGGAGTTTCAAAGTAAGTTTTGCCTGCGAATTCAAAGGTTTCATACTATATGTTAGTTGATGTTGTTTATTCCGACGACCGTTGCCAGAAAGAATAAGTTCAGCATGTTCAGCCCAAACCGAAAAAAGGTGATTCCAGCCTTCCCTCCAACTACCGCCCAATAGCAATTACTTCTATTCTCTCCAAAACCATGGAGGCGATAATCAACAAAAAACTTATGGGATATCTAGAATCCAACCTACTCATAAACGACCGACAAAACGACGAGTATGCCTTCCGACAAAAAAGATCCACTGGCGATCTTTTAGTCTGTCTTACAGAACACCTCAGCCGAAGTTTGCATGGATCAGGTGAATCCAGTCTGGTTGCTTTGTATATCTCCAAGACTTTTGATAGAGTTTCGCAATTAGCATTGTTAGCTAAGCTCAAAGCTATTGGAATCGACTCACTTTTACAGAAGTGGATTGAGAGTTTCCTTTCCGGCCGTTCAATTAAGGTAGTTTTGTATGGCGTCAAATCTGAACCCCACCCTATCTCTGCGGGGGTCCCCCAAGGGTCAATTTTATCACCGGCCCTATTTCTTATCTTTATAAATGACCTACTTTCAATGTCTACTGTTATTTATAAATCCTACATTCGGCCTCTTCTCGAAAACAACTCCCTTGTTTGGGGCGCCGCTTCGATAACCACCTTGGCATGGTTAAATAAGGTGCAAAAAAGGGCCCGTAAATTAACTGACACTGTTTGCTCAACCATCGACCCCTTGAGCCTCTGTAGGAGTATAGCAGCACTGACAAAATTTTTTCGCTACTATCATAGAGACTGGTCTATCGATATAAACGCTCTGCTGCCTCCACGGCAATCTTATAACCGCAACACCAGATTAGCCCACTCGTCTCATCCCCTCTACCTGCAACTCCCCCTTTCAGACACTCAACAAGATATGAGTTCTGTGGAATAATCTCTCGCAGTCAGTATTTCCGAGCTCCTACAACATCCAAGAGTTCAAATGCAGGGTTCATCACCACCTTCTTCAACACCCCTTCGAACCCCCATAACCCTTAACCTACCCCCCCCTCCTCCCCGTACTAAGCTTGCTGCTAGACATTGCACCATGACGTGACAAACCTGAGCTTAGCACTGCCACATAAAAACGTTACATATCAATAAAGGCACTTAAACACGCGTCGATCGTTGCCAGGCATCTGGGGAGACCAATTGCGACCAACCTTTTTAACCACTCGCTAGTCTTTCAGCCTCCGGCCCGATACCGTTACACTTTGGCTTAAAATTCGGTGAAGAGGGATGACAATACCATGTTCTGAGGTTTGGAAGAGGAGCGTGCTTATCTTTGTGAGGCGTCTCAACGCTGGCTTGTTCTGTCAGGAAGTCCTTATTTACAATGGCTAATAACCACCAACGAAGACACGCCAGCCTCAGCACCACGACAAGTTGTGGGTACATCAGCGATAATACAAGCGATCCATTTTTGGTATGTTCGCATGCTCACGGAGATCTTGGGATTAAAGTGGTAGCGGTTGAAGTTGAAAGTTTCCTGCTAATGAGCAAAACTTTAGCCCAAAACAATTCCAGTTGGCATAAAATGCAGGAATACCAATCGGAGACTAAATGTAAAAGTTTAAGTTATATTTGCTTGGCCTGTGTGGCTAATTGTAATAGTTTCGAAGAGAGCAAAAAACCTGGTATTAGTTGATTATAGTCCCACATTTTGTTTTTCTAGATTTTCACATAAAAACTTAAATTTCAAACCCACAAGCATTTTTCTCAATTCAACAATTTCCCATATGATGCTCCTTAAAAACATTGAAGAGAGTAATCCTTTACTTAAAAACATCTGCAATTAAAACCTCATAATTTTCAGTCCTTCAGGACACTTTTAAAAGAAAGAAATCTCGAAGAAAAAAGTAACTTTGAAAAATGTTGCGACTTTGAAAGGAAACATTATTTATAGGTTTATGTGCTGTCATAACTTTTGTTATCTGGAAGGCCAGTCGTATCCTAAAGTGGTGAGTCCTGCACAGAGATACATACACAGAACTAGCGCTTACACAAACCGTATATCATCTTGAAATGATAATTCACCTATAGTTAAGACGTTTTTCTTTTGTGCGTTGGATACAGAGAGTGACAATGATGTATTGTAGAATGTTGCGTGATATTAATTACATGAAAATCACATCAACCAAAAAGAGCGGAGACTGTTTCCAGTTTTAAGAATGATTTAAGATGGTTCAGTTTTGACCAGAAAAATCTTGATAGAATTTTCAATAACTGAAACATATCAAATAAAATCGGGTTAAACATTGTTTGACTGTTTTAACCAGTAGCAACTTGAGAAACTTTAGATACTACATCTATAAACTGTGACGTAATGCTTTTACAAACTTGTGTGAGTCTACCAGAGCTATGCTAATCAGGTTTGACCTCTGTGGGTGCCAGAGTTCCTTAACAGAAGACGAAAAGGAGTATGTCTCTTCAAATGCTCAGGTTATTTGAACAATGGATACAACTGAAACCAAATATCGTCATATATGATAAGGTTGGATGAAAGCAGAGAGAAAGATCTTCCATCGTGAGAGAATGCTAGGGAAACCATAAGAAAGCGAGCTGGACTGTGAAATGTCAGAAGGAGTAGCAAGACCGATCTAGTCCCGTGACGCAATACAAAGGCAGTCACTCGGAAAGAGTAAGAACTAAGTCCTCTTGACAGTTATATGATAATCTTCACCAGCTTTCAAGCAAAATATGTAGTCTATTTCGCTGCGTGTACATTAAATCCTACGGCAAAGAACTTTTGGACAAGGTTCGTTTTCGCTCATAAGATATATACCTATGTCTTGCTCAGCTCAATCTACTGGCCTTAATTATTAACTTCCCAGTACAGGGAAGTTATTGTAATCGGTCCGAAAATCGAAATTTTCATTTTTCAGGGTCTCAAGAGCATTTCAAGCAAAAACTTGGGAGGAAGTTTATGTGTGTGCGCGTACGTACATATGTACATATGTGGTGATTTTTTCCTTCACGATATCGCGCGGACTAAAAAAGCTAACGGCTTCGTTGAGGTGTCGTTCGAATAGTACCTATTATCCAAAATATGATCTGAAAAGATTGTCATAAAATTCGGTCGAGACGTTTTTTTTTTTTGTTTAAAAGACTTATGTGATTTTTGTACCTGCACAATACGGGCGAACCAACAATGATACCGACTTCGTTGGGATGACGATCGTTGCGCATTACCGAAGTAGTACTTTGACAAGGTCTCCTTAAACTTTGGTTGAGCGGTTCTTTTGTTTTAACGACGAACATGATTTCTGTACCTGCACGAAACCACGCGAACCAAAAACTATATAAACTTCTTTGAGGGGCAGAAAGAAGAATATTAACGAAAAAATTCCCTGAAAAAAAATTTCATAACATTCGGTCGGCCTTCTTTTGTTTAAATGAAAAAACTTCGGCTGTCAAAAAGACCTTAATAGATAAGTTTTGCTAATATCTAATAAACTCGATGGCATGGGATCCGTTCTAAACAAAGTTATCTTTTTTGGGTTCTGTACAGCGATAGCCTTCCAACAAAACATCACTTGTCAAAATCCGACAACCTTTAAAAATCGTGCAAACATTTCGTTACACTTTACAAACATCACGAATTATTCAATCCTTGGATCAGCACTTTTTTGAAAGGGAATTGTTTTCTACGTCCTAAAGTTACAGGAAATTGCGGTTCATCTCGGGATTTCCAGTAGTTACCGAGAAATGTGTTCTTTTTGGTCAAGTCTGATAAGAACTTTACATTGATTAGTTTTGCTAATATCTCCAGAAAGCTTTGGAATTTCCAAATGAAGTCATTCGCTTCGCAGTTTATCAACGGCGCTTCAACACGTTCAATACGAGTTCGAACACCCCCTTTAGTCTAGCGAACGAAATACGAAGGAAATGTTTGTTTGCTAATGCTCAGGAGAAACAAATTCTCTAGAAAAATCTTGTGAATTTACCACTATTATAGTTATTTGAACTAGCTTCTCTCAGGACTGCTTTGTCAACAGTTCTGATACTAGTCAATTTCCCACTAGTGATAAACGTATTACTATTTTGTAAGAAGTCAGTTTATTCATCTTCGTTCATCATACTGGGAAGTTATTCGTGTGAACCGAAGGGCTCAAACCCACATCCCAACTAGTATTATTTATTTATACGACAAACAAGGCACACTTAAACTAAGAACCAAAAATTACACTTAAATTAACAAAAAAAAAAACATAGTAGTACACAACAGTCCTTTTATAATAATTGATTAACAACTATAACTATTGATAGCTACTGATAACCTACTATTGTCAAGAGAGAGAGTTATGTTAGTAGGAATCTGTTGTTTTTCTTATAGGATAGAGTAGAAGCATGAAACTACTACGTCAAGATCACTACTAGATAGCTTATGTTCCTACTCGACTAGGGATGATTTGAAGCCAATACTGTCCAAGTCCGAGTTATTAAAACCGTAAACAATTGTATAGTTAGTACGATGCTTGGGCATTGATGAATTAAACGCGAGTATCCATGCGGAGTGGTGGATAGAGTTAGTAAATAGGTTTTCCTCGCGGAAATGAGCACAATATTCACCTCCTCGTATGAATTGGTGAAGATCAGATCAAGCTTTTCACCACTAGAACTTGGTTGCTCGATAATTTGGTATGAGTCATTATCTTAAAAAGTGTCGACAAGTTTTATATCGACGGCATTAATATGCGGTTATCTTCCTCGTCGGGGATGAAAGAAATATGCGGTTGGTTGAAACCACCTAGGATAAATATGACGTCATAGTGTATTTTTAAGTTCCTCCACTATATTCAAGAAATCGTCACAATTGGATTCGTTGGAGTCGGGGGATATAGAACGAACCAATGAATATATGCTTCAGGTTAGATTTGATTCGTATGAAGACGCTTACAAGGAATTTTGAACAATTAGTCGCGATCAGTTCACTATTTAAAGTCTTTGACAGCTATAAGGACTCCATCCCCTCTTGTGAGGCCAGTAGAACTGTAGTCTCTGTGTATTGTCCAGCTGCAGTCCAAGATCTCTTCATTTAAGAATGTACCTTTTAACCAGGTTTTGGTCAGTACAAGAACATTATAGCGATACGATTTGGAGTCAATGAAGAGATTATAAAGTTTGGTTCTCATTTGAGGAAAAGAGACTTGGTGGGATCGGCCGTTGGGAAGTAACTAATTACGGGCGGTAATATCTCTTCATCTCATCACGGCTTTTTTGGAGCTAGGACACATGCAACGATCTTACATGAGCAGCATAAGTGGAGGGATCCTTGGTAACTTGTTGGGAATTGATTTCATAATGCTCATGGCACATAGTGTACAATTCAAGCAGGGTACTACGATCCGTGGGAAGACCTTCCTGTTGGATCGAGACAATGAGACTGGTCCTGGTTTTACCATATAAACAGGTAGTCGGGTTTGTTATGCATGTAGGCGAGAAACAGCTTCACATTGTGAAAACTCGTCCCTCCGCTTAACTGAGATAACAAATATCGACTTTCGGTCGAATCAGCTGAAAACCGGGGTTTGTAACGGGTTTAAGAAAGATGGTTTTATTATGAGGATGTTGTTGGTGCGGCTTACAGAAAAATCACCTGATTTCTATGTGTCATTTAGAACTGAAGACTGTGGTGGTGTTGAGATCTAATTAATAACAGCGTAAGAACGATCGCCGCCAATGATGTGGCTGTGAGAGAAGTTAGGGTAAGTATTGTGTGTTTTAGTATTGACATGGCATGTTACGTTAAGTGTTTGTGGAATTGGGGTGTTCAGGCTCTGAGTTAGAGGCAGTAGGAATAGTGTTAGTACTATTATAACTATAGTTAGTAGGAGTGTTGTTACAGGTTGCTGCGGGGCATTTGAGCTATGTACTGGGTGCAGTATTGGTCCTCTTCGATCTATAGTTAGTAGGAGTGCTCTTAGGAGATATTGCATGTTGTATTAGTTCATTCGATATTTTGTAGGATTTTAAGTTCTTACATCTGAAGGCGTCTGATAGGCATGACTACCTTGAAGCACTTGTGTTTATTTGAGCTAGTGCGCCTTTGAGGAGGTACGTTGAAGTATCATTATCTTATGAGGATGTTCTACTGGTGTTTTTGCGTGGTACTTTTTATTAATTTTGCCGTTTTTTGTTCTTATTTTCCACTTTATGCACTCCAGTGTTCAGCTGGTTTGCATCGTTTATTCTTTTTGTCTGCTGCTCCTTTTATCTAATGGCCACGTTCTTCCGAATTTACTGATTGTTTGTCAGCTAGGTGCAGCGGGGGTAAATAGAGACATGGACTGCACGTGGAGGTTTGCAAGATTAGGAGGGCTAAGTGTAAAATTATCTTCACAGTTGTAGCTGCTTTGGTTGGCTGCAATCCAGTCGTAACGTAGTTAAGCTTTCTCTGACTCGTCCGAGAGAAATAATGTCGGATCAAGGGTCGCATCGTCCCTATTTGCCTGGCCGTCAACCACCGACAGAGACTTTACCTTCGTCAATTCTGCTTCTAGAAGACTAAATTGCACCTTTAAGTCTCTTTTCAGCTGGATAATTGAGTCATCGAAAGTAGCGATCTTACCGAGACGGACGGAGACTTTTGCAAACAGATCCGTCATTTCGCTGTTGTATTTTCTTGCCTTAGTATCTGAAGTTAGTTCAATTTTTTTAATACCTGTGTTAATGGAATTCAGCTCGAATTTTATGAACTTTGAAGCTTCGTCGACTAAATCAGTATTATCCTTAATGGATTACTTGTCGAGTTTGGGTTTTATTGTTTCAACATTTCTAGGGTAATTTCTGAAATTACTGTCGATTCCACCAACAGCGCACGAAAGCTCATCGACTTTTTGTGTTTAGGGCTGCGTGTTTTACTCCGAGCTTAAAGCTTTCAGTTTGCAAGCTTTAAAATCGTTTTTCAACTGACTTAGGGACTCTTCCAGATCCATTATGTTGTTGTTGTTGGACTTAATCGCCAGTAATATATGTGAGAGGTTCATTGCTTTACAATCACGGCAGTAAAATTTAAATGATTTTTAAACTCGTTCATATACCTGAGCAAAGAGTGCCAATGCAGGAAGCATGGAAATAGCTGTTACAAATGCCACCAATACCAGAGCTGCTGTCGGCTGAGCATGCACTATTCCTACAAGTTTACAAGTTTAGTAAATTTGGTGGTGACGGAAGAGGTTTCATCATCAGGAGCTCCACAGCCTATTGTTGGCCTTGGCTTCCTCCAGCATTTGCCTCCATGATTCTCGATCCCTGGCCCGACTTCTCCAGTTTCTTATGCCCAACTGTCTCAAGTCATCCTCGACGTCATCTATGTATCTTTTCTTAGGACGACCTGGTCTCCGTTTTCCTGGTGGAGCTTTCTCCAGCACTATCTTTGTCGGGTTTCGTTCTCCACCTCGTTGTACATGACCAATCCATCGTAGTCTGTTTATTTTGATCACTTTAACAACGTTTGGAATCTTGCTGATTTCATACAACTCTGAGTTGTATCTTCTTCTCCAAACGCCCTCAACCTGTATTCCTTTGTAGATCGAACGAAGGATTTTCCTTTCGAATCTTCCTACCAATGCTTCGTCTGCGTTTTTCAATGACGGAAGAGGTTTATGGATAGTTTATTATTTTGGATAAAGCACTATCGCTTGCTCACGACACTTCTATCACACAATCGAGGAAGAAAAAGGGAGGATTTTAAAATCATAACAGTTGCTAAATTTGTAAAATTCGCGGGGGCACGATCGAACGTCAAAGGCGGTTAAAAGAAGTAAGTCTACTTTTCACATCACCTGTCTCACAACAGCTTTTGGTATTTTCGGATGGTGCTGTATTTAGACCTTACATTATCTCTTCTGGTGTCCCGCAGGCTTCTATTCTGTCACCCACCCTTTTTTGAGTATAAAAGGCTAGAGCTAATAGTAAACTCATTTATACTATTGTCGGTATAATGGCAATATGCCGTTTTACTCCACTGACTCCCATCCTACACAATCACTGCAAAAAGATGTATTCGATAGTGATCAAGCCGGAGATAGTATCCTTTCTACTCGCATGTTATCTGGACCACACGAAACTGTCAAGAAAGAATGATTGTTACCTAGATGTGGGAAGTTTCTGTTGCGTAGAATCGAACCATGGACGCCTGCAATGGAAGTGAAGAACGTTCACTCCTTAGGACTACCGAAGTAAGTAAAATCAAAATCAGCCTAGCCTAAGTCAGATTCCTCGATATAGCGGTAGGTTTACATAAGAAACTTGGCACAGGCGCTAATATGGCACAGGTGGATTTTTTACGTGATAATTTATTCACAGGCACCACTTAAAAATTAATGATAAATTTAACATTCCACGTTTCTTGGCATCCACGAATACATCTGGGACCAAAAAATGTAACTCTACCCAAAAAGGGATAACATACGGAAACACTTCCTCTGTATATAATTAAAAAACGAAAGGATACTCTCCACGAAAAACTTTATTAACACTATTACAGTACTTACAAAGCCCAAACACTAAAAGCCTCGCTTAAGCTAGTCCCTGAAGGACTGAAGCACTTTAGCTCTATAAAAGTTTGTTAATAGTCTAATCAGAGCATCCCCTACCAATGCCATGAAGACTGGATCGCACTGTTCTCTCACAGCTGAAATTAAATTCGCCACCCCCAAGGATTTCATCATTTTGCAGGACAGAGGATCCTTGATTAAACCCAAGTTTTTGACGATGTCCCGCTCGCCTCGGAGGCAATACATGAGAATCTTTCGTTTCATGAAAAATTCAGTCTTCGTGTCTTTTTTTGTGGAGCGGAGAGGGGTGCGAGGGGAGGCGTTGTAAAGATGGCAGTGGGTGATTTTGGCAGTGAGTGACTTATAGAAAGTATTCAGGAGACACGATGTCAGTCGTAATGATTCCATCAGCTATTCATTACCCGGGGAAATGTCTCACCATTTTGCATTTATGATTATTGAATAGCCGCCATGCCAAAAGGGGCTTTTGGATGCCAACGGGCCTGGGCACATTCGCAGCAACTGGGCTGGATGGATGAATCCCAGGATAATTTGTGGAAGGAGGACGGGCGCGGAGCGTAAGCCCCGCGAAGTGGTTGCTTATTAGGGATTCTTCGCAGGAATTCATCGCTTAACATAATGAAAAATTAAACGACACTCGAGATCCGCTGTGAAAGCGCAAGATGAATAGCGCCATTTTCGCTGTCGTATATAATTTAGTTCCGCGACGAAAACTTGTGAAAACGAACAGAAGAAAAGAGGTGTGGTCGTTGGTGACACCAGCAGTGGTGGGACGCTGATGGCAAATATAGTCGAAATAGTAGTGCGCGACTTTTTCCGGCTTCATCCTGTGTGACCTGAATGTGCTCCGCAACTCTATAGCGGCTGCTGCAGAGTGGCTGGCGTACCTTAAACAAAAATTTACGGAATGAAATTAAGCCTACAATGACTGGTCTGAAACGATTGTTGTAGCAGCAGAGAGCGCCTGCTGGCAGCGCGACCTGCTTCAAAAGCGGTTTGTCCATTATTCTATTCTGCACAATTGACTCAGGCCTTTCACAATTCGGAGTCAACTTGCGCCACCATCATTAAAATCGTCTGCACGAGTGCTGCTCCGTACTGGGGTCCAAAATACCCCTAGGCGTAGGGTTGCAAATTAAGAGCCTTTTAAACACAACATCCAAATCCACCCCCGCCTCCTCATTCTATACTCTCGTTTCGTAATTCACTTACGGAATGACGTCGAAGGCATCAACTATCCATTTTCGACTGCTAAGTAAATTTCGTGGGAAATATGGGTTTGTCGGGTGCGCTATGCCGGTGCTGTGTTGTGCTGCAGATGAACCTGTTTACGATGGCCATAATCTGATCTCTATTAACAGATTAACTCACTCGTAAAATTGCCGCAATTGTCTCACTTCGATCCTAGACGGTTATAGTACTATATGATTGCCCCAAGATGTCGCCGTAATACGGCAAATCAATAGATTATTCTAAATGCCGGAAATGTACGAGGGGAGCATATTGGTAAGGGGGTGGATTCTCGGGATATCTTGGATAGTACTTGGGGAAATTCCAATTATGTTTATTGTAGTCAAGGCGGAGAGGGAAGGAAAATTAGTGGCTTTTGCTGATTGAATCAGTCGAAAAAATATGCTATTTTGGCAGTATTAAGATGTTAATCAAATTAAGCTGAAATGGGGGCAGAAACTGCGCAGGTCGGCTTCGTTTTGTATTTAGGGAAGATTTTTGTACATATAGGGTTAAATTTTATTCTCGCATTCCTCAACTGGCAAGGAATAGTTAAAACAATATCGCTAAAAAACACTAAGAACCTTTTCGCTACTATAGACTAACAACATCCTCGCAACACAACAATTTTATTGTTTTGAAATATTACAACTGACATTAGTTATGTTAGGGTGCGTCTAGATTATTCCAAATAACTGAAATTAACAACTTTGCAAACTAAACACACGCATAAGTTAGGGCAGCTAGCTAGGTGGCACGTGAGATATCTGGTGAGACGAAGAAAATTCGGAAATGGGCATTAAATTAAAATTAAGGCCGTTCACATAAAGGCCACCGACAGGCCGTGGTCTAAAGGTTACTCTACTTGAGGCACTGAAGTTTAAAAAAATGAAAATTTCTATGAATATTTACCGTCAGTCTAGACCAGAAGATCTAAACTTCTATTCAATCTTAAAATTTCGTTGAGGTTATGAAAATTTTATCACTAGAATTAACAACATGCTACGCGACAGTTTAGGCAGTGTGTGCAGGGAGTGGCGAAATCCTGTCAAACGAATACCTCAAATGCTTATCGCTCAGTCAGGCTGAGTCATGTAAGGCCTTCATCGGTTCACCTGGTTTGAAAGGCCACGACCTATCACCGACCTGAATGTGAATGGGCTTCCAAAGTTGATCCACAAGTAGTCATTAATGTTTAACTGATTTTTGGTGGCACGCTTAATGTGCAGTAGTTTAATTATATGTTTTATGGCACACCAATGCATTTGGGTTACCGACCGCAGAGTTCGGGTATAGATAAAACACATTGTCTGATTTTTGTACCCCAATAATCTCACCATGTTGTGAAAACTCCATGGATTGATATACGGATGGCAGCACAAGAGCAAAATGAATTTCGAAAAGCGACTGACATGGTTACAGTAGGGGTATAAAAATGCAGCGTTTGGGACCCATGTGGCAAATGAAGGCATGCCGAAAGAGGGCTTTCCTCTTAGATTCCTCGTGACCCCCACACTAAAAAGTCAGATGCCCTGAAGTGAGGTGCACCTTATCGGTTTCTCATAAGGGTCTTATGAGGCTAACTTCATGGCAAATGAAATTAGGTAATCCCAAAATCTGCGTTTCGTATTCTGAAAGCTTTTTACCCTTAAGCTTTAGGCCGGCCGTATACCAAAGCTTCACATGCTTATTATTGACATTTCGCACTTTTTTTATGGAAGAAATCGTCACATGCCGCTTTACTACGTTTACCCCCGTACAAAAAGCGGCGAAAAGCTGCACATGTAATTTTCTTCACGGGGGCCACATGAGGCAAGGCGTTAAGTGCAGTTTATGGGCTCTATAGGGTAATCCATATGGGCTGCACATCTGGCAATGGAGCTAGTTTCATAAGGGGCTTCTGCATCCGAAAACGTTGGGACGATAGGCCATCAAAACGCACATGTCTCTCAATTTGGGTCAAAAACCTCTGCAAAAATTCTTCATCCTAAGTTTACCTAAACTCTTGAAATAAGATCTTCTCGCGTCCTTATCGTGTGAGAGCAGAACACCTAAACCTTAAACTCGCTCCGTGAGTATCAAGGTAATATAGGATGACCGCAAATTTAAAACCTACCATATCTCAACCGGTGACCCCCAGAGAACATCACACGAACTTTTCCTAATATTAATAAGACCCCTCGCTCAATCCCCTCTGATTCAATTCATGCCCTTCCTGATGAAGTTACTCTGTGTTGCTGCGCCATACCTTGTCTGTATGATCGAAACTCATTTTCATTTCAATAAACAAGTACATCGGCCTCATTTGTAATAAACAATGGCACAAAAGAATAATTTCGAAGTTAACACATTTAAAACGAAATACTCTGTCTAATCTCCAATGAATTCTGCTCTTTTGTTGCCTGAGTTTTAGAGGATGTTCTAGTTTTAATGGCTGATACATTCTCTTAACATCCTAGACGTAACACTATCAGAGAATCTTCAATGGTTTGAGCACATACTCCAATCACATTGTCACATTGTTAGAGATGTAAGTATCTTCTTCAACCTATATATCCCCGACTGCAATCTATAAGTTTGACATTGGATATAACTTGTTTATATACACTAAGGCTTCAAACGTCACAGTAGACTAGAGAAGGTGCAAAACATTGCCATCAAACTCATCGTGCTGGGAGCTTCATACATATATAGGAAAAATCTTCCACAATTAATATTTCCCCAATCGACACTGTGAGACAGGTTCACATAACTGAGGCAATGGTGAGTCAAGCAAGCGGTTGTAGTCTGCTACACTTGAGGATCGCCGTGACCTGCATAGCCTCGGCGACATCGAAACCAGACTCGTGTAGTTTGGTCAAAAGCTCACCTACAGCCAATGGTCGAGTCACCTTGAGGGCGGCCCTTGATAGTCTTGACACTCATTATAGAATCATCCAGACTAGAAGAAATGCCACACCCTACAATCAAGGCATGTATCCACTCAATTATATGGAGATCCAGTTTTTTGAGAAGGCCAGTACTCAAGATCCTGGTCGGAGCTGAAAGCTGTCGCACAAAACAAAGTCCGCTGGAGGGCAACTGTTTCCGCGAGGGCTTAAAGGGGAATAAGAAGAAGAAGTACTCAAGAAATATATTCCCAGCCAGTTTAATAGAAAGCACCCTCGACATCAAAGAAACCACACAAGGTAGTTTGTTTAGCAAGAACGGTTTTCTTAATTTTACTGACTATAGGTCTTGATTTTGTTGATTTATCTTTTGAATAATCCAAGCTATGTAGAAGAAGAGAGACCTTCCTCCAGCTTTAAGCTGATGTGAAGGTGCAGCAGCCTTTCCATCGTTATCGAAAGAAAAGAGGTGATGAGTATGAGTGAGGTGATGGGTATATACGATTTAGGCCACTTCTATGCCTTATTTAATGATTAAAAACCACACAACTCACCGCCTGATGATTAAAATGTGTTCACGATTGACGCTATGTTCCGATTAATTAAATAAAATTAAATCACCGTTACTTCACTTAAATAAAATTGGACCCAAAAATGGACCGTCAACATAGGTCAACTGAAATCGGTTGATGGAATGCGGCCCTCACATTATGCATACTTAACTACTTCCAGTGCCTGCACTAATAAATTAAATATGTATACATACATATATTCGGTTAAAAGGGAAATGATACTTTTCTCTTTGTGTGTGCACGCATGAGTTTTCTGTCCTCCCAATAGTAGGACACGGATTGGACACGATTATAAAATGAGTTTGTAAGAGACGCCTCTTTTGAGCCAGTACAATGTCATGTTTCAAATGAGGCGAGGTGGTATTGTAATGCATAAATTACAAAAACAAGCAAACTCAAAAAATACCATGCGATGCTGGAGTTTAAAACTGTTTCGTTCGACTTTTCTGGGATTACTGGGTAGACGTAGCGCTTCGCAGTATAGAAGTTGTAAAGGAGATATGTTGAAGTCTTCGATTAGGGCAGTATTCCTAACAAAATCCAAGGTAGGTGATGTTTTCGGTTTTTGTTATCGTCATATGATGGCATCCTTCAATCGCGTGGGGTAGTACTTCATATTCGATTGATCCCCAAAATATCTAATATTTCCTCAAATATACGGGATTTAAACTGGGTCTCTTGATCGGTTGTTAGGGTTCTAGGGGTAACGTATCTCGAGACCCATTCGCGTATGAAAACTGAGGCTGGCTGTTTTGGTGGAAGTATTTATGTTTTTGACGGGAATCGCTTCTGGTCAAAACGAAGGTATGAATGACCGTTTGATTGCGGCAGTGGCCCTACAATGTACATGTGGACGTTCTCAGAACGGCCTTTGGGGATTTTAAAATTGCCAAATTCCGATTTAAGGTCGATTCGCACTATACGGAACGTCAACGTCACGCCACCGAACGGCAACGGCACGTCAATTTAGCTTTCAATTCGCACTTAAACGTCACGTCAACGTTACGTGAATTTTACTGAGCACTCTAAGAAGAATTAGATAGAGTATTATCCTATTCCGTATTGCTAATTTAAATTGTTATTTGGAATGCCAAAATTTAAAAATACAAAGTTGGCAATGATCTCATTAGTTTGGGATTAGGAAGAAGAAAATTTACGACAAATCACACAACTCCTCAAATCGCCGAACTAAATTTTCATCTTCCATGATAAATCAGCTTAATACAAAAAAGAGAAAAGCTTGAAAAATTCGATATGCTTTCGTTACTACGTTCAAATTGAACAGAATAGGCCAGTACGTCAAGGCACGTCACGTCAAAATATAGTTTGAAACTAATCTTGACGTGCCGTTACGTTGACGGTCCGTGACGTTGCCTATATATGTGAACGTGTAGTGCAAAACTCATTGAAGAATATTTTGACGTGACGTTGCCGTTCCGTGACGTGACGTTGACGTTCCGTATAGTGCGAATCGACCTTTAGGCTAAGTACACATTGGGCGTTCGGCGTTGCGTTTAGCGGGCGTTGGTAGTGTACACACTAAGCGTTAAGCGCGGCGTTTAACGAGCGTTTGCAGGACATCGCAGTAGCGAGCATTAATAATTATTATTGCTCGCTGGTGACAGTTCGCTTTCCATTTTTTAATTTTCCTCTTCTAAATACGTGTTTTCTGTATAAAAACGCGCGTTAGAATGTACAACAAGTAGGCGACGTATGTATCTCAAAACGCCCGGCAAGCGTCCGTGAAACGCGCGTTCTAACGAAAATCTCGAAGCGCGCGGTTCACGGGCGTTTGGTCAAAAGCGCGCGTTTGCATGTGTACACCTAATAGGAGCTCTTTGATTCGTAAAACGCTCATTTCAAAAACGCGCGTTTCAAAACGCCCAATGTGTACTTGCCTTTAAGGCCAAGTACACATTGAGCGCTAGGCGTTGCGTTTAGCGGGCGTTGGTAGTGTACATACCAAGCGTTTAGCTCAGCGTTTAACGAGCGCTAGCAGTATCAAAATGTTCGCTTTCAATTTTTTTATTTTCCAACAAATACGTTTCTTCTGTATAAAAGCGCGCGTTAGAATGTACAACAAGTAGGCGACGTATGTATCTCAAAACGCCCTGCAAGCGTCCGTGAAACGCGCGTTCTAACGAAAATCTCGAACCGCGCGCTTCACGGGCGCTTGGTCAAAAGCGCGCGTTTGCATGTGTACACCTAATAGGAGCTCTTTGATTCGTAAAACGCTCATTTCAAAAGCGCGCGTTTCAAAACGCCCAATGTGTACTTGCCTTAAGGCAAGTACACATTGGGCGTTTTGAAACGCGCGTTTTTGAAATGAGCGTTTTACGAATCAAAGAGCTCCTATTAGGTGTACACATGCAAACGCGCGCTTTTGACCAAACGCCCGTGAACCGCGCGCTTCGAGATTTTCGTTAGAACGCGCGTTTCACGGACGCTTGCCGGGCGTTTTGAGATACATACGTCGCCTACTTGTTGTACATTCTAACGCGCGTTTTTATACAGAAAACACGTATTTAGAAGAGGAAAATTAAAAAATGGAAAGCGAACTGTCACCAGCGAGCAATAATAATTATTAATGCTCGCTACTGCGATGTCCTGCAAACGCTCGTAAAACGCCGCGCTTAACGCTTAGTGTGTACACTACCAACGCCCGCTAAACGCAACGCCGAACGCCCAATGTGTACTTAGCCTAAAGCCAAGTACACATTGGGCGTTTGGCGTTGCGTTTAGCTGGCGTTGGTAGTGTACACACTAAGCGTTAAGCTCGGCGTTTAACGAGCGTTTGCAGGACATCGCAGTAGCGAGCATTAATAATTATTATTGCTCGCTGGTGACAGTGTGCAGTTTAGAAATGGAAGTCGAAATGATAGCTTGTCTGTGGCTGCTCTACCGTCGCTATAAAAGACGACGCCAAAGGCAAAGAAGATATTGGGTGCATCCTATATTGTACGACAGACTAACGCACGGAATGTTCATAACATTATACCCAAAATTAAGACAGCATGAGCCAAAATTTTTCAATTATTTCAGAATGTCGATAAAATCATTTGATGAATTACTTGATATAATAAAAGTGGCAATACCGCTTCTTTAATATTTTATTTTTATATTCGGAACTTTCTAAGTTCCAAATACCGGGTCTGTTGTAAATTTCATCTATAAACAAATCCGTATCAAAACGTTCGCTTTCCATTTTTTAATTTTCCTCTACTAAATACGTGTTTTCTGTATAAAAACGCGCGTTAGAATGTACAACAAGTAGGCGACGTATGTATCTCAAAACGCCCGGCAAGCGTCCGTGAAACGCGCGTTCTAACGAAAATCTCGAAGCGCGCGGTTCACGGGCGTTTGGTCAAAAGCGCGCGTTTGCATGTGTACACCTAATAGGAGCTCTTTGATTCGTAAAACGCTCATTTCAAAAACGCGCGTTTCAAAACGCCCAATGTGTACTTGCCTTTAGGCTAAGTACACATTGGGCGTTCGGCGTTGCGTTTAGCGGGCGTTGGTAGTGTACACACTAAGCGTTAAGCGCGGGGTTTAACGAGCGTTTGCAGGACATCGCAGTAGCGAGCATTAATAATTATTATTGCTCGCTGGTGACAGTTCGCTTTCCATTTTTTAATTTTCCTCTTCTAAATACGTGTTTTCTGTATAAAAACGCGCGTTAGAATGTACAACAAGTAGGCGACGTATGTATCTCAAAACGCCCGGCAAGCGTCCGTGAAACGCGCGTTCTAACGAAAATCTCGAAGCGCGCGGTTCACGGGCGTTTGGTCAAAAGCGCGCGTTTGCATGTGTACACCTAATAGGAGCTCTTTGATTCGTAAAACGGTCATTTCAAAAACGCGCGTTTCAAAACGCCCAATGTGTACTTGCCTTTAGTGTGTTTGGATTTTTGGCTTGCTAAAACATGTTTTTGTCCATCTTGTGCAATCCTTGTTAATGGATAACCAAAAGTATTTTTGGGTTATAAGCTTTCGCGTGCCTCTAATACTGGGATGTGACAGATTGTTCACCGAATCAAAAATCGTTCGACGCAATACATCAGGTACATATGGTCGCTTAATGCCCGTAGATATCTCACGCCATACGTCGTATGTCATTTATAGGAATGTGTTCGAGAGAAAAAATGTTTTATCTTGAACTGATAAAAGCGGCTGAACTCGATTTTGTCTTTGTGAAAATTCAAGTCCAAGTGTGATCTAGACAACGTATCAGCTCTCTATCTTTATATATCGTATGGCTGTGGTAAATTACGCAATCTATTCGCGGTGGCGATTTTGTCTGGGTGACTTTTCGGTTTGGAGCAAATTGCCATTGTGAGTGGCTTACGATCCGTAAAAATTGTGAATTCCTAGTTTCTTGCCCTCCAAAAATTGCGGAAATGTTCAATGGATTTAAAAACCGCGGACAATACCCAATCAAAGGCGGAATACTTTTGCTCTGCTGGTAATAAACACTTCGAAAAGAAACCAAGAGGTTCCCGGCTACCTCCAGTCAGCTGTTGTAGGGCTCCACCTAACACATCATCGTCTACCATTATACAAAACTTCGCGTCTGATGTGCTAGCAGCGTGCGTTTTTGCAAGATTTGTTCGACGTCTCGGAAGGTTTTGTCGCAGATATATGTACAGGAGGCATAACACTCCAGCGAGTTGTTTCTCAAAATGCCCCGATGCCAGAGTCGCGAAATGGTTGGAAGTAGGTGAATTAAAATTGTGGCAGCTACTTCTTACTTCTCTGTCTCTCTCTTTCTACTTTCTATCTTCCGGGTAGAGCTGCTGTTCGACATTCTATACGAAAAAAATATAGATTGTCGAACAGTACAAAGGGGCTTTCCCTAAGCCTCTAGTCTACCACATAAAAAAAAAACTATTTTCGAGTTCCTCCTAACTTGGCATCGAACCGCTGCGCTACATGAGCTATGTAAGGGACGAATCTATGGTAGTAATTGACCATTCCCAAGAATCGTTGGAGTTTCTTAATCGAGTCGGGAATAGGAAATTCTGCGATTTGCGCATTTTAGAGAAAATGTCATTTAAAAACCCCCTACAAAAAAATGCACACTACCACAAATTCTAAGCCCTGTATCATAAACCAATGAACTTATAATATAATACAAAATTATATCAGAATCAACATGCCTTGCTTGATCACCGACATAATACACTTCCATAGATTTTATCGTTAAGCGTTAGAAATTAATGTTTTTATATCGCGCATAAACTGGCATTCCTTTTTCGCAGAAGTATTATTTTGCCTAAACTAAACTAAACTATTTTTACACGTGATCTGATACATTATTACAAGTACGATGATACAATTTTTTTGAAAAATTTCTACATTTTGAAAATTGAGCTTTGAGCAGAACCTTCTATGAGCGAGCCCGAGTGTGCGGTGGGGGACGTTAGTTAGCCTTGGTGCTGCTTGCGAGGAGATTAATATTAATTTTTTGGATTGGTGGTGAAAGAGTTTTCAGAATTTTGGGTGCAAGTTGTTGTGCACTTCTTTAGCCATTGGGCTGAAACGTCTGTGGTACCAACATTTTTCCTTGCCGTTGTGTGAGTCCTCTCGGCTTTTAACCATAGATCTGGATCGAGATCTACTGCGAGAGAGTGTTGATCTTTGTTCAAGGGTGGCTTCCGGACGTTTAACACGCTCTGTTAATTTCCGAATTTCTCGATCACCAGAGTAGTTACCGAAAGAGCGAAAAGGTTTCATGGCTGAGACATTTGGTTTTTCCGAAGAATCATAAATCCTATCTGCGATTTTAAATGCTTGCTCGCGAGAGTGCTTGCTCGCGTGATGATGAAAACTCGTTTAACCATAATTTATTTAAAAGCGAAGGATTGACAAGACTATTACCTTAGTTATTACCTCCAACTAAAGATTCCATTTGCCTATAAAGTTCCACTTTGGGGTCGTCCATAAATTACGTGAGGCGTTTAGGGGAGGGAGGGGGTCGAGCCGAATCTTACCAAATCTCACGTTGGGGAGAGGGGGGGTCTCGGCAAATATCACGTAATTTTTTTTGTTTTAAAGAAACAGTGTAAAATGCCGAGAAAACTGGGTTAAATTAAGTCAAACATGTTTCTCCACTAAAGACCTCCATTCACTTACAGGCCGCCGGTAGGCAGTGGCCTGTCAGACCAGGTCGACCAGCACGACTAAGCTTGACTCAATCTAACTGAGGGATGATACTTCAGGTACCCGCCAGACAGGCCGTGGCATGCAGATGAAATCATGATTCTCTACAGACACACAGGTGAAAACAACTGCTTAACATAGCAGATTATTAATTCAAGCGCAAAAATGTTCATGGTCTCACCGAAAGCTTCAAGGCGGCTACAGCCTCACGTCGCGTCGTGAACACCCGCAAACAAGCGCAAACGCGAGTGTGGATGGTTTTCACGCTTAGCTCGCGCCTTGCTTTCTGTTACGAGTGGATACAGCGTGAATTCTTCCCCTCAATTCACTGCTCGAGAGTGAATAGAAGCTCAGATCTTCAGGCCCGAACTGACGATAAATCCGATTTTTGTCAGCTTTCTTGAGCTGTAGGCATTCTTGAACTTCAGGCCATACAGTTGGCGGCCGGTGATTGTATGGTAATACTTGGCCTCAAGGCTAAAACTTTCAGGCCACGGCCTGCCGGCGAACTGTGTGTAAATTGGGCCCTTAAGATGTGGGTAAGGTAGGACACACAAAAAAATTACTCGATTGTTTAGCCTCTAAAGGCTAGTCAAACGCGGGACTCGTCGAATGCTGCAGAATACGAGCCAAGTAATACTTAACCGCGAAAAGGCCATTAGAATTTAGTGCTACAAGAAAGCACATGCCGAATTTTAGCGTAATGAAATGTTGGGTGAGTGCTCACGTTTTGGTAGTTGTGTGTCCACCACAAGCAGAAAAGCGAGGAGGGCAAGCAGTTCGCATTATTAATTATCTCAAATAAAATCTTGTACCCAAACCCCCCCCCCCCCCATTCACACAGATGAACTTTTTACACACCTTTCACTAGATTTCACTACGGTTACCTACACTGATTTTATACGCGAGGGCCTTTCCTGCAGTTCTACATTCAAACTCTGTGGTTACGACCGTAATTTCGTATTTTTAATGTAAATACTATGGATTTTATAAAATTTGAAAAATCTCACGTGAGATTAGGGCGGGGGAGGGGGTCGGGACAAATCTCAAGATATCTCACCAAGGGGGGAGGGGGGGTCGAAAAATCGCAAAAATCACCTCACGTAATTTATGGACGACCCCGTGTGAATTGACCGTGGAAAGTTCTCGCTGAGTAAGCAGCTCCTGGATAGAAGTGCACGAGCTCTCATCCTTTTTAAAAATGTCCACTCCGTAGGCGGAGTGTTTGGATAGGTACAGTTTGCACCTTCTCGCAATGCTTCCTCCAATTCTTTTGAAGCCTCTCAGATTCTTGTTGTGGGCTGCTAAACAAAATATATTCTTCCTATTGCTCATCATGTTTTGCCCTTTTGAACCTGAGGTTTGACGTTCCTACCCATTGCAGCTAGTCTGTCGTCCACTAGAGCGCTATACGCATGGACTGGGAAGAAGAGTTAGTATTGCTGTAGAGGAAGAGATCAGCACCGTGGTGAGCTTCGCAGCACCCGTCCCCGCAGTGAGCTGACAAAAGCGATGAACAGGTGTGATTTCGAGGCCACAAGTCCTGAAACTTAGACCAGTTTAGGAACTAAATAAGGGCAATCTGATGTTTTGATGGCCCGTCAGTGAAGTCTCGTTTAAAACCCACCAGTTTCGGATCTTGCCGGAGAGTAGCCTGCTAGTCAGGATAAGGTCCAACACCTCGTCCCGACTAGCGGTGACAAAATCAGGTGATTAATAACAATAGAGTACATTTGGTTTTAATAAATTCATTTTCACACTACACCAGTTGAATTTTATTACCAGAAAACTCCACGAATTGTTCCTAAACCTGAGATAAAAATACAGACAATCGAACCGGAAAATATGACCCTTATTTATGATACAAACGGAACATCGCCCTTAACCAAATTCTCACCAATTTACACTCCATGATTTGGTTGGTTGGAAACGTTATCTTTGAACCATGTTTTTTCAGCACACACACTCTTCTTTTGGGGTTTGTTTCAGAACAAGAAATATTAAATTATGCCATTCTTTTTTTTGCAAGAGTGCCCAAAAATAGATTAAGAAAAAACCCCACCCTCAACCCCAATTCCACTCTAGGTGTAGCACACGGAATACAACAACGAAAAAGGCATTTGGTGAAACATTTCCAGTGAACGGCTTTTAGCACGCGAACTCTAAATATGACTCGGCTGTCGGCTAATTTTTCGGCGATATTTCCTCCAATTTAGACAAGATTGGTTTTTCCTTTTTATTGTTTTTTCCTTTTCCCGGCAAGAACCCGGCCACTTTTCCCTCCCCCGTCGGGGGAATGGCATCCAGGTGTATACAAGACTCAATAGCATGAGAAGAATAATTTTTTTTTTGGTGGTGGTGTTGTTGTTTAAGAGAATTCCGAATTATACAAGCGAAAATTTTCTGGGTATCCGTCTTAATCATAAAATCACTCTCAGCCGACCCACCCCTCTAAGAAATAAGGGTTTTGTTGTTTTTGAATATACTACATCCCAGAAGGGAATATCAAGAGAGGTAACTCCTTTGTATGCTTGGCCAAACGTTAGAATACGAAAAAAAATTCTGATTTTGTTCACCATTTTTCGTCCTGGGAATAAATTGAATTTTTCCATCCACCGGAAAAATGAGCGGAAATTCGGAGCGAATTTGTTTATATTGAATGTTTGGGAAATTGTTGATAATGTTGACTGCCGGCAGAGAGAGCACCTTTTTTACGATGGGTGTTAATTTTTTTCTTTCGTTTTTTTATTTATTTTTTATTTGACATTTATCAGAGAAATAGGATGAAAAAAAACTGTCGCTATCTTTATCGCTGTCGAATTGAAAGCGGAAAAACTTACCCTCATCCCCATAAGGTACACAACAAAAACGGAAAAGATTCAGACCAGCCCTAATCGACCTCGTTCTATCGTAAACGATCCCTTTGATTGGCTTTTGATAACCGAGACTATTCAAGAGGTAATTGAAAGGCTGGAAATCGTTAAAGCATTGCGTGACAACAGGAGATTTTCTGTTTCCTCAAATTGGGGGTCCCCGGGGAGGGTGAGTGTGGTCTCATCAGTCCCTGCTAGCGGCTGAACCAGCTTAGACTAATGAAAACCGGTCCCCTCCAGCGTATAATGACAAGAATTACCGATTTTCTCTCACTTATTGACACAAAACAGGAACACTGCCGAACAATTATTTTTTCCGGTTCTGGGAGAAAGCTTAGGATGCCCCAGGAACAGGCGGGGGTGGAATAATAAATAAAAAAAAACGCCAGGAAAATTTTAACGTAAACACAATAGAAAATCTTTTGTTGGTACAAGAAGGTCCCTCTTAATATCCGGATACCTCCCAGCTCAAACTCATATCCTGCTTCGTGGAAAACTATACCCAAAAAAACTTCTCATAAGACAAAAACAAATTCATTAAATCATTCATTAACTATGGCAGGGCGGAAGTACAAGTACTAAGGATAATTGAAGCTTAAATTTCTTCGCTAAAAGTTTCCAAGTAAATCTCTCTCTATAACGAGCCACATGCACCACCCATACACGTGCACATCCCAACACAAACACACCCGCAAAGAAAGATCCTTAGAAATATCAACTTCAAACAAAAGTTTCGCATAAAAGGACCGAAAATGTAAAACTTTGACTGCGCTCTCTTTCTATATATACTACGGCATCGAGGATACTTCTTTACAAAAAAAGGCGACGGACGGATACCGAAGTGAACTCCTTGAAAGATTTTAACATCCTTGTGAAAAGGAGCGCATCCTAAAGACGGATAAAGGTAAGAAGAAGAGAAGAACATTGTAAGAACGAAAGAAAAGGGAAAATACGTAATCATCCATGTAAGTAGGAAGATTTCATGGCGGTAAGGACACTGGAGGTAAAATTGATAAAAAGGATTTATTTTTTTATTTATAAATTGTTTTATTAAAATATTGCTTAATTCTCTTAAAAAGTACAGAAAGGGAGTGAAAGAGAGAGAGGCTTAGATAGAAAGAGCAGAAACATGAAAAAAGGATATTAGACTAAGGATCAAGGCTGTGTATTTAGGAATTTTTAAGTTGATTAAAAAAGTTTCCGCAGCCTTTTAGAAATCGTCCTTTTTACTGAAGAACTCGTTTTAGAGGAGTCCTTGGAGCTTGAGTAGATGAAGTCGTCGCGTCGTCGTCAACGAGCCGTTGTGGGTAGGCCCTGGTTTTAGGTGTAGACCAAATTTTAACTTAATTTTTAGTTTAATAAAGTTAATTTTTTTTTTAAATTAGACTGCGGTGAAAATTTTAACCGTTTTTTTTTTAATTAACACAACCAAGGATCAGATTAATCACTTGCTAATTTGACGAGATAAAATTTCCTATTTGAGACGAACATTTTTGTTGTAGAATATAAAAATGGTTGCAAGTTTTGTTTATTTGTTTTGATTGAACATGATAGAGGGAAGCAGAACCAGTATTCTTCAACGACCATAGGAAGAGCAACAAAGTACAAAGAAGTAGTAGTCCAAGAGCTGGCTGCAAAAACCGTGACCTATTGGGTAATAGGATGAATTTTTTGTAATATGTTGGTACTCACATAAGAAGATCATAAGAAAAATCTTGGTCTGCCTTGGCGGAAGTGATGCCCAAGTTTGGTATGTGCGTTTTCCAAAAAAATGTTGGGACCGCAAAGTGACCTATCGACTAAGAACTATCTTGGAATTAGTACTTCCGGATTAAAAAAAGATACATAATGTTGGTCTGCCTGGTCACTTCTGGTGCCAAGTGCCTAGCTGACCACCTTTTATTTTAGTGTTTAATTACTACATAAACCGTAATGGATTAGTGCATATGGGTTGCAGAATTTTGAGGAGTCAACTAACGTTTTTAAGTAGGAAGTCCGAGTGCGATTCGCATACGCAAAAAGGCTCATGACGGAGACCGCCAAAATGTATCTACGTACGGTATCGATAAAATCGTGGGACGAGTTGAAAGTTTGTTATTGTGTGAATTTCGAAAGTCTGTTTCAAGTACCGAAGTACACGATGAAATGAGGAATCACAAAAGGGAACGAGAAGAATCCGTGCAGCAGTACCTACATGTTCGCAATGCAAGAAATTAGCTTGAAGAGTGGCATGAGCGACATCAGACATCTATGTGATTAATGGAATCTCCGACTCCCAGCCCAATAAAATGTTGCTATATGGAGCCAATTCGATTAAGGAGTTATTGTGAAAATATGACAAAATGAAAGCCCATCAGTCTACTACGATGGAGAATGTTAAACCACGGCTATCCTCTGATTGGTAAGCCATACACTAAGGCTGAAGCCACACCGAACCAGGCAGAACAAAACAAAAGCAAATTTCCATACTAATTCACACAACTCAAAGCAAAACAAGCAAAACAGTTTTCCAAAATGTATGGAAATTTGCTTTTGTTTTGTTTGCCTGGTTCGGTGTGGCTTCAGCCTAAGAGTTTTTTCCACACGCCAATTGTCGCGCCACGCGAACTGCCAGTTTTATGCCATCGTGTGTGGTCAACATCACACGCCAATTTTTTCTACATTCCACTTGACACTCACTTTTACAGTTTTAGCTTTTTCCAAAAAAAAAAGCTTATACAGAGGCTCTGTCCGTCTGTCTGTCTGTCCGTCTGAAGCCTACTTTCATCTGTGAAAGTACTGTCGCTACAGACTTGAGCCATATCTCAAAATGTAGCTCTTGGTCAAAAGACCAAAAACTGAGAAAATGGTCTGGAAATTTCAACCAGAAGTATATTTAAGCAACAAAAAAGGTAGCCTAGAGGTAAGGCGCTGGAGTCCTATCCCAGGCGAACCAAGTTCAATCCCCGGCCGCAAAATGGTGAAATACAATTTTTTTTTTACTTCGGTGTAACATGTTTTGATTATATTTCTCACTAAATTATATTATTTAATAATGATACTCAGGAGAACATAAACATTTATTTAATTAAAAGTGCAAAAAAATCATTTTCTTGAGTTTTTATGGCTCTTCGGCGGCTTTATAAATCATTAAGAAATTTCGCGGAAATAATATAAAGTATTTATTTGTTTATATGCATATTTTATATGCTGTTCATTTTATTATAGTTTATAGTCATGTAGGTGGTGCTGTAGACCAAAACAAAAATTCAGTTTTATCGAACTTCGCTGTGGATTTGTCACAAAAAATATGTATGATTTAAACGAAACATTTGGTAGGTTTAAAACGAAAAGTAGATATCTAATTTTTACCAGGGCATATAAACGCTTACTGAAATGAATAAAAATTTATAAATTTAATTGCACGAACAATGTATTTAAGACCGTCCTTATAGTCCGTCAATATAAGGAAGTGATTTTTCTCAGAATTTTTAATATTTTACAAAAATTTTACAAACGATTTGCCCCAAATCTAAAAATTTTTGCAGCCCTTTGTTTAAAAGCATATTTTTAAGTTTTTATTAACTAAACCATGTTAATTTCCAGACAATTGAAGGCAGGAAAAAAAATATGGGCGTGTAGAACACTTAAATTGAAAAATGATAGCGTTTTTTTTTACGGAACTGCATTGGCGAACTGAACCTAAAAAATTCGCAAAAGTCAAAAAACCGGTTTTTCGCCAATAAAACAAAAAGTTGAGCTCGGATCCGAAAAAGTTAAATTAGAAAGTTATAGGTATTAAAATTATCTTTCAATTGATGTGGTACAAAATATTGGTTAGTGTCTTATACATGGAGAAAAATGCTAAAAACCGCTAAAAATCGCTTCTTTTTCATTTATTTTTTTCTTTTTATTGATGCGACCTAGAAACTTTTTATTTGGTAAAAATGTTGCTTTTGGCAATCTGAAAACTCATTATTTTTTTTGGCTCGAAATTTTGCAAAATATGGGTGAAATTTCGATTTATGTAAAAAAAGCGTTTTCGTAAAATCCTTCGTCTACAGCTCCTAGACCTCGTACGACATTTTTTCGAAGCTCTTTTTCTTCGTTAAGAGTTGGACTATCATGCACTATAAGTTAAAATTGGAGTTTTTCAATTTTATGTACAAAAAACTCCACCGCAAAAAAGACAAGTTTTTTTGCCGCAAAAAAGACAAGTTTTTGTACTGCAAGTTTTTTATTTCATTATTTTTCGACTCTAAACTACTATTTAATAAAAGTTTATATTCTTTTTACTAATTTTAAAATAAAATAAATTAACCGTACGACCGTCAACAGCGAAGACATTTTTTTAAATAACGGAGCCTTTTTCCTTTGTTAAATACCTGTGAATTTGAGACATATTGTTGTTCAATATTTACTGTACTACATACATATAAGTTGTTATTGACGTCTCAACAGCACGGATCATGTGCAATTTCATCTTTTACGTAGAATGTTTACTTGGTGAGCGGCCACTTCTAACTTTTCGCGCTGTAGTAATTTCTGGTTGTTCGAATCAATTTTTATTATATAAACTAGCTGGGACCCGGGGCGCCTATGCTGCACCCATAAGCCAATAGTAGTAATCAGGTGAAGCATTTTAATATACCGTAAGGGAGTTTGAAAAAGGCAATTTTTTGGTATTTTTGATTCCAAATAACAAAATGTGAAACTATTAGGGATCTGACATGTTGATCGCGACAATAAAAACCATCCATTGACATATCATTTTTCGAGATATGAATTTTCATACACAGATGCAGTGTCGCAATGAACTGCTTATTTTCTGTTGCTGCAGCTAACGTTTAAATATTTAAAATCATTTCAAAGCTTCTAAATTCAACTTTTATCAACCAATAATGAAAAACCAACTATTCCTATAAAAGTGGGAGTCATTAGATTCAAAATACATTTATTTGAACTATGACCAAAATTGCCTGAACGTTAAAATATTTAAAATTAATGCAAATAGCCGCATCCAGGACTAGAAATTCGAGGGCCATTTTCTATAGCTTTTTTAATTTAACTCTAGAAGTCTGCAATAACAAAATTTTTCGAGAACAATAAAAGTAAATTGAAAAATGAAACAATTTTTTATAGTTGGAAAAAGCCATGCCAAAAAACCAACTTTTATTATCATTTATATAATGTATGACCAAATTACCTATTTATTCTCTAAAAACCACCAACGTTAAACGTTGTACTTGCAGTACAAAAACTTGTCTTTTTTGCGGCAAAAAAACTTGTCTTTTTTGCGGTGGAGTTTTTTGTACATAAAATTGAAAAACTCCAATTTTAAATAATAGTGCATGATAGTCCAACTCTTAACGAAGAAAAAGAGCTTCGAAAAAATGTCGTACGAGGTCGAGGAGCTGTAGACGAAGGATTTTACGAAAACGCTTTTTTTACATAAATCGAAATTTCACCCATATCTTGCAAAATTTCGAGCCAAAAAAAAATAATGAGTTTTCAGATTGCCAAAAGCAACATTTTTACCAAATAAAAAGTTTCTAGGTCGCATCAATAAAAAGAAAAAAATAAATGAAAAAGAAGCGATTTTTAGCATTTTTCTCCATGTATAAGACACTAACCAATATTTTGTACCACATCAATTGAAAGATAATTTTAATACCTATAACTTTCTAATTTAACTTTTTCGGATCCGAGCTCAACTTTTTGTTTTATTGGCGAAAAACCGTTTTTTGACTTTTGCGAATTTTTTAGGTTAAGTTCGCCAATGCAGTTCCGTAAAAAAAAACGCTATCATTCTTCAAATTAAGTGTTCTACACGCCCATATTTTTTTTTCCTGCCTTCAATTGTCTGGAGAATTTCCGTAGATTGATTGGACTATAAGTGGGCCCTGGATATGTGAGAAACCTCTGCTACTGATAATTACAATGAGGTCCCGACACTTTTACATCGAAATACCTCTGCTACTGGGATTTTCAAACCTCTTTAGTTGAGATTTGATTTCTTAGATTTTTTCGATTTTTACCTCTATAATTGGGACTTTGTAACTCAATAGCCTGTATAAGTAAGACAATTTATCTGGTTTGGAGACGTTACGACACTTTTGTTTAGAAACATTCGAATATCTTCCGCGCCTACTTTGTTTTTCAGTTTATCTAAGGTTTTGTACGATAAACAAACAAACAATCGATATTTTTTCAGTTTATCTAAGGGTTTATACGATAAACAAGTGACTAAAAGTGCACAAAATGTCGAAACGAAAGTGTAATTCATTAACAGCCGCTGATAAATTATAGCTATTGTTGGATTATGAAAGTGGAAAATCGCGTGACGTACTGTGTATGGAGCGTAATGTACCAAAGTCTACAATTTATAGAATTATTCAAAATAAGGACAAAATTCGTTCTCAGTGTATTGACGGAAAAGGCATTTTTCATTAACATTTTACATCTACAAATTAAACGGTACATGTTAGCGGGACCCTCTATAAATAAGACAACTGTCATTTTAAACCTGCTTATTTGGGAAACTGGGTAAATGAAAAGCCTGTATAAGTGATAAAAAATCCTAGGTCCCTTGAGATCCCACTTAACCAGGTTTCACTGTATCTCTTCAGAATAAGGCTGTTTTCACGAGCTAAGAACTGACTAACTTCTGAGCAGAAAAGTGTTCATGTCAATAATCTGCGCAGAAGTAGCATGTACACGCACCTTGTCTGCACAGCTGAAGTATTTTCATCCCGTCAGTTCTTCAGCAGTTTTAAGTCAGTTTATGCAGGGAACAAAATTTTACTGCCCATGCAGCTGAATAAAGTTGGTAAGCTTGCATTTGACACAAACAAATAGCAAAATGGCTTTAGAAGAAAGTGGTGACAGGTAAATAATATTAAAATAATATTTTATTGCTATTTTGTTGTTATTAATTATTTTATTTTAGCATATTGTTGGAACATGAAGTTCAAAATAAATGGACTGACAAAAATACGCGATTGTTATTGGATGAAAGGCTAAAACTAGAAAGTGAGTTTAGACAAGGAAAAAGGAAGAAAAGTACATTATGGAGTTTTGTCTTAAGGAACATAAAACAAATAGATCTTGCATTTCCATTTAGTAAGGAAGAAATTCAAAAGAAGTTTAACAACATGTTTACAACATTCACTAGAATAAAAAAACGTAACAAAGAAAGTGGTCGTGAGGCGACGTTTTGGATTTATTTTGGCCAATTCAATGAAGTCTACGGTACTTCATACACAATAGATCCTCCAAGCAATACTATTATACAGTCATTCAGGCCAGAAGAAAATGACTCTTGCGAGGAGATTGAAAGTTCACAAAAAAGAAACAAGAAGTCAAGGTATGAAGATGGTGTATTGAAATTTCTGAAAGAAGAGTCAGAAAAAGATGATAAAAGATTCGACAAACTGATTGAGATAGAAAAAGAAAGCTTAGAAGTCGAGAAAGGAAAAGTTAAGGAGCTCGTAGAGTTGAAAGAAATTTTATTGAAATTATTGGACGACTGAAGAAGACTGTACTCAATGTGATTTGAATTATTTTAATTTTTTTATGTATAGTAGAAGTGCCTTTTAATTTGTGATTACCGATATAGATTTAAATGAAAATATTTAATGAATAGAATAAATAAACTGTGTATATTAAATGAATTACAAATACAATAAAATAAATGTTAAAAGAGTAAACTTATGTTTCTAAAAATATTGTTTTCTTTACGATGATAGAATGGCGCATATATTATCTCTTTTAAGCTTTGCCTCGTCCGACGGATGCAATTCAGTTTCTCCGCTTGTTTCATAATTTGTGTCCTGGTACTCAGGGAAATCATTTTCACTCATATTTACACTAGGTTCATTTTTCATTATGAAATTGTATAAACATACAGAAGCGAGTACTGTGTATTTTGCATGTTGTATATTTTTTGTTTCTATATATTTTAGATTCCTAAATTTTGATTTAAGCATACCAAATGTTTGTTCAATACAAACTCTGGAGCTATTTAATATCTGGTTATGACGTTTTTGCTCCGGCGTTAGGAATCCATTGTCCCGATAGTTTGTCATTAGATATGGCAGCAATTTGTAGGCTGAATCCCCAATTAAATGGGAATTGTTTGGTAAAGATAAATTCCCTTCTTTTAAATTTTTTCCTATCGGGCTGTTATCCCATACATGGGAATCATGTGATCGCCCTGGCCATCCAAAGAAAGCATCGAGGAAGACGTAGTCGCTGTCACAAATTCCCTAAGGAGTATAAAAATTTAGATGAGGTTAAGAAATTGATTCATCTCAACCTACCTGAAGAATCATTGAGTGAAAGCCTTTCCTATTATAATAGTCATTTCCATGCTCCTTGGGGGCTTTAATTGGGATATGCGTAGAATCTACACACCCCACTACTGCTGGAAAACTATTCGGTCCACGCAAATTATCAAATTTTTTCGTGATCATCGAAATTTCTTCCTGCCCAGGCCATTTTACGAAAAGAGACACTTTTTTAGAAATTGTTTGGCAGGTCTCTGCCACAATTTTGTACGCGTATCCTAAAGATATATCAAACCGGTCACTTATTTGCCTAAATGTTTCTTGGTTTCCCAGTTTCCACATCGTAACTAAGAGAGCCTTTTCGATTGGCAGCTTTGTCCGAGGTAATATATGTACGCCATTCTCATTTAAAGTACACACCAATTTCTAAGAAGAAATTATTACTTATATTGGTAATATCTACAAAACAACAAAATTTAGACAATATTAATACCTTAAATGTTGATCGAGCCATTCGAAAATGATTATAGAAGGTCTCGTCATCATAGTTATTAATAACTTCAAAGTAGCCTTTTATTTTTAACACAGGTTTTTTTACCAAACGTTTTTTTAACAAACACCAATAATTTTTCCTTTTTTTTAAATATTTTAATATAATTTCTTTTCTATAATCTTTTTTCTTTCGAATATTGTCTATTAAAGAAATTGTTATATCATTTAAAATTGTTTTATTCATCTTTATAGAAACTTAAACTTCGCAACAGATTGGTGTTCACGAAAATTTCTGACGTTAGCTTTATTGCAGTATTTATCTCTGCAGTTGGTAGTAAAGGCTGCAGAGCTAAGAACTGCTGAAAGTATTTTTTTTCTTAGTCAGTCAGTACTGCGTGCGTGAAAACAGCCTAACAAAACAAAAGTGGGATGTTGTGCCTAGAGACTAGCCACTAATTACGCTTTTTCTTGGTATTCTTTCTATTGAATAACACTTCAGACTGGATGACAATATATTAAGTGGAGATTGTGAAGAATCGCGAAAACATTCAAACAAATAACTTGGAAAACTAACGCATCTTTCATGGAGATGCTGCTGAAAGAATTATACAATAATTACCCGCCAAGAATTTGAAAGAATTGATATATTTTAATTGCACCCCATCTGTTAAAGATCAGTCGTAGAAGCCTTTCTTACTGTTCGAGCAGTAGACACTCTACAGTAAAAGTGGTTGTTGGGGAAATTTTCGCTTGCTTCGTTTTTTTTGGGTTTTCTGTCATTAATAAAAGAAAATCGAATTTTATATGTTCAGTTTTTTGCTATGAGATTGGAAGAAATAAAACGTTTTTAAATTAGTCCTCGTGCTGTTTAATTTTTTTATAAGGCAAATATTCTTCAACCATTGGCAAATATTCTACAAACATTTGGCGCCCGAGCAGGGACTCTTTAAGAGTATATACGTATAAGCGTGAAGTGTCGCGCACGTAATTAATTCACAACAACACAATGGAAAAATTAAAAAGGCAAAGAAGCACTATTAAAGGAGGACTAACACGGTATTGCAATAACAGTGAGAAGATTTTTCATGCAACTACCAGCAACATACATGACGTCGAAACAATAATGGAATTGATTAGACAAAGGTTCCAAGAGTTCAACCTGGTCCAGGACCAGATTGAAGCCGACATGTCAGATTTGGAATTGTGTGAGGAAGCGGAGCATCGACAAACAGTTGAGACTCAATACATCAACGCAATAAGCAAGTGTAAAGAAAAATTAAGTGAGCTCACAGCTAGTGGACGAGATCTAAATCAGGCTCAAGCGAACACACCCAGCGTAACCTTGGAAACACTAGTCTTGAACCAAAGCCGGCTAACCACAATAGTCCAGTCACTTACAGAAAATCCTACAACATCCACTTCAACATCAACTACAATTGAAACACAGCCTTCGATGAAAATGCAACCATCACTATTCCTCCATTTGATGGGGATTATAAGGAATGGCCCTCATTCCATGACATATTTCGACAACAGTAAAATATTATCACCCGTACAGAAGTTCCAGTACCTTAAAACTTCACTACGGGGAGACGCTGCGTCAACATTGAAACATTTGACAATCACAGAGGCGAATTATACGGCTGCATATGAGCTTCTGAAAAGAAAATATAATAAGAAAGGATATATAATAGAGTCTCATTTAAAAACTATAATGCAGAGTGAAAGTATTAGATATCCAACTGCTGAAGGTTTACGAACCATTTTAAATCTGTTTAACGAATCAGTAACAGCCATGACGGCATTAGGACTTCCGGTGGAGCGTTGGGACCACTGGTTAAATTTTGTCCTGGTGTCCAAACTAGACAAGGAATCGGAACAACTTTGGAGAAGACAAACAGCTACGGTGGATGATGGTGGACATTCAATGACCTAACGAAATTTCTGGACGACCGCATTTATGAGTTAAGTGTGATACATAATCATCAACCAAGAGTAGCAAAACTTCAACTTAGTCACACTCAGAAGGGCAAGTCCACGCACACAGTAACCACGATAACATGCAGCATGTGCAACAGAAATCATTATCTTTTCACCTGCCCTCAATTTATACACTTGTCACTTTCAGATCGTGAGGCCTTCATCAAGAAACACGGTTTTTGCTTCAATTGTATCAAAGGCAAGCATCTAGTGAAGGACTGCCGCTCTACAATCAACTGTCAGATATGTTCCAAGCGTCATCACTCGTTGTTGCATACAGGCACCCAACCACTCTCTTCAAATGCACCCTCATCATCATCAGCGGTGGTCAAGGTAACTTCCATCACATCGGCATCAAAGAATGATGCATCAGTTCCACACGATGCATCTCCAGTGCAACAAGCGTATTCTTTGGTGAATCTCTCAACACAAAACATACTTCCAACAGCAATTATTCTCGTTAAGGATCGCTACAACAACTATCAAACATGTCGTGCGTTATTAGACTCCGGGTCGCAATTAACGTTAATATCAGAATGCTGTGCCCGAAGGTTAAATTTGAAACGCACAAATGCTAGAATAATCATAAATGGGATTGACGGCGAAGATTCTAAGGCAACCTGCACCCGTGGTAGTGTTAACCTAACCCTTAAATCAAGATTCACTGAAGAGACCTTCATGACAACAGGGTATATCCTCACCACGGTAAGCAGTTATCTACCATCAGCACCAATATCATCATCATCTATTCAACACTACAAATCGATTAACGTGTTAGCAGATCCATATTTCGACCGTCCATCCAAGATTGACATCATTATTGGGGTAGACATTTTCTTCAAGTCCTTTAAACAGGAGTCATCTTTATCTGTAAACTCATCCTCAACAGCGCTCCAAACGGCTTTCGGTTGGATTATAGGAGGCCAAGCGTCTCAACTTCAACCTCCTCTATGTCTACATGTTTCACAGAACATAGACCAAACACTACGATCTTTTTGGGAAATCGAGGAACCTACATCATCAATCAAATTGCAGCCAATGGATCAGGAATGTGAAGAACATTATCAACAAACATTGCAACGTCTGCCGTGCGGAAGATATCAAGTGAGACTTCCTTTCAAGCACAATCCGAGATTGCTTGGATATTCAAAACAGCAAGCAATAACACGACTTTTTTCCATGGAGCGTCGGTTCGTCAAAAATCATCAATTCGCGTCTCAATATAGACAGTTTATGAACGAATATTTAACATTACAACATATGGAAACTTCAAGTCTCGGATCACACTCTTCGGAATTCTTTCTCCCACACCATGGTATTGTCAAGGCTGAAAATATCACAACAAAACTAAGAGTCGTTTTCGATGGTTCTGCTCAATCATCCACAGGGTGCTCACTGAACGACATTCTACATACCGGTCCAAAAATACAAAAGGAGCTGTATGATATTCTTCTTAGATTCCGTACTGGCAAAATTGGATTCGTGGCAGATATGATAAAAATGTATCGCCAGATAGCTGTGCATCCAGAAGATCGGCGTTATCAGAAAATAGTGTGGAGGCCATCAACCGGGGAAAACATTCAAGAATACATGCTTACCACAGTGACTTATGGAACATCATGTGCACCTTTTCTAGCACTGAGAACCTTACAGCAATTATATCAAGATGAAGGATTATCACACCCACTCGGATCACAATTATTACAAAACAATGTTTACGTGGACGATCTAATGGGTTCTTCAGACTCTATCAACGAAGCGATTAGGTACAAGGATGACTTAGTGTCACTACTCAAAAAGGCCCACTTTGAATTACATAAATGGTCATCAAACTCTATTGAAGTTTTACGAACCATCTCCAAAAATCTTGTGAGCTGCGAAGACAAATTAACTATTGACGACACCCTCACTATCAAAACCCTCGGCTTAATATGGCGACCATCAAAAGATGCCTTTTCATTCAGAGTTCATATTGAGCACAATCGTGTTCCTACAAAACGTCAAGTGCTGTCGATTATAAGTCGAATTTACGATCCACTAGGACTTTTAGCCCCCTACACCGTCATCGCTAAATGCATCATGCAGGAACTATGGATAGCTGGAATCTCGTGGGATGATCCATTACCAGAATCTTTGGAAACGAAATGGAAAAGTGTGCTCTCGCAACTCCAACAGTTGGCCCTAATTGAAATTCCTAGATGGATTGGAACCTCAACGTCCACTCATCTTGAGCTTCATGGGTTTTGCGACGCTTCGGAACGCGCGTATGCAGCGGTTATTTACGCACGCGTCGCCATGGATAATAGAGTGAAGGTCCAAATCATAACCGCTAAAACGAAGCTAGCACCGATTAAACAAATCAGCATTCCCCGACTGGAACTATGCGGAGCACACCTGCTGGCTAAATTAATGAAGAGAATAGAAACAGAACTACACATCCCCAAGATCACCTCCACAGGCTGGACAGACTCTACAGTGGTTTTGTCATGGCTAAGACAACACCCTAGAAAATGGACAACATTTGTAGGCAACCGAACGTCACTCATATTAGAAACGCTACCCATCGAAATGTGGAATCACGTTCCTTCGTTAGTGAATCCTGCAGACGTGGCTTCTCGGGGATTCCAAGGAAGCGATATTGCGGACAACAAACTGTGGTGGAATGGACCAGACTTTCTGCAAGCCGCGACAATCAAACTGCCTAGCAACCCCTCACAACTTGATACAACACTGGAGCAAAAAAAGGTAGCCGCTCATGTAACGGCACAGGTCCCAGAAGATCTACTCCTAAGATATTCTTCCTATATGCAGTTAATTCGAATAGTCGCATACATATTAAGGTTCGTATCTAATGCACGAAATAAGTCAACCAGGAATTCGAGCGAATTTCTGTCAACACAAGAATTGCATTCAGCTACAAGTACGGTGATAAAAATCGCGCAACACTCATCCTTCCCACATGAGCTGAGTATCATCAAAGCAGGTAATCAAGTTTCACCAAAATCCCGAATATCATCGTTTGATCCCTTCTTGGATCAACAGGGTGTGCTCAGGGTGGGCGGACGCTTAAGACACGCTCATTTACCATACGATCAACGTCACCCAGTTCTACTTCCCAAGGAATCACCGTTAAGTCGTCTGATTGTATCATATTATCATTTGAAATTGTTACACGGAGGAGGAAAATTACTGGAAGGAAATATCAAATTGAAATTTTGGATATTGAGGCTCAAGGACCTGGTTCGAAAGGTGGTTCAGAACTGCGTAATTTGCATCAGGCATCGAGCAATAGGACATCAACAGAAAATGGGAGATCTTCCGGCATCACGACTCTACATCGGGAAACCGTTTACTCATACCGGCGTCGACTACGCTGGCCCATTCTCGTTACGGACCTGGAAGGGCAGAGGAGCCAAACAAGTGAAGACTTGGATCGCTCTTTTCATCTGCATGACGACTAAGGCCCTGCACCTCGAGATGGTCGACGATGTATCGACAGAAAGTTTCATAGCTGCATTCAAGCGATTTTTATCGAGACGAGGAACAGTAACCGTCATGTATAGTGATAACGCAACAAATTTTCATGGAGCTATTAGAAAACTATCTGAAGTCAATCAACACTTCCAAGACAAACATCAGTGTGAAAAAATATATGGATTTCTAGCGGAAAATCAGATTCAATGGAAGTTCATTCCTCCTGCGACCCCCACTTTGGAGGCCTGTGGGAGGCCGGCATACGCAGTGTTAAGTTTCACATGAAACGCATCATTGGGGCTGCTCATTTAACATATGGAGAATTTTACACGTTGTTATGCGAAATCGAAGGAAATTTAAATTCCCGCCCACTAACAGCGTTAACAGACAACCCTGAAGACCTGGAAGTTTTAACGCCATCTCACTTTCTCTGCGGCGGACCCTTGCAGCAACAGGTCGAGATTCCGCTGAACGAAGACGTAAAGAACTTCAAAACGCGCTGGCTATATGTCCAATCATTGAAACAACAATTTTGGAAACGGTGGCAGCAAGACTACCTGTCAACACTACAGCAACGTCAAAAATGGATTAAACCGTCAACCAACATTAAGATAGACGACATGGTTCTCATAATGGATACTCATCTTCCAGCAGGAGCCTGGGCCTTAGGACGTGTGATCAAAGCAAATCCTGGTAAGGATCAGTTGGTCCGCGTTGCAACCATCAAAACGCAGAATGGAATCATTCAACGCCCAATAGGGAAGTTGGCGCTTCTACTCCCAAATTCCAGCATTGAAAGGGCCCCAGGACCTTTCAAGGTGGGCGGAATATGTTAAAGATCAGTCGTAGAAGCCCTTCTTACTGTTCGAGCAGTAGACACTCTACAGTAAAAGTGGTTGTTGGGGAAATTTTCGCTTGCTTCGTTTTTTTGGGTTTTCTGTCATTAACAAAAGAAAATCGAATTTTATATGTTCAGTTTTTTGCTATGAGATTGGAAGAAATAAAACGTTTTTAAATTAGTCCTCGTGCTGTTTAATTTTTTTATAATATTCAAATATTCTTCAACCATTGGCAAATATTCTACAAACACCATCTATGACAAAGAATAGTGAACACCATGTATGGCAATATTACATTACTCTTCGTTTTACCTATGATTATCAATTTCCATAAAATATACAAAATACATTTCATAAATAATAGAAAATCTGTTGTCATAATTCAGTTGTTTACTTTCTTCGAAACTTTATACATATCTTGCATTGGAATGTACCTTTTTACGTAAGCATGAATAAATATGTTTATTGCCACATTCCTACAAGTTAGCGTTTGGAGTAATGGGAAGGCGCTAGATCGGGGTGCGAAGGGACCAGGGTTCGATTCTTGGTGATGGCCGCAAACTTTTTTTTTTAGCTATGATGATTTATTGTAGTAAAATAAACTAAGCCTGCGTTGATGGTAAAATCTCAAAGCGGCGACTAATTAAAACCTTTGGTACATATTCAATTGTGAGCTATAACTCATTCGAATTATTGGCCTCGATTCCCAGATCCGGCGGGTCGGAAGTGAGTGCGGATTTGAGACTTTGCGATTCTCAAATTCGCAGTCGCGGATTCAATTAAATCAAAAATTCGGAGTGATGACTCACACGCTAATGAAATACCCGATGTCGGATTATCTTAGGCGCATTTGTGGTTTCAAATCCGCAGAAAATTTGTTGCGGATCACACTTTTACAGCGCGGAAAATGTCAAAAAGAAATTTGCGGTTGCGGATTTGAGAATCGCAAAGTGTCAAATCCGCACTCACTTCCGACCCGCCGGATCTGGGAATCGAGGTCATTATTTTGTTTTTCCATAATTTTTGAGTAATTGTTTTGGGCAGAAAATAGCCGATGCGTAAAAACTGAACTGACTGGTTGGCCATCTAACTAACAACCGGAAAAACTTTATGCTAAGGCATCGGACGTACACTTACAGTAGAGGTACATATATGTAGCTACACTAAAATTTTTCTTAGGACCACGGCCCTACATTAGAACGTCCTTGGGTTCGTTCATTGGTCAAATATGTTATATAATTCTTTCAGCAGCATCTCCATGAAAGATGCGTTAGTTTTCCAAGTTATTTGTTTGAATGTTTTCGCGATTCTTCACAATCTCCACTTAATATATTGTCATCCAGTCTGAAGTGTTATTCAACAGAAAGAATACCATGAAAAAGCGTAATTAGTGGCTAGTCTCTAGGCACAACATCCCACTAGTTTCTTTTGATTCTGATAGGCCCATTGTGGTGTCAAAGTGATCCCACTTTAAACCTAATGTTAAAGGGTCGTTTCTTCGCTACCTCGAGGACGTAATGAATCTTCTTAATTGCGGGATCCCAATCTTTGAGATTTCTGCAGGCGTGCTTAGAAATGGTTGACCAAATGCCGTAAGTTTTCTTCTGCTTAAGCCTGGATGACAGAGGAGATGTTGTACACTTTCCTCCTCGTCCTGACTTTTACAGCTTCTACCAAAATCGTAGGTTTCAAGATCTAAGCGGGTCGCATGCGCTCCTATCAGACAGTGTGTGTGTGTGTGTCTTTATCTTATTTGTTTAGTTTTGTCCATATTAGCCCCCACGAGAAATGGAGAAACGAACGACGGGGTCCGCGCGGGTAGAGATCCGCAATACCCGGGTAAGGCTAATTATAACCGGAGAGATCGCCAGTCGTCCGGAGGAACGCATCAGCAGACTTCCAAACAAAAGTTTAAGAGCTACAATTGTAATGAGGTGGAGCATTCGAGCACATCTTGTCTTAACCCGAAACGAATAAAGGGTGCCTGCTTTAAATGTGCGAAACTCGGAGATGGTGTCCAAGAATGTCCCCATCAGGGTGCAGTTTTGAATATCGATAGTCCCTGCTATGAGCAAGCCGTATCCGTGGCAATGGGTAGAGCCAATAGCTTTGTATAAGAATATTTTCTACTGTCCTGAGTTGTAACGAGTACCAATGCAAACGAATACCGTTTCTATGGCATTAATAACACTGCACTCAAGATTGTGGGCAAGACGTCATGTAACATCCAAAATGTGAATATTAGTGTAAGTTTATGTTAGGGGTCGTCCATTAATTACGTGAGGTGTTTAGGGGGAGGGGGTCGAGCCGAATCTCACCAAATCTCACGGGGAGATGGGGGTCGCGGCAAATATCACGAAATTTTTTGTCCTCAAGAAACAATGTAAAATTACTAGAACACTGGGTTAAATTAAGTAAAACATGTTTTTCCACTAACAACCCGCATTCACTTACAGGCCGCCGCCAGGACCGGTCCACAAGCACGGTCCGATGAAGGCAATACAATACTCAGTCTGACTGGGGGATGAGGACTTCCGGTATCCGCCTGACAGGTCGTAGCGTGCAGGTAACGTCATGATTCCCTACAGACACACAGGCAAAGACGACAGTTTAGCTTAGAAGGTTGTTAATACAAGTGCATGGCCTCATCGAAAACTTTAAAGGCACAAACAGATTGGTGACTGGAAAAACTTTAAATAATACACGGACCACCATATTTGGTGACATAATGGACAGGCGACGCAGAAAAATAAAATGTAGGGGAATTTCTCTCGCAGGCGGCTGCCGTCACCGCCTTTACGCTAATATGTTTGTGCCTTAGGCGGCTCCAGACTCACGCCGGTTTGCGCGCCTTGCTTTCAGGTCCGACTGGTGGGAATTCGTGCCGTAAATTCGCGGCTTGAGACTGAATAGCAATAGAAGTTCTGGGGTGGTAGCACTGACATATAATAATGGACTGCTCATCAGCAATTATTCCCATACAAACCGATGGCACCAAAAAGGTATAGTCGCTCGCTCATCCATAAGCCCCCAAACTGACAGAAGCACTCAGAAATAAAATCAGGTTAAATCAATTAGAAAAAAATAGACGGGTATAGTGATGTTTATATCTTTTGCTCTTTTCCCCATAAGCCCCCGGATTTTGACATACAGAATGTCAGTTGCTAAAACAGGCGTTAAGAACTTAAATCAGATACACATAAAATTTGCAAATTAATGAAAAAAAGGCATTTTAAAAGGTGAAAAAATGAAAATAGTGTTTATTAATTTTTTTAAACAAAATATTTGTGTTGTTTTAATGTTTTAAGTACGTATTCAAAAAAATGTAAATTTCAAAAGTGATTCCGGTGTTTACATGGAGTGAAAAAAGGTTTGTAGCCTATGGAACAAATTGGTGCCATGAAAAATTTCTCATAAGCAGTCCATTCTATATGTCAGTGGGTGGTAGCAAGTAAGTTGTTTCAGTCGACCTGTTCATACAAGGGTTTCAAAAATTTTTGTATGAAGTGGCCAATTGAAGCAACTTACGTGCTACCACCTCAGATCTTCAGGCACAATCTCATATAAAGATTTTTTCAGTTTTCTTGGACTGCAGGCCCCATCCAGCTGACGGCCGGGGAGCTGTGGCGAAAACGAGGAGGAGCAAGTAGGAGTTCGAATTATTACTTATCTACAATTAAAGCTAGCGATTGCGACCGTAAATACATGTTTTTATTTAAATAATAGAGATTATTTAAAAACTGAAAAATCTCACGTGAGATTAGTGGGGAGGGAGAGGGGGTCGAGCCAAATCTCACGAAATCTCACCAAGGAGGAGGGGGGGTCGAAAATCACCTCACGTAATTTATGGACGACCCCAGGCTCGAGGTGTCGCTAGAAATCATCGAGAATGGAAACGAATCGTGTATGGAGTTGGAGACCCAGTGGCATCGACAGCAGCGTATCCGTTGCGTGGACGTCTCGCTCGGACCGCCTGCTAACGTCTTTGGTCTTCTTTGGAAGAAGATTAGTCCTAGAAAAAAGCTTGGGGTCCCTGCCAGATGATGATGAACACTTTTGATGGGACACTTTGGATCGAGTCCTAAAATTGACGAAAGTTGCACAATATATAAAACCGGCATGAAGCCTGTGATTCATCTTCAGATTTTTTCAGCATACTTACATGACCAATTAGATGCCCAGACGCAAACTTATTTATCGCTGCTAGTCTTAGAGCGCTCCCAACTGCCTCTTTCTTATTTGGTATTCAAACCACTAACGCTGCAGTAGGGCACGTACTCATCGCTACTTATTGTGTAATCATAAAAACGCTACTAAAAACTCGCTCATAAAACCACGCTCTAATTTGCGTCGATCAAGGTCAATTTGAACTTCACAACATCTCTGCTAATGCCCCAATTGTAATTAATCCCCTTACGTCACTCAAATTCTCGGCCACTTAAGTAACCAGACACAGCCGAGAACACACCAGCACGTTCCACTGTCATATAAGTGGCAGAGAAATTGATTCGATCCATGAGGCTGCCGTCCCGACTAGACTCTAAAATTAAGTCATGCTCGTCGTACCCAGAATTGAAGTCGTCCGAAGACTCCTCCGTGCGCTCCTCAAGATGATTACAAATAAATCGAAGATGCTAAGTGCCCATTCACAGCTGATAAACAGAATCTTAAGAAGTTCCGTCAACAGTCGCTCGACCGTTGTGGACAGGAGCCGCTTCGACGCCACCAGAACCTGTGGTGACCACTGGACTAGTGAAGTTATTGACACCTTAGCCACTTAGCTGCCATCACAGGTAGTTTGTCACATTTAGTGTCAATTTACATTAATTCTGACCGATGACGGCCGCATCAAAACATAAGCGGCTTGACAGGTTTACAAGATTTTTTTATCGGGCGATTACATCTGAACCCTGCGGGACGACGGCGGCACTGTGGGTCGACCAGAAAAATAAGTGGGGATGGGAAAAATTCGATGGGTGAAAAAAATCGCTTAAGGGCACGACTTTGTGTCACACTAGTTTTCCACATTTCTAGGACGAGGCGAAATTTGAGGAGAGGAATTTTCCCAAGTCACGCAAACTATCAAGTGCCCTGAATTGGGTTGTTTTTTGGGGAGCGGGGAGGGGAGAACGGGGGCACCAAGTTGGAGCAGCAGATATGATGAGGTGAACACGCTTGGGGTGGGGGTGTGTCAGGGGATGAATTTTCCCAAGTTGACCACTGACAGTTTTATGAGTGCTATTCCCGAAAGGGAGAACTGGCCACAAGTTGCGAGTGGAGTTTCCTCTAAGTCGCAAGTGATTCGTTTCAGGAAATGTCTTCACTTTCCATCAAGGTCCTTCTAGGTGATTTTTTCCTCGTCTCCATTCTTTTTCATTTCTTTTTTGGCTCCTTATCGTGTATTTTTTGTGTGTAATACACAGACACGTGGGCGTCTATTTCGGGACGTATTAAGGACGAGGACTTGGACTGTAAGGACTTCTGGAATTGAGTACCTTTCTCTAATAATAATATGGAGGGTGAGCGTTTGTGTATGGCTCGATATTTTATTTCCGTTTTGTGTAAGCTCGTAATTGTATCGATTTCTCTTGGTATAAAACTGAAATATCCTTGCATGATTTTTTATGATATTTTTCTTTTCTTTCTCTCCGTATATGTGTGCGTTAGGGGTTTACGAAAGAAAAACTGAATGAAAAGAAAAGGAAAATTCCCGATATAAGTATTCAAATCGGATTTAAATTTGGTTGAAGGTTCAATAGCCGCTCGGAATTGGTATGTTCCTTCGTTTTATTTTTTTATATTTTTTCTGTATTTTTGGAACCATAGCATGCATGGGGCAGCATATGTGAAATCATTTTTATGATATCTGTTTTGTAGCTTATGTACCCAAATAAGAATTATTGAGTGGCACAGTATAAATTCTTAGAAGACCGTATTCCATTTAATGTTATTAAGGCAAAAGGGAGCCAAATACGATTGTGAAAACAGTTTTAAGGATCAATTTATGTTGTTAAAGGATGAAAATATTTCTCTTTTTTTCGATGATGTTATTATTATAGTGAATATTTTTTCGGGTTTATTTTTTCGGTAAATATTTTGTTTGGTTAACATTATTATAATCGAAAGAAATGAAATACACTTTCATTACAGCAATTCCCAAAAAGAAAAGGTGTATTGTTGATGGGTATTCAATTATAGGATATTCTAAGGTTATGGACCTTTCGATTTCAGAGGTGATAGTAAAAGAATGCCATAAAAACAGTGTTTTGTTTCTTTCAAATAATTGAAAGAAATTGCCGGTGTAAATTTACGAGGAAATATTAGAGAGCTTATTTCTTATTGTTATTTTTATTATAATTGACTCCCGGTAAATTTTTTGATTACTCTTAACCTTGAGGTTATGTTTGATGCAAAAGAAATAAATTTATTAGCATGAAATGATTGTTTTAGGGTTATTTTGTTTTTTTATATTTATAATCAAGAACTTAACCCTTTCAAGGAAGTAAAAACAGGTTAGTGGCTAATAACAATCAAACCAAGCGTTTGTATTTAATCGAGGGGTGCATTGAAGATAATGTTATAAAGTTTTAAAAAAGTGAACAAAAATAAGTTTATAGATCCTTAGAGACACAATATAGATATAGATCCTTAGAGACATGACAATGTACCTACCTATATAATAATTGTTTAAAAAATTTGGCTCTGAAAATAAATGTCAATGGTGTTGTTGATATTTGGCTCTGTTGATTAATGAGTTTTTTTTTTTTATATGAAAAAACCAAGCTTAGGTGTAACCCTATGTACTACCAGTCCGTCATGTCGTTCAGTTCATGGTGCAATGTCTAGTAGTAAGCTTGGTTTGAAGAATAGAGGAGAATAGGAAAGGTTAGAGGGGGTCTGGAGGGTGTAGAGGAAAATGACGATGAACCTCACGTTTGAACTCTAAGGTGTTGTACAAGTTCGGAAATACTGACTGCGGGAGATTATTCCATAGTCGAGTTGTTCTATTCATAAACGAACTTATAAACCGTATAGTGCGTGAACGGGGGGCTGTAGGGTATGAGGGTGTAACAGCATAATGGCGCGACTATTTATTGGGCGCCACTTATGCGAGGTATTGCCCCCTTAGCCATAAGCCCGGAAAAGCATGACCAAGGAGCCAACACCATACATAAGAAAGGAAACTAAATTCCGGAACTCCTACACCGGCCACACGGAGTTATCTAGCTCGCCGGAGGGGTCGTGGGGTGTGTGGCCGGGCCTTACCGCGGTTGGTTCACCACTTACCTGTGACTATGAAAAATCTTGAATTCCACCTCCATCCTTCGCCGGACATCACCTGAGCCTCGTCATGGCTAACTGTTTCCCTGACAGCTCATAGTATCGAAGACTATCAGCTTCAGGGACAGTCACTATCTAGGACACCCTGAAAAGAAATACCACCCGCCCCAACCATTCCACAAAAAAAGAAAACTAATACACGGACATTATATTTATATCACAACCATTTAACAAACCATTTAACATTCCTGTTTATTACAGGTCAAGAACGCACAAGATTATAACAATTTAATGAAGAAATTCAATAGTCATTAACACGCCAAGACTAATAGTAGCAGATACTACCATCAACAATTCTCAACGTAATCTATATTTAACTAGAATTGTACAATTATTCTCGACGGAAGTTATTGAAAAAAAGAAAAGTGCCGTACGGGTACCCCTACGTCGCTTTTGTACAGACGATGTTACATTTATCAATTCCGTGTACAAATACCTGTAAAACACAAGAAGAAAGAAAATATCTCCACTAAGGAGCAAACAAATATACAAACAATAATAATATTAAATATAATGCTAACTGCACCAAAAATTATTGGATATTAATATATTAAATTACTAAATGAAAGCATAAATGAATATTTTATTTTCTGTAGTATGTGTATGTTAGGTTTTTGGTTCTTCCCTCTAGGCTAAGGGTAAGCCCTGCACCCGTTCGAGTATATGCGCTTTTGCTAATCAGTACACTCTCGTGAAATTTTTGTATACTTTAATCCGCGGAAATACAACAGGTGAAATTTGATATTTCGCTATACTCTCATCTCGTTCAACACTCACTCTCAATTCCTTCTAGCATCCTCGAATGAAACAAACTGATACGACCTGTCTCAATCTTTTTTTCTTCAGTCAAGTCCGAACGGTTTTTTTTTCGCGTGGAATTTTATCTGAAACTTTGTGCAATGCACCCCAAAAAAATACGAATTAACCTAGGGTCACCTGATAGCAGTTCACGAATTTCTGCGCTGGCCTTTCTGCGTCGTCCGAGTTTGATTGTCGCAACTGCGACCCACGTACCTTCTGGTCAGCTTAGCCGGTATTACTCCACAATATTAAAATCTTCACTATTAACAGATACCACTTTGATTTCCCGGTCTCTTCTATCCAACAGGATTTTCTTTCGTGCAAATTACACACGACAACTTCGATTAAAGATGATTCAAAAAAATCCTAAAACTGAAGATTTTTCCAGGTTTGACTTTTTTCTACTTGATGTGATTGTCTGGGGTTTCGTGATGACTGGATTTTGACATTTGCTAGGGGCTTCAATCTGCTGCACACCATCTAAGACAGCCAAACTAAAAACTGAAACTGCTTTTTCACGAACTCTGGCGTATTTGCTGCTATACTTCGATGTTCCGGTAACAATTTACGGAGGAATTTAATTATTTGTTTCCTCGACTTAGACTGAAAACACCGATTTTTCAAAAAAACAAACTCGCCGATAAAACTTCCTTCATAATTCAGATTTTTTCCCAGACTCACTAATAAATTTTTCGTTCCTATTTTTTGTTTTATTTCTCCCCGCCTACTGTTTGTTTTCGAACCAACTACTCAATTTTCTTCCCTACAGTAATTTTTTTGTCAAGTAGATATTTAGGCAAAACTGACCGTTACAAGGGTGAGCCGAGCGGGCTAGTCTTGTGTTGCGGGAAAAGTATTGCCGTGCAGGCAGGAGGTCCTGAATTTCAGTGTAACAGTCGCCATGGTAATAGCGATAAAGTATGGAGAGGGCTGCTACATTCCTACGGTGGCTTAAGGTGTCTATGGAGGCGCGAAAGGGACCATCACCAATGAGTTTGAGAGCACGATTTTGCACCTTGTCGAGACAAGCCAAGGTGGTTTTTGGGGCGCCTGCCTAGATATACGAGAATTGTATTCGAGGCGCGGCCGAATGTAGGATTTGTATATTGTAGCCAATGCGGCTGGCTGGAGGAGGAACTTGCATCTCTTGAGAAATCCAAGGCATTGGGAGGCTTGTTTGGCGATGTGAAATATGTGATCATTCCATCGAAGATGCTCAGTTAAAGTTACCCCTAGGATGTTAAGAGTTGAGTCAGCCGTTAGATTCTCTTTATCCACTGAGATAGGAGAAAGGTCGGTACAATTTTTGTTGGAGATCAGACAGTACTTCGTTTTTGTGGCATTGAATTCGACGCGGTTCATTTCGCCCCAATGAAGAATCGATTCGATATCCCGGTTGATCGAAGTCGACAGCAGTTGACGGTGGTAAAGACAAGGTCTGGCACGTGCTTGTCTTATATTGTCGAAGGAGTAAGAGAAATTCAGAGTACCGTCATCAGCGAAGCAGTGAAGTGGGTTGGAGGGGATTGAGAGCAGATCATTAATGTAGATTAGAAAAAGTGCGGGTGAGAGAATTGACCACTGGGGAACTCCGGCCGAAATGACATGTGGGTTGGATTTGACGCCGTCCAATACTACCTTGATTGAACGGCCTGAAAGAAAGCTCTTAATCCAGTTCCTTAGAACTAAGTGTATACCAATAGCTTGGAGTTTAGTCAACAGAGCTGGGTGCCATACTCTGTCAAAAGCCTTTGATATATCTAGAGCAACCAGACCAGACTCGCCAAAGCTGTGAATGCTTTGGTTGATACGCTCACACAAGCAGATCGCCAGTAGACCGTTTAGATCTGAAGCCGTACTGCCTGTCGTGTATAATTTGGTTGGATTCTAGATATTTCACCAGCTTTTTATTGATTATTGTCTCCATGATTTTGGAGACACCCACTGCCTTAGACAAAACAAATTTGGCCATTGAGTTGGGCTTCATCTACAACAAGCAACTACAGAACTGGAAATAAGATTCTTCCTCTTCCACTTCTTGCTCATCGACATCTAGTCGTGCACTTCCTAGACTTCTCCTTACCTAGCGTCTTCTATCCTTCAAAGTGAGCTTATATATTGTTGCATCTCGGCATGATGGATTGATAGTGCAAAGAATGGTTCCTGAACTTATAACTGCCACATAAAAACATAAATAGTGAAGAGAATATATATAAAATTTCGTATAAGGAATTGGAGGCAAGTAAAAATGTAGAGACAACAGGAAGAAGAAAGTTCAAGTTCTCCCGTCGAACGAAGAAGAGTGCTCATGGACGAATTATCCCCATCTAAAAAAATCTCGATGAACAAAAATTTGTCTTTGAGCAATTTATACAACGACAACAAACTTTTATCTCATTCAACTCCCACCAAAAAAGATAAAGCACCATTTAATTGGTGGCATGATAGCACAGAGCGAAAAAAATAAATAAATTTAAATATCTCTATCTCGACAGTACACATCGAAATCAGTATTTTTTCACACGGAAATTTCACGAATTCTACGGCAATGAAAAGCATCCTATTTAAAATTATACTCCTGCATAATCGCACGTTTCCTGAAATTGTATACACGGGGGATTTGTGTGATACATATTTTACCTAGCTACTAGATAATTCAGGCCGTGATGAAAACACCTGCATCCCAATTGGAAATGTTCAATAAAACTTGCAGCGGCAATATTGATTCGTAATTTGCATTCATTCTGGCGGAACATGAAAACGAATTTTATGTCAACTCGTTTTTTTTTTTTTTTTGGTTTTGTGGATTTCAAAAAGTTTTTTAAAAAAAATTAAAGGGAATAGAAAAGGAGTAGAATGTTAGGTTGGAATCTGAAAAGCATCAACAACTGGAAAAATAAACTCAGTCAAAAAATTCCATCCAAAAGCATTCCACTTCATCATCCCAAGTTTTTTTTTCTGTAAAGGCAATTATTCACAGATGAGACTTATATCCTTACCCGATCCTTTCGATGGTGGGTTTGGGTGGTGTAAGTAGGGTTGGTGAGTGGTTTGGTTGGAGGGTTAGTAAAAGGGAATGTTCTTCTTTAATCCAAGGATCATTCTATGAATTGAAGCTGTTTGGAATCCTTTTATATCATTAGTGATTGCACACCGTTTCCTCACTTTGAGTTGGTTAAGAGCCTTACCGAGTATAAGTATACCTCCGCAAGAAAGAAGGGGGAACATCCTTGGTTATCCACCCCCGGCTTTCGACACAATTTTCCCAACTGTATACAGTATATACACAGCTAGAGGATACAAATTTTCAAAGAGTCCCAGGACTTTCACTTCCTTCCCCTTTACGAAGGAAGATTTTGTGTGTCAGGAATTTTTCGGTAAACTGTTGCGCTCGAGTTGATTCCTTGAAGTTAAGCATTTTGACCATTTTCCCAGAACAAGGAAACAACGAAAAAAAATTTGTATAAGAATACAACAAAATTAAATGGAAATCCGCTTTACGCCTTCACTCAGGGCTGCAGGGTTGTTAAAGCGAGAAGCACCTGGGAGTCGTCTTCTTCAAACTTTTGCAGAATCTTAGGGAGTAGCCCTTTAGGTACGATATAATTCTATTGTGGCCGACAGCTTTATCAAAAAGTTTCATCTTAGTTTTGGGCAGTGGTGGAGGGGGGTATGCGATACTTTGAGAGAATTTCTGAAAAAGTTTTATTTTTGCGGATAAAATGTAAATGGCGCACACTGAAGGGAAAATCAATTGATATCCCTGCGGAATGCTTCCTCGAAGACAACAATATACAGAACAGTCAAATAACCATATGCTAGACGGCACAGAGCAGGGAAATGAATGGAAAATTTATAGAAGAAAGTAAAGGAGCAGTGAAAAGTCAACCCCGGGGCTAGAAGCACAACCAGAATCTGTCCAACAAATTTAATTTTCTCAAGTGACATCTGCAAACATACAGCGAATCGTAAACAAAGCAATAAATTGACACAAAGAGTTCAGCCAGCACAGAGATCACCAGCCCCTTCCCCTCTAGAGCCCCGATGTGTAGCAGCTCCCCACTTCACTAGACGAACAACACAGTCCGTCTGAACCCACCACCTCCGTCCCAATTTCTCACCATGAATCTACTCACCATTCAGGACATCTCCACACCAAATCCCTTTACACAAAGTATTTTATTCATAAACGAAAAATTATTGTGTGTGTCCTTTGCACGTCCCTTGACGTCCTTGCAATATTCACGCGATAAATTTATGCATTCGCACTGCTCAGGTTTAAATGCAATTTTAATTTGATCCTTTCAATTTTTAACTGCATTTTCGAAATATAAAATATAAATGTCCAGGACACAAACGGGCACGCAGGACCTCCTCCCTGGCCCATCGAGGCATCAAGCACCATCACAGATCGGTTGTTATTTTTAATTCAGTTCGCGGCTTTGACTGGAAATTATCAATAAATAAAGTCCTTCCAAAATTTTGTTGTTGTTGTGTTGTTTTTGCGTAATTTTGGATTATTTTATTAATTTTTTATACAATTTTTGCTATGCGTGTATGTGTGAGTGGGCATCACAAGGGCTATCATAAAGGGATTTTCATTTCATAATTTGCGGTTTATTAATTTTTCAGTTTAATTTAATGGAGGGCGATGATCGATAGATTTTGTGTGTGTGTGTGCAAATGTGTGTGTGTATATTACAAAATTAATGACTGAACAGTGAAGTAATGATGATGAATCAGAGACTCAATTGTGATGTGCACAAGAATGATTTAATATGACTTTTAGTGCATATACATTTTATGGTTGAGATATTAAATTGGAGAGTAGACACTATCATAATAAATTTTAATTAAAATTCGGCGGTTAAAATGATGTTTGTGGTTAATGGGGTGATATCTTGAACGTAACCGCATATTAGATGGCAAACAGGGCGGGTTTAGATCATAAAGGTCTACGGATGACATTTTGTGTATCAATCAAATCACCTCAACCAAAGTGTACAAAGTTTTTATGTGTGTGATCTGTTGGTTAAACATCAACCTATTGATATGTACCATTACCAGAATGTTCGCCCTATGTACCTACCATTTTCAAAAGCATCTTTAGCATTGTTCTCCAAACTTATATTAAAATGTGAGATAGATAAATTGTAGCCCCTAGTCTATACTTTCAGAAACCGTTTTGGAAATTTCAATCGAGCCACTCTGCTAATATTGGCGCAATGTGCAAGATTAGGGTCTATTTTGTTTATGCTGCAATTATGCAGAAACTATACATGCGACAAATTTCATCTTTTGGCAGTTTACAGTATATGTACCAGGGTATTATGTCCCAAAAAATCATACCCTAATATTGCAAAGTAACAGAGGTATGAGTTTTTGAAGAAAATGGCCTTTTTAAGGGGTTTTCTAGCTTTTCTCGGCGAAAAATTATCCGATCGAGGTCTAGAAAACCCCATTTTGTAGGGTTTTTAATTCTCTACAAATATCCTGTTGGGAGTAACGTGATTCATCCAGTACTTTTTATTGTATACGCCAAAAACGGAAAAAGTACCCATTTTTGTTGCTAATTATTGTTTAAACAATTCCACATGAGTAAATTTTGGCTGGTTTTTTGGTTTTAGTAATCTATGAGATGCCCCTGAAGTAGAAGTGCAAGCAGTTTGCTGTACAATTTTATAACACGAAAAAATCTCTAATGACTGGTCTACTATTCTATCACTCACGTCACTCCTAATCTTTAGAAAAAACCTTCTTTCAGCCCCCTTCAACCCCCTCCACAGCTTCACCAATTATGATACTTTACATTACTCTTATGCCTTTGATTATGCAAGACAAGCAAGCGGGAGAGTTTTTCTGTTAAATCGGGTGCTCATGCCCAAGTGTATTATGCCCCTATTGGGCATGAGCACCAACTCTCTTTTAACTGGATACATAAAAACCGAACAGTTTTGAACAAAAATGCGACTCATCTCTTGCCGCGATTTCCCGGCTTGATAGAAAACTCATTTTAGAAGCTACATGTAGGTGCGATAACTCTGTAAGCAAGTCGGTTAACACATTCCCTACGGTTAGAGTTGAGCAGGACTTATGCGAGGCAGTACTTTTGTCCCTTACACGACGATTGTACTGAGGCCTCATTTAAAATATCCTACTACTCTTGGAATGGGCGTAACCCGCCCACAAAAAACTCCGAACATATTGACTTTACAAAAAAAAAATCTGAACAAAAAAGTTAAATCACTTATTTATCTACAAAAAAGATTATATACATTTTTGTCGTAAAATGCATAGTTTCTAAGATATAGAATTAAACGCGTTTCGCTTCACTGTAAGTTAAGCATAAGGGTGGGGATGGCGCCATTTTGAATTTAAACTCATAAAAATATATAAATCATTTGGTAAAAAAAATCGCGTGCCGTATTTTTCGCAAAGAAAAAGTACCTATTTACTGGACTAATGGGATCACCAGGAAGTTTGTGCCAGCAGAAAAGGAGGAGTAAGAACAAAACGAGAAATGCAGCAATACCACGTGAGAGTCCCATTTGAAAGAATCACAATCAATGTGGCGGAACGTTTTCCAGCGTCAGACCGAGGAAATCGTTATATTTTGGTGGTCATGGTGGTCAGTAAGTGTCCTGAAACAAATGCCATTCCAAACCAGGAAGCAACCACTGTTGCCGAGGAGCTAGTGACTAATTGGATCTGCAGATTTGGGGTTCCGCATGAGCTTCATTCTGACCAAGGGAGAAACTTCGAATCTAAAGTTTTTCAAGAATTATGTAAGATACTCGGAGTGAAGCAGACAACGACGACCACCCACCCACAGTCCAATGAAATGGTAGAACTATTCAACAGGACAATGCTAGAGCACCTAAGTAAAGTTGTCAACGAGCACCAGCGCGACTGGGACACTTACATCCCAATTTTTCGAATGGCATATCCGGCATCAGTTCATAATTCAACAGGACAAACCCTTTCTCCTGTTGCCGAGGAGCTAGTGACTAATTGGATCTGCAGATTTGGGGTTCCGCATGAGCTTCATTCTGACCAAGGGAGAAACTTCGAATCTAAAGTTTTTCAAGAATTATGTAAGATACTCGGAGTGAAGCAGACAACGACGACCACCCACCCACAGTCCAATGAAATGGTAGAACTATTCAACAGGACAATGCTAGAGCACCTAAGTAAAGTTGTCAACGAGCACCAGCGCGACTGGGACACTTACATCCCAATTTTTCGAATGGCATATCCGGCATCAGTTCATAATTCAACAGGACAAACCCTTTCTAGTGTGATTTTTGGAAGACAAATCCGGCTGCCAAGCAACCTGAAATTTGGGGCACCTGTGGAAAGCAACGAATCTACTACCGGTTAAACAGGTAAACTTCGTGATCGACTCGCACTACTTGCAAGAAAGAATCTTAAAATAGCCAGTGACGGGATAAAAACAAGGTACGACCTCAGAGCAAACTGTAGCGTATACTCTTATTTTGTAGGAAAAAAGCGAGGAAATTAAATTTACATGTAGGGAATAATAGGGAATTTTCCATTCCTACAGGGGGAGTTTTGAAGAAAATTTTTCGACAACACTTTTTCACAATTTTTCGAAATTTTTCTGCAACAGGTATATAGACCAAAACTCCGGTGAAAAGATGTGTAAACCACGACGAAGAGGGTTTAGGAATGTCAAACTGGATGGCATCGCCTCGAAATCAAGGCCGGTGGTCGAGCTGTTGTGAGAGCCCAGCTGCCTGTTGAAGAGAAGAATAAGAAAGTACTAGGAAGCAAGCGGAGTTGATGCTTACTTCTCGAAACTTATATATGTAAATGATATGTAAGCAATTGCTAGACAGTGTGCTTATCCAAAGCATCAAGTTTGTTAAACAGATTTGGCGAAATAAAGTTACCAAAACATTGTACAACATGAAAAAAACCATTTTACAAATCTTACGTCAAATTCGGCCTGTTTGCTTCCCACATCCGACAATCACTTAAGAATTTATCGATGCAAATTTTTTTGCCCCAGCCACCTCGTCCCGTTTTTACATTATCCTCATTTTCCACTTAAAGCGATATCAATTTGCCCATCTCCCAGTCATTCGTGCCCCAAAAAAGGAATCTGTCCAATTCAAATTTCCGTAAAACTGTCCAACATCAATCACGAAAATATGCTACAAAAAATCCCGGCTCCGAACAGCCTCCACCCCCCATCACCAAATCTATTTTTTCTTAAGAAGTAAAAAACGTTATGACTTTAAATATCCTAAGATTTATCTACAGTTAAGCCCGAAATGAGCCCTGAGCAATTCCTTTCGTCCTTCCACTGTTGTTTTCGTATCCCTTAATTAGGGAAACATAAGTCAAAGTGAAAATACTTTCGTCACAAAGTCCTTCGGGGCAAGCAAATAAGTTAAATTAACATTCGTAATGAGACAGTTCATGGGGACATTCCTGCCCCGAGAGGGGCGGGGGTGGACGGAGAAGAAGAAGATGACGATGAATAAAAAACTCCAGCAAGAAGCAGATTTACAGCAAAAGATGGGCTCCACTTTATTACATTTTATGAGGGCTTCAAATCGTTTACTTCGTTTTATTCTTAAGGATTTCTTCGCTCTTAAACGTTCGCTTGGATAACACTTAAGGTGTATAAGTGTGCATGTGGAGTGGGGGAGGGCGGTGGGGGCACCTTACTTTTATGATTATAGCTATTAATTTACGGTCGTGTTTTAGGGGTATTAAAATGAAGAATATTCGAATTTCGGCAGAGAGTGAAACGCTGATGGCGAGGCCCAGATTATGTTAAGTACTAAGCATCGCCTGATATTTCAATTACTTGCAGCTTGTTTGTCGACAATTCGTTGTAAATGGAAAAAGTATACGATCCACTAAAGGTAATGCTGTACCTGGATAGTAAACGCGTTATTACCACATTAAAAAAACAATCAGGGCTGTAGAGAACTGCAGTAGGGCGATGACCTAAATAAGTATTAAGTACAAATTATTATTCACTTGAAGTATATGATTCACATTAGAAATTAGCTTTAGGATTGTATACAAATTCATAAAAAAAATATATTTATTCAAAATCAGTACATTAAGGTTATTTCTGTCAGAATAAGGAAACGAAATATTCAAAGTTGCAGCTATGTCTCATTTAAGAAGATTTTGTCTCTTCCTTCAGCCCAGGTGCAAAACCGAACACCCAAAAACGCATTAAGCCACCGCCGGAACATAGCAGCTCGGACACAGTGACATGTTTATGCTGCAACACAAGACTAGCCACTCTGCAGTCTGTTTTTCGCCCACACTCCAGTCTAGGATTTCATTTCTAGCATTTCTAGCTTTCTAGCTCTAGTTTATAAGGACAAGAGTACAAACGTAGAGCTCATCGCCTCTTCCTCATGCATCCCCCAGACTCTTCTTACCCAATACTGACCTTTTTCTATCCTTCGACCCAGTATGGAAAGTCGCGAGTACTTACTCTGGAAGTAGATTTGGAAGTAGTAGTTATTTAGTGTTTTCTTAAATACCAAAGAAGTATTTCTGTAAGTACGTCTTAGTAATGCAGATAAGAATGGGTTTGGTGACCATGCGTTTGATTTCGCGCAAAAAGCATGTTCAAAAACTTCGTAGCTGGTCGTTTTCTTTGTTCCTGTGGTGATAATGAAAACCGCTTAAGTCAAAAATAATGATTTTACACCAGAGCGATTTTAAGGTTCACAAATATTCGATCTGGACGAGATAAGCGAAAAACAATGTATCATAACTTTCTAAATATTGGTCCGAAGTGAATCAAATTTTGTGTCGAGGGGCATTCAAATACGGAGAATTCAATGACGTAATTAACTCAATTTTGTCTTAAGTCGACTTAAGCGGTTATACATTATCATCACACAATCATCTCAGTTATCTCAGTCATTAGGTTTTTTAATTTTAATGTTCATACATACATATATTTCAATTCATGTTTATTTTGCTTCTGTTTTATTAAAATTTAAAAAAAAATATAAATCGGAGGTCCCGTCGGTATACAGACGGATATGCCTCCTAATAGTCTAAGAGCCAGTGGCCGGCAGACTTACGGTATTTTAACAAACCTCATATTTTCTTCATGTATTCTCTTATACCTGCCGTACATGAGATGGGGACTCTTTTTTCTGACTGGCGGTTCCTATGGGCGTACTCAGGTGTGGAAGGTGTTAAAATTTGACTGAATTTTACGTTATAGTAACAAGGCTGCCGTTTGAATATGTTAAAATACTATATTATTATTATTGAAAAATAGCAATGGCAGACAGCTATGGCGGTTCCAAGGTCGTGGCAGACACTTTTGAAAGTCCCCAAAAAAGTGAACAATTTACGGTATTTTAACAAGGCTGAAATTTATATATATTGCTTATAATAATATTCTAAGCCTATATTTAGAACGGCAGACATTTTCGGTATTTTTCCAAATACTTGAGATGTAATGTGCTCGTCCAAATTGTTGGTAAAGTTCACTTTTACAGGGTGGTAAAGAGCTGGCATCAAAGTTGCTTACTTTTTTATTGAATTCTTCATTAATACCATTAGGCTTGTAATTATTAATGAAAATCTGGAATCTGGAATCATCGACTTCTTTCGAGTGTTTTGCATTGTACATTTGGCAAGTGAAGTTTTGAATCAATTAATCAATTAATTAATCTTGGCGCTGCAAATGCTTTCTGCTTCTCGATATTATTTTTTAAAAAGGTTAAGGGTCTTTTTTTCCTTTTTTAAAAAAAGTATTATAATCGCAGCCGATGAGAGCATGGACCCAATCAAGCTTTTGCAAAGTAACTCACCAAAGTGTTTATAAATTTTTGTAATATCTACATATATGATTGATTATTTCCTGTTCCTGCGAGCATCCAAATATGGGTGGACGTATTTTTTAATTGTAGCATGTTACCAAGCACGGTATACAGAAACATGTTTCTGTATACCGTGGTTACCAAGCATGATTATCATAATATCTGTTTCAGATCCTCTAATTACGATATTCGATTGATCAGCGATACTACATGCATGATAAATAATTTTGCTATCTGCTTCTTCATGCAACTCGCACTCGCAGCATAGATCTTCAATGATACTTGATTCTACTTTGTTTCCATTTGTAATATATGAATAACAATTTCGAAAGATAAGATGAATTAATTTGCTGCCAAGAAATGCTGCTATTTCTTCACTTGCCCAATGTCTAGTAAAAAATTCAATTAGAGCTTCCTTAAATTTTGTATTTTTCATTACTTTTCCAAAATCTGCTGGTCTTATTTGATCAGGTTCAGAGATAAAATATTCAATTTCTGGTGCTTCATGTCGTAGAAACCGTTCGTTATCTTTTATTGAAGGGTGAAAATATTGATCAAATATTATGTCGATTCTTCGAGCTGGAAATTTAGTCACCAATCGCAAAAATTGGCACCTCTTTCATGAATTGTAGTATAAAGAAGCCATCTACTAAAAATACATCGGTATAAATTGGCGGGTCATGGTTAATATTTGCTTCAAAACATTTGGCAAGAACTGATTTATCGATTTTACAAATCGCACCATCCAAATGGCATAAAGATAGAGGAACAGGAGTTATGGGATATGATAGAATTTTAAGGACATCGATATTATGATCCATCGAAATTCCTGACATGCGTCTGAATAAATCCTTTTTTTCCTACTTGACTATTAAAATTAAAAATTGATGTTTTTTTAATAGTTTTTTCAAACCGGTTGATTTTTGATGTTGGCGAATTGATTCCACCCATTCCTTATTTTGTTACGGTGATATATGTAAATATTATGCGTGTAAAGAAAAGCAAAGTGCAACTTAATAAGCATTTATATCGCGGTATACATGTGCTTTAATTTGTGTTTTCTTGTCAAGTCTATCAGACAAATTCGAATTTGGGATGAAAATAGCATCAACACATTTTTTGGTATAAGTATCCTAATCCAGGATACATATACTTTTAGGATCTACTGCTATTTTAATTGGATTAATACCTATTGTTCGTTGGATTAATACATTAAAACTTGCTTGGGTGGCAGAGCTGCTTAGAATGCCAAAAGGGCTTGGTCAATTAAATACCTGAGGTGTCAAGAACACCTTTTGAAATTGGATCCCACATCCCCTTTAGTGAGATGGACTGGACCTTTCCCCTTTTTAAAATTACATATTTTTTAACTTACAACAAATCGACGAATCGTTTATGTCAAAACATAACACTTTCGTGAAAATATTTCCTTATATGTTTTTTGGGTCGCTGATTACGAAAATCGATGTCCCGCAGTCCTCAAATATTTTACCAGGTGCGAATGACCAATAAAAATAAACATGAAAATTGTACGCTTGTAAGTTATAGGCATCTTTCTCCCATAATCCGTCTTACAGCAGTAAATGTATACGTGAGTGAGATAACATTATACATCCGTATGCCCGCACCAGAGGCAACGTTCCCTTGTCTGCCGTGATGTTAGAACCGCAGAAAATGTCTGCCGTTCTAAATATAGGCTTAGAATATTATTATAAGCAATATATATAAATTTCAGCCTTGTTAAAATACCGTAAATTGTTCACTTTTTTGGGGACTTTCAAAAGTGTCTGCCACGACCTTGGAACCGCCATAGCTGTCTGCCATTGCTATTTTTCAATAATAATAATATAGTATTTTAACATATTCAAACGGCAGCCTTGTTACTATAACGTAAAATTCAGTCAAATTTTAACACCTTCCACACCTGAGTACGCCCATAGGAACCGCCAGTCAGAAAAAAGAGTCCCCATCTCATGTACGGCAGGTATAAGAGAATACATGAAGAAAATATGAGGTTTGTTAAAATACCGTAAGTCTGCCGGCCACTGGCTCTTAGACTATAAATACTATGGGCAAACTTTTTAAAAGGGTGGTATGTACCAGATTACTCCCAAGCGCCGAGAGAGGTAAGGCGGCTTTTCGGAAAGGAAATTTGGCTTCAGGAAGGCTAGATCGACAAAGGATTCTATCAGTACTGTGACTAGCCTTTCAAGGGCCGCAGTGGTTGTGAATAGCAGTTGCGCATTGGTAACCCTGAACGTGAAACCCCTTTCAACACTTCGAGGTAGAGCAAGATCGTCGAGGTGTTGATAAAACTGGGTACACCGAAGTATCTAGTGCGCGTTGTGGTAAAATTCCTTGTACTTAGGTAGGGCTCTTCTTCGCCAGTCAAATAAGGGAGTGAGAAGTACAGAACACCATGGAGAGTCCCCTAAGGCGCCGGGGTTGGTTCTCTCCTGTGGATCATCATGTATGATGAGTACTCGAGAAACGGTTACTATTGGGTTTGCCGATGACACCGGGGTCGCGGTAGCATCAAAGCTACTCGATGAAATCAGATGTTCATGAACGAAGCGATATAAGAGATAAAGACGTGACTCGAGAACGTTGATCTTTTGCTAGCTGATGCACAAAACGGAAGTAATACTAATCAGCAAGCGGAGAAAGGTGGAGACATAGCGATGAAAGAAGGTGGCCAGGTCATCTGCTTCCAGCCCGCTATATGTATTTCTTAATGATGATTGGCTGAAGGATAAACTTCGAGGTGCACTTGGCGGGCGCAGCAGAAAAACTTTCAACATCGCCGCAGCACTTGCGAGGATACTGCCCAACATAGGGGCTCCAGGCCAAGTCGACGCCTCCTTATTACGAAAGTGGTTAGTTCTGTCCTACCGTATGCAGAGGGCAACGGCTTTGAGCAGAATGGTTAACAGGAGAAAATTTATCTCTAATTGATATTCTTCATTGGAGGGCAAGAGATTGTACGGCCCAAGTAAATGCGACGGACTCTAGCGCGCAGCCAGTCTATCGCATTATAGCAGAGGAGGTAGCTTAACACCCTAAGTTTGCTCACAATTTGGATGAAAGCATAACTTTTTAATAAACTTATCTATATAAATAAAGCAGAGCCCGCTGTCAATCCGTCTGTTTGTCCGGGATAAACGCAAAAAGTCCTGCACTGATTATATTAATTTTCTCCAAATATATCAAAAATAACCTAACTTAGATTATAGGCTATTTAAATTTCTAATATTTAGTCCCTAAAAGAAATTATTAATAACTTTTACTTCGAGGGCGAGGGGGTTGGTGGAGGAATATTTTTGTTTACATATGAAAAGTCGGTTGTGAGATTAGGTTTCATATTTTACCCAAGTCTCTATAGTAAGCAAAATGTTGCTCATTTTTTAACCAATAACCAAAAATTGCTCAATTTTCTCTAAAGAAGAACAAGAATATGTTATTATTCATGAAAACTTTTAACAAATAAATAAAAATAGAATAGTGAAAAAGGCATAAATTAAAATAAATTATTATTCACTTTAGAATTTGGAAGATGCGACAAATTCGAAATAGATGTTTGATCGCTAATTTTACCTCAAATAGAGGGCCATCTTTCGATCGGTAGATTATTAAAAAAGCTTCAATAACATTTCCCATGGGATTTTCTCTAGACTATGTGAAGTGAAGAAGAAGATAAAGCAGAAAAACGAAAACTTAAATGTTTTAAAAAATAGTGAAGATTTACAAAAATTGATAGTTTTGTTGTTTTAAAGAAAAAAGAAAGTGAAAAAGGAAGTTTTGATGGTTAAGAGTGAAAAGTGGAAAAAAGATAAGTGAAGTGGATTTAAAAAAACTTACGAAAAGGGCGAAAACGCAAGTTTTGTTCCTTTTTTGCATAATTTTCAGTACGTAATTAGTACATATACGGTTAAAAGTGAAAAGTGGAAAAAAGGAGCAGAAACAAGTGAAGCGGATTTATAAAAACCTATGAAAAGGGCGAAATCGCAAGTTTTGTTTTTTTTTTTGCATAATTTGGTGAGGGAAAATTTCCTGAAATAAAAGATAATCATGAAATCGTATTTCCGCCTACTCTTTGTCGAGTCGTTACGCATACCGAAACATTGATTAAAGAAATCTATGAAGATGTAGAACACATTAATTCAAAAGAAGATTTGTAGTTCTGCGAAAGGGCCATTCTGGCTCCTAAAAATGAAGAAGTAGCCCTCCTTAACAAAATAATTTTAGACAAAATTCCTGGTGCTCTAACTACATATAGCTCAATAGACTCGGTATGTGTACTGGACGATGCAGTACATTATCCTGTGGAATTTTAAAAAGTATAACAGTCCCTGGTCTTCCTGCACATGAAATACATCTTAAAGTGAATGTACCCGTTCTTTTACTCCGTAATTTAAATCCACCAAAATTGTGCAATGGTACTAGATTGAGAATTGTCGCATTACACAAGAATTTAATTGAAGCTACAATTTTAACGGGTTGTGGGAAAGGCGAAAATGTGCTTATACCTAGGATACCTAAAGTTCCGAGTAATTATCCCTTTAAATTCAAACGCTTGCTCTCGAGTCAGCAACTCAACAAACTTAATAATTTATGCCCCAAACAATAAAACGCAAAACATTGTCTATAGAGAGGCATTAAAATAAAAGTGTTGTTATAAGAGCAATTTTGAAAAATTATTAAAAAATAATTTCGGTTAAGTCCGGTCCACGCCGGCTAATTTCAGTTTGATATGCTTGCCCAGTTGTCTATTGTACGTCTTTCGATAGGAGTCGCTTAACATCAAATTTTAAAAAAAGTATTTTAATAGGTACCTATTCAAAATAAATTTCTTATACTTTTTTCCTACCGTGGACTGTGCACACATAGTCTTTTTTTATTTAAAAGCGTTGCAACGCACGCGGGTTTTTTGCTAGTCTATATATATAAAAATGAATCATTAAGGGTATTCATTTCACTTTTCAAATGTTTGTAGTTTTGTAGTTTCGCAGTTTCGTAGTTCGATTGACATGAACGACTACATTGAATATTTTTCGTAGTTCATTTTTCGTATTATCGTTAAGTGTCATTTTTAAATTGTGATATTTTAAAGTAGTTGTTTTGTAAGAAAATATCCAGAAAAAGTGCAAAAGAAAATTGTTTAGAAGCATTAATCGATAAAGCCATTCTCAATGTTTCGCTAGTCATCTTTTAAATTCACTGCAATGAAATTCAATTAAATAATTCAAAACAGCTGACAAATGTCAACATCAACTACGACAATTTAAAATTACGGAGCCGTTTTAGAAACTCAGTAGCTTCGTACTTCATACAAAATGTCGTAGTTCAAAAATATATGGAAATGAACTACGAAAACTACGAACAACTACGAAGTACGACAAGTACGACAAATACGAAGAATTTACGAAGTGAAATGAATACCCTTATTGTTTTGTATGTAATCGATGTTTCAAAAATTGGCTGTATGAAATGACTGATTGAGTGTTGTTTGTGTCAGAAGACCTCAATAACAAGGTTTATGTAAATATAGTTTTCATGATTATGTCTGTTGGTATTTTTGTAATGGCGCTTGAAGAAGAATTGTCGATATACCTATTGAAATTTTTTTCGCATTAAATTGATATGATTTGTATGTGAAATCGGTTTGTTTTTTAACTTAAATAAAAAAAAACCAAATCGATCTAAAAAGGATTGCAGCCGCGATAGTGGTGTCTAATTGTAAACGCTGTAAAAAAAAGATAACAATAAATCTAGTCTAGTCAACACTTGGTAATCCGGTGTGTTATCATACTCTCGAGGTACATGGGTATTGCTTCACCAAGAGTAGCTATTATTCTTAGACGGAATATCAATGTGTATGCCGTAATGTTTCTTTAGGAAGCATTTGTGCAAGTGTTAGTTTTCACGTAAAAAAATTTTGTTGGACAAGTTACAACACTTCCCTCTCTTCCTTTTGACCCAGTTTTAATGTTAAAATATGTCTTCAGTATATGACAAAAGCTTATGTGAAAAAGAACAAAAAAATATGGAATTTGGGGTAGCCGAGCCGTCACTTTAATAATTTTAGATAGGTGGAGCAACGAACTCTGTACAACTCGGAACGGACGTTGGGAAATTGCCATAAACGTAGATGCGTTGTGTTTGGGAAAACATTTGTCGGTCAATATGGTCGCCCAGATTTGTTCAAAGTTTTAACTTGCAATACACAATGGGAGGAGATGGAATCATGATGCATGGGAAATGTTCAAATCGGTATCCAAGAGCATTGATTTCTGAAACTGTAATCGGGAACGATGGCTAATGATGGTTGTATCGTTGTCAATCGACTGAGGTTAATGGCAAATAGATAACTTGGAAAGTTAATGGTCAGGATTTTGAAGTAGTCAATCGTTGGGTCGTTCCCTATTCGCCATTATTGTCCAAGACGTTCAATGCTGACATAAATGTTGAATTTTGCAATTCCGTCAAATCAATCAAATACATATGTATTCATATGTCACAAAAGGGACTGACATGGCGGTTTTTGATGTTGCTAATGAAAATATGATCGACTAAATAACACAATTTTAAATGGGACGTTACCAGTAATGGAGCGATACGGCAATTTTTTTTTATTTGCCATTCATAAAAGATACCCAACTGTGGTTCATTTGGTAGGTCATCTCGAAAATAGCCAACGTATATATTTTACAACGGATAATGCTGCAGGGAGGGCTGAATGACCACCATCCACCACATTGATGGGTGCAGCGAGGTGCACCGGGTTCCAGCTAGTAGTGAATAAAATAAACACATTTTTTATATTTCTATCAATATCTCTGTTCCTGTTAACTTTTAGTATAACATATGCATTGGGAGAACTCTTTGTTATGAAATTCTCTAAACAATAAGCCCTTTTAGAAGTCCCTAGGTGCAAGAGTGATCTTCCAAAGTTTGCAAATGACGTTTCTTTCACTCCTTGTTTACTCGAATTTGCACAAAGAGGGTTAAAATTCTGGAATATGGTGTTTATGTAGTCCAGGCAATGTACAAAAAATTTCAACAAGATCGGTTCATTACTTTTTGAGTAATAAACGAACTTCTTTTGTTTTTAACATTGCTGACATTTTGTGTAAGATCGGTTTATAATTGGGAAACTCATTTAGAAAACTTAAGAAACAATTAAAAATGAAGTCCCGTTTGAAACGAAATTTTCAACGTATGTTCAACTTTCAAGGTCTCAAAAGCAAAAGAAGAAGAAATATGTGTGTGTGTTTATTTCATTTTTGCCTGCACGATATAGCGCCTGCATCAAAAAAGATATCGGCTTCGAAAATATTATCTGACAAGATTTTCATAAAATTCGGTCGGGCCGTTTAACGTTTTAACGACGTTTGTGATTTTTGTACATGCACGAAATCGCACGAACCAAAAACTCGACTCTTTTGAGGTGCCGATTGAAAACTATTAAAGGAAACGTACTCTAAAAAAAATTTCCATAACATTCGACTGAGTCCGTTTTTGTTTAAACGAAAAGACATCGGCTAAGGGTCATAAGTACCTTAAATTGATTACTTTTCTAATATCTAATAAACTCTTTGGAAAAAATTCGCTTTAAATGAAGTTACCATTTCTGGATTCAGCAGAGCGATAGCTTCCCAACAAGACATCATTTGTCAAACCATTTGTCCCTACTCTTGAAAAACCCGGCTATCACGTTGCCTTTTACAAACGAATCACGAATTTTTTAAACCTTAGATCAGGAATTGTTTCCTACCTCATACAATTTCTGGAAACTAAAGCTCATCCAGGAATTTCCAATAGTTTCAAAACATTTGGCGTTTTCAGTCAAGTCTGACAAGTATTGATTAGTTTTGCACATGTGCTGAAATCGTCCGAATCCCCAAATAAAGTCATTTGATTTCCAGTTTATCAGCGGCGCTTAAGCATGCTCAGGACGAATTCGACGACGCGCTCTAGTCTATGTTCATAAAAAGCAAATTCTCTAGATAATCTTGTAGATTATCACTTTTCTCGTTATTTGAACTATATAGCTTCTCTTTTAGGATTACTTTGGCACCAGTTCTGGTACTATTCAATTTTCCACTAGCGCTAAACTTATTACTAATTTCTGAGAAGTCAGCTTATTCCGTCTATGTATCAAATTGTAATCAATTGATCGTAGGGACCGAAAGGGTCAAACCCACAACCCAACTATACCTATTCAACTTCAAAGTGGCACTAAACAAATTCAAATTGGGACTAAACAATTTCAAATTGGGACTAAACAATTTCAAATTGGGACTAAACAATTTCAAATTGGGACTAAACAATTTCAAATTGAGACTTATGGATTTAGTTCATCATGAAATTAGGAAGAGTGCTTTTAAGAAGCCAGAGGTCAAGGACTTTGTTAAGAAATGCTTAAAATATGTATCAGACAAATGTTGTATTAGTTATTGATAACGCGCCTTGTCATGCCTTTTCATGCCTATCAAAGAAGTGTTTCAGGAAAATAAATTTGTTGGTCATAGATTACTTAAGGTGGATTTACATATCCGACGTTTTTCTGTCGCGCCGCTCTTTTTTCCAATTTCGACGAATAGGAAACAAGCTCTGCGACATCGTACCGTCACAGGCAAGAGCTGAACGAACTTCAACTTTTCCTGTGACAGCGTGATAGAAACAGCTGATTGTAAGTAAAATTTGAGGTTATGTGTCACTGAAATGTTTATTTATTTGAAATTGCATGGTTTTGCTTGGACTAAAGAGAGGTTTTATTTAAAATAGTTTGTTTGTTAATTTATATTTTTTAGTTACTTTCGTTTTTACTCTCTCCAAGTCCGTTATCAAAATTCACGATTGTTTTGGCCGCGACAGAATTCGTCACAAATGTAAAACGCGTATTGAAAATCTGCGACAGAAATGGTCAGCTGTGATACGGCGCGACGAAAAAATGTCAGATATGTAAATTCACCTTTAGACTTGGACCCTATAGTCCAATGTTTAATGCTATCGAGCACGTTTGATCAAGCTAACGTTAAAAGAGAATTAGCAATACAAATGCCACAAACTCTAACCGGTTAAGACAGGGCTAATATAACTCAAGCCGAATATCGTTTACAATGGTTACAAACCATCTGAATTAATGATATAAGAAATCAAACAGATGTGAACTGCACAAAATATATCGCCCATCGTTCAAAGGTTCATACCCGATGCATTAAATATGATGGATGCTCGTTTTCAAATAATGTTTTTATATTGTTATCTGTGTTCTTATTTATTCCAACCTTAATAAAAATAATTAATACTTTAATCTTTACTGATAGTAGTTCATTTATTACTTCAAATTGTTTGGTCCCAATTTGAAATTGTTTTTTCCCAATTTGAAACTGTTTAGTCCTAATTTGAAATTGTTTAGTCCCAATTTGAAGTTGAAAAGGAATAGTTTAGTTGTGGTGGTCAACCAGGATATAATCGAGCCAAATTACACGACCTATCACTTTCCCAGACTCACTTTCCAATCACTTCCAATAAACCGGTTTTTTAGACAAGGGGGCGCAGGGAAGTGCATGTGTTGGTCTCACTTGTGAATCCAAGAAAAATTTCGGTCTCACAGCAAATTACACTAACACAAGCATAACTTTTTTCACTGGGACTGCGATAATTATAAGAATTTTTGTTGTTTTGTGCACAACCACATAGACAATAGAATTGTTACACGGAAAAGAGGCAGAAATTTAAATGCACCGTGTAATACTCAAATTATACACAGACAGGTTTGACGTGAGTCCCAAGTGAATGGCCGTGTAATTTCACTCATCGACATTCACGATTTTCGACTTTAACAAGACTTCCACGAAACAATAACATTGACAGAAGAGCGAATTGATAGTCTACGAAAAGAGACAAACTATCAATCCCTGAACCAGCCCCTTAACCAAAAAGGCCCCACCCACAATCCTTTCAAATTAACAAATTTCAAAATCGATTCATTGCAGGTTGCAACCTTCACCGCCGCCACATTTTATCTACAAACTCTGACAAAAATTAAAAAGACCATTGAAGCCGCAAATTGTGAGCGAGTTAAATTCGGAAACTCATCAAAATGCAATAATAACACCGCGACTAAAAAAATAGGGGCGCTTTTATAGCGGATGTGTGGGAGTTTCGGTGCTACCCAAATAAATTAACACTGCGCCATATTGCGCAAACGATTAGCTAAAATTTTATGAAAATTGCACACCACCACGACGCGGTAGAACCATTAATTACAGCTCACTCACTGTGAATGGTATTTCGGATGGTGAGGGATTGACTCTAATTTAAGGGTTGCACATTGCGGCTTTTGATCTGGAATATTATTTCGCAAAGCTCGCAGCGTGTGAAGTGATGTGTGGGTGGGTGGTTGTGTGTGTGAAAGGGATGGGGTGGTTATTTTTTGGAATGTCATCTTGTCGTTTGTGATGTTTTTCTTCCAATTTTAATAATCGTTGCAGAAAAAGGATTCGTGGTAATTATGTTAAAATGATTAGAGAAGGTGATGAGGTGAAAATTTGTGCCATTGGGTACTGTGTAGAGCTTTGTTTTATGTGTAACAGCAACTATAGGTGATATTTGGTTAAAAGATAGAAGTCAGCGATTTCCCATTCTTTGCACCATAATACAACCCATGACATAATGGGGTGATTCCCTGTGATTACAACTTTCACGTTAAAAAAACGCTGAGCTGAAGGTACACGATATTTCTAAGGTAGAGACAGGCGTGGCAGCCGGCATTTGGGGCATAACCCCAGGTTTAATAAAGCATTTAACTTGGGTACTATGTCAATCAAGTTAACCTAGTCTTTCAAACAGAGATGTACCTTATATTGGTGTACACCTATGACAATTTAACGAGGAATTATGCTAACACAAACGAATCTTTACACTATCTGACAGCCAAACGACAATCCGAGCGATAAATACCCTTAGGGCCAAGCCCAAATAAATTTGAGAGCACCAACACGCCTTCGATGAGGTAAGTACTCTAAATTAGATCACCCGTATGAAAAGACGAACTAGAACTGTTTTCACTGCTCCAGAACCGCCTATTAGGGATTTATCGGTGATCTTATAAGAGAAGGCTTCCTCACTTATAGCGCTGCAAAGAGGAAGGACAAGAAAGAAGGAAGGTTTTTGGTAAAAAGTTAAAGGTCAGGGGATAATACCGCATCCTGCAATGGAGCCAAGATCATAGTCGGCCGGCCAGTCATAAGTCACAGGCTTTTGAGACTCGTGCTTGTCATTGAGGGTTTGAGACTGTTCTTGTGGCTGACAGTTGCAGCACCAGCCTTGGGGAAGAATGAGAGAAGCGGTAATATAAATACCTTTAAAAGAAACTATTGAGGATGGAGCACCTCTCAACGGTCCAAACACTTCTGGGGCTTTCATAGCCCCAACAGGACGACCTATAAGGCCAGTTGTATATTTCGGAACCCATGCAGCAGGGTGTTGAATGTAGAGCCAGTGAATGGTTACTTTTGGGATCCCTCTTCAATGTCTGAGCCCGAAAAATGCGGTGGAGTTCACTCAAATCACCGCTTCATGGGAAGAAAATCTCTTTAGAGGCCCATCTCTAAACCATAGCGCCCAATGATATCGTCAACATCACCATCAAAATTTTCCAGTAACGTCATGACGGACATGCTCGCCCAATGAATCCATCGCAGCCGATAGAAATTTGCAGAAGAAGAGAGAAGTTTTTATTCATTTTATTTACACATTGTACAAAAATGTGTGCTCCGCCACTAGTTCTATTAATTTCTCATCCATTTTCCTGCACTTTTGGCAAACAGTTTTGACAAATGAAAAATACCCCGTTTATGACTAGGTCGAAAAGTTGAGTCGAGGTTGAGTTCAAATTTCGACCACCGTATATGATGTTGAGTTGAGTTCAGTTTGGGTTGAAATAGAGTTGAATTGGTATCATAACCTCAAATTTTTGTGTGAAATTCTCATTTAGAGATAGTTAAAAATTCAGAACGAAATAATTTATTTTTCTTGTACCAGAAAAAACATCGAACACAAAACTAATGTCGAATGCGGACTTCGCGGATGGTAAACAAACTAGACAAATGTCACTTCAACCCAATTTCGGGGGCCTCGGTGGTCTAGAGGTAAGGCGCCTGACTGCTATCCCAGAGGTCCCGGGTTCGAATCCCGGCCAGCCCCACGGTCCTTCGCATTTTCCACTTTCCCACCCACATTACTTCCCTTCTTTCTTCTCCTCTCTTTACATTCCTGATTCCTCCTGTCATAGCCTTCGCTAGTCCTTCCCCGCTCCACCAAGCGCATGTCATCGGTTGGCTGATGAGATTCAACTCGTTTCAGGAGGCATAACACTCCAGCGAGTTGTTTCTTCTCAAATGCCCCGATGCCAGAGTCGCGAAATGGTTGGAAGTAGGTGGAATAAAAATATCGCGGCTAGGCTGTGGCAGCTCCTTCCTACTTCTCTGTCTCTTTCTACTCTCTATCTTCCGGCTAGAGCTGCTGTTCGACATTCTATACGAAAAAAATAGATTGTCGAACAGTACAAAGGGGCTTTCCCTAAGCCTCTAGTCTATCACATAAAAAAAAAAAAAATTCAACTCAACCTGCGTATATGAGGTGAAATGTCGACTCGATCCAGGTAGAAAAGCTGAGTTGGGTTGAGTGGACCCAGTTTCAACTCGACATCCGTTTATGACTGCGTTGAACCCGGGTTGAATCTGGGTTGAACCTAGTCATAAACGGAGTAATAGTTGGAAATTTCAATAAAAAGTTGGAAGTTTTCCTGTTGTCAAATTCAATTATTGGAACGTACAGTGGAAAATTGGAAGTATTCCTGTGCCGCCACCATCAAAAATAGAATCAAATCTATTTTTTCGTCACGAGATGGTGACGTTGCCATTGGGCGAAGTTGTATGAAATTACTTTGAATTTATTTTCACATTTTTGACGGTGGCGGATGTCGTTGGCGTTGACGGTATCATTGGGCGCTAAGCTTAAAGTGCTTCGGCTGCACGGGCACCATCTGTTCTTCAAAGCGGCGACTCGAAATCTCGGTTTGAGAAGCTTGCTATCCCGGCTCTACGTGGCCCCTGAAGAGAAGAGGGATACCAATCTTCTTAAAAAGAAGAGGGATAGATCCTTTGGATTCTCTCCAGGTCACAATAACCGGCAAAAAGGGTGAAGGTTCCAGCCATACGGGTTGAAAAAGCCTAAAACGACTCCAAAGTCGACCTTCTGCAATATGGTAGAAAGCCTCAGAATGGCCGTGATTCCGAGTGACAGAGCGCAGCACAGTCAAGGTTCCTAGGGGTTGCTACGCGCCCACCGAAGCTGGCCATCACCTGCACGAACTCGGACACCTGCACTATGTGGTTAAGAGGTGTGATGGGCCGCCTTAAGCCCAGGGAAGAATCAAGCCTCGTTGTTGTAAACCATGGCATGGTGTGTTGCGTTATTTCCGGCGGCAACAGAAGACCCCACTGACATTATGTTGAAATTGATAGGGGTCCAAAACAGCACCTAGGATGCTGAAGGTTGCAGGAGTGGAGAGTACTCAACAAAGTGCACCACCCACAATTCACAGAGATGACATATTCTGATAGGTCTATTGAGGAGCTGAAGCGGACAGGAGGGCAAATTGGCTACAAGTTTGGTTGGGCACAGCGTAAATTGAGGGCGGCATAAAATTCATGATCATGTTAACATCACTGACCTAAACCCTAAAACCACCACCTAAATCCTTAGCGAGGCAATCACCAGACCAAAAAAGCTTTCAAAGGGGAGGTGGTGGGGGAGACAGAATCCCCTAAAGAAATTAGCACTGGTTCCAATATAAAGCTTTTTTATGTTCAGGAGTTCATGAGTCACCCTTTGTACTACCAGTTCGTTATGTCGTTTGTCACGTCATGGTGCAATGTCTAGCAGTAAGCTTAGTATGGGAGGGAAATAGGTTAAGGTTATGAGGGTTCGGGAGGGTATTGAAGAAGATGGCGATGAACCCTGTATTTGAAGTCTTGGATGTTGTAAGAATTTGGAAATACTGACTATGAAAGGTTGTTCTACAGTCGAATTGTTCTATTTAGAAACTAATTACTACTAGTTTGTAGAGTGCGTGAGTTGCAGGTAGAGGGAGTGAGACGGATGGGCCAATTTGATACTGCGGGCATAAAATTGCCGTGGAGGCTGGAGAGCGTTTATTTCGGAGGAACAGTCGCTATGATAGTAACGATATAATTTTGTCAGTGCTGCTACATTTCAACGGTAGTACAAGGGCCGATGGTGGAGCAAACGGCTTCGTCACCGATAAGTTTGAGGGCCCTTTTAGTACTTATCTAACCACGCCAGGGTGGTTTTCGGAGCGCCGCTCCAAATCAGAGAGTTATTTTCGAGAAGCGGCCGAATGTAGGACTTGTATATTACAGCACGAGTCGATAGCTGGAGGAGGAGCTTGCATCTCTTGAGAAATCCCAAGCACTGGGATGCGTTTTGGCGATTTGGAATATGTGGTCATTCCAACGCAAGTCTTTGGCTAATGTCACGCCTAAGATATTAAGGATTGAGTTGGCCATTAGTTCAACACGGATGGAGAGGGGTTGAACTTTTTATTGGAAAGAAGACCGTACTTGGTTTTGGTGGGGTTGATTTCGACACGATTCTTGCTTCCCCAACCTAGAATGAGTTGTCTTTATTTATAGAGTTGGACATTCGCTCACGATTATCAAGACAGGACCTGGCGCGTGTTTGAAGCCGTAAGGGTAACGCAGGGTACCGGCGTCAGCGAAACTAAGAAGTGGTTTGGAGGGAATTGAAAGTAGGTCATTTATAAAGATAAGGAATAAGGCAGGCTACTACTTTGATTGAACGGCCAAAAAGGAAACTCTCAATCCAATTCTGAAGAAGTGGCTGAGCGCCAATAGCATTAAGTTTGGCTAGCAGGGCTGAGTGCCATACTCTATCAAACGCCTTGGAGATATCTACAGCAACCAGACTAGACTAATGCTGTAAGACAAACTAAAATAACGCTCTGGATCTTTTTGTCGAAAGCCGTACTTTTTGTCGTTTATAAGTCGGTTGGATTCTGGATATCCCTTTAGCTCTTTGTTGATTATCGTCTCCATGGTTTTGGAAAGAATAGAAGTAATTGCTATTGGGCGGTAGTTAGACGGAATGTTGAAGTTACCTGTTTTAGGTATGGGCTGAACATGTGCAAGTTTCCACGAGTCTGGATAAACTCCGGAGAAGCCATCACGAAAAGGCTGCCTCTGAAGTGCTCGAAAAAAGTTTTATCTAAGACAACCAATGTTTTTCGTTTTTGTTTACAGCGATGCGTGTGATCTCTTTTTTTTATACAGTCACAATTTTGATATCCGTTTACGGATTGTCAACATTGTGACTGCAAAATTAGGATACCAAATTTGTTGAGACTCAGCACAAACTTGTGATTGCGTTGTGACTTGTGACTACTTTTAGAATACGGGTTTTAGGCTCTCGAATAGAGAAATCAGTTAGTAGATGCTGCATTAATGTGCTGCGTGAGTCTACCCTATTTGTATTGAATGTTTCATGCATAGGATCACGAAACTGTAGTTTGGAAAGAAGTCATGTCAAATAATCATTTATTATGCTGATTGACTCGGATTCAACACTGTGTCCTTTTAATAGTAATGGAAATGGATGTTTCAAAATACATGCTTGACAAAAGGTCAAAGAGTAAAGAGGGTACTATATAAAAATTTCGTCTCTAAAGTGCTTCGGCTGCAAATCAATATTAATTGCCAGTGAAAACTACTCCAGTACATCAAACCAGAACCGAGTTGTCGGTATACCTAATCCAATTGTGATATAATATTCATTAACACCTTTTACACGCCATCCCCACATCCATTTTCGATTAATTCCCGAAACCTTTGAGTAAATCGCCTCCCGACCTTCCTTCCGCCAAACCACCCCTGGTTCCTCTGGCTATCGACCTATGGGCACAAAACAGTAGGTATAATCCAGGGAGAATATGGCACTTTTGTGTGCTTCGTAATGTATCACAAGATCTCAGAGCATATTGTGGAAAGTGAAGCTGCTATGGATACAGTGCAGATGTGGGTGTAGATGTAGGTAGGTATGCAGAGGTGTAGTGAGATATATGAGGATAGGAGGCAGCTAAATAATGCAGGCATCCTAAATATTAGTTTGGTTTTGTATTCCAGGTTGGCTTTAATTTCATATTCAGAAATCACAAAATTAACGAATAACCGCTACTGAAATTTATCTCTGCGTTTGATATGTGAAGCGATTGTGAAATGCATAGTCAAGGCAGGGACTGTACGTGTATATGTGTGTATATCTGTAGATGGCTTATCATAGTAGGATAATTCAATAGTATCTACCCTGCCGTGTTGACACAAATATCCACTTAACCGAGAAAGCTGTCATCCGAGCTTATATGGGGATCGTTTGCTCCCTGAAATAATAATAAAACATCAAGCGGCGTTCGCCCCCTGACCCCTGACGGTGTGTAAGAGTTGAATTTCGCACTGCCAAAAGGGTATTCGGTTCAAAGGATATAAATGTCACAATCCAACCGGCAATATACTAAGTTTAGAGGAGGCCCTTTTTGATTAGGGGACAGCCATTCATCATGGGAGCACAAAATGCCCCGGCATAGAAAAAAGGAGTGAAATATAAATGTAGAAGAGCTCCTATCGATAGAGCTGTTGCCCTGTGCGCTCCATATTCTTCATGAACGGCCAAGAAGCATATTTGAAATCATTTGCATGTTCCGGACACCCCGGGGGTTCTTATGTGTTTGTTTATGCTGCCTTGGTTTCGCTTACTGCAAAAATATACATGTAGGATATTGAATAGACCGGCCCTGCATGCGAACGCACACCAATACATGCAAGAGCTACACGTGCACAATGCGTAGGGAGATTACTCTAGCTGCTGGATCGGCGAGGGTCGCTCTGAAAATAGAAACAGGACACCGTGCCGCTTCCTGAATTATTTATACTCACACATTTATAGCATAATTTATGCCAGTCATTTGTTATGCTTAAATTAAAGTAAAATTTGCGATGTAATTCATTTCATCCTTTGGTAATTTTCTTTTTCTCCCTCTTCTCTCGCCCTACTTCCCCGGTTCACCCCTTGGAAAATTCTCAAGATGAAAATTTAAAAAAAAAAAGGAAAAGTAAAAAAACGTTTTTTTTTAACTTGTAGACCTCGAAATGTTAAGTTAAGAGTTAGAGAGGGTGGTTGCTGCCAGAAAATATAAGGTTACAGATACATAAGCAATATCCGGTTTCAGTGGAGGGGAGAGAATATGTAGAGCTGCTTTCTGCCCTCAATTTGGACTAATTTAATTAAGGATAATCCTAATTTATATCTTTCGGAAATAGTCACAAGATGGAATTTTTTTCTGGGCCTTGCCTACGGAGAAATCAGACACGAGATTGGGTGAGGATTCTCGATCGTACATAGGTGTTGGCCGAAACGAAATGGGCGAATTTAAGGAAATTGAACGTAATCAATGTGATTAGGAAAAATGTTCCGTAGATAATCCAGCCCCGACAATTTGGCCTCCCCTAATCGTAAGGGAACTTGGCCCCAGCACAAATTATCCAAAAATATTCTCCATAATGGAAATTTACGACATAACGAATTTGAAACTTGAGAAAAACACGACAAAAAATTGCTTCCCTTCCTTAGGTGAATTTTTTGTTTTAATTTTCGTCCTTTTCTGTATTATTCTGTCACGTCTAAGAAGATAAAATTAGCATCTCCTGTTTCGAAATAATTAAGGCGCTTTTTACACAGTTGGCACACAAGTATCCAATTTCTAATTGAGCAAACAGGACTTTTTGGTCACCCACAACAAAAAAAAACATCCTTATACACTTACACGAGTATATCCTGTGTATACTTCTCCGGAATTATGACATCAAATCCTACTTAAGTTTATTACATCAGGAGAAAAATGCCTGCTCATCAACCGGCCCGGAGCTGCTCCGTCATAAAGTAATTTTTTATTAAATATCAGGATATAATTAACAGGCGATTAAGGACACGATGAAACACACCTGCGTAACCATAAACATGTCCGTGTTACTTTCATAAACTTTTACCCATATTCCTGCCGGGCACGGGGTGCTGGCTCAAACCCGGGTTTGGTTTGGGGGAGTTGTGATGTGAAATAGCACAGCACTTTAGCTCTGGGAAATGTTAAAGGCTCGTGAAGTGTGGTGTTTTACCTTTAAATACTATCTTACTTAATACTATATACACACATATATGTATATGAAACCGTCGTATATATTGTTTACTTTCGTCCTCGTGCACGATACTGCGTTGTCCTTACAGTTGAAGGACTTCAGTCATAAACATAAAACGAGGCTCCTTTTAGTTTTGAATTCTGCTGGTGATGGTGGTGGTGGTGGCTGGCGATGGTAGGCAGCAAGAGGTTTATCGGTTGTTTTACTAAAGGTTAATGAGAAATGTTTTTATGTAGTGTTATACTAGCGGATTTTTGGTAAAGTTTATAGAGTTGTTGCGATATTATAAATGGCGCAGTAGAGTTGAAGGAATTGAAATTGGCCGGAAGGATGTGGTGTGAATTTTTTATGGTTTTCTTCAGAAACTGTAGCGGTAGTAACAGCGGGAAATATAAGCCTTTATGAATGAGTTATTCATTCATAAGCCAGTTTAGAAGGTATATGAAGCACAGTTATTTATCTTACCTCTACTTTACTGGTAAGCATTAACCTAAAGAAGGGTCAGTAAAAACTTTGTTGAAAATAGAAGCTGGGATAGAAGCTTGGACCTCACGATCCTTAATCGAACATTTGCGGAAAATATCGTTATTTCACTACATGATGTAACATTCCAACTCTGTCACACACACATTAGCTTTCTCTACCACACTCATAAATATGACTCCATAAATCAATTGGCACAGAAAATAAAATCCAAGATGGCGTGTGTGCGTCTTGTGAGATTTATCCCCGTGCATTTTAAACGGACTAGAACTCCCATAGCTACTCGTTGCGAAGTTAGTAGCGATAAAATTGGCGAGAAATTCACATCAATTAGGGCCCTTGACAATAAAATGGTCTGCTATAGGGCGCGGCAAACACGCCACACGGCACACTGTGGCTGTGGTACATCTCAGCTCGGCGCGAGCTAAGCTGATTTTTGTCATATACTACGATTACATGCCGGACTGAGGACTTGACTTGAACTTGAACTGACAGTTAAATGTTCTTGATTTGAAGTCGAACTGAGGTTACATGATTTTCAAGTCTACTTGAAGCCGACTTCATGTATGCATGTAATCATAGTAATAGCCAGTTTATAGGGGGCTTAGGGCCACCACTTCGGCTCCCTGTCTGGCAAGCTCATCTGCCCTGCAGTTTGCCCTAATTCCCATATGCCCAGGAACCCTACACAGAGTTATATCAAACTGAGTGGCAGTCTCACACATAGACCTGCGGCAGTTCAGAACAGTCGTGGGTGTTGTAACGACAGAATTAAGAGCCTTGAGGGCCACCTGGCTATCCGATAGAATACATATATTCTGAGGAGATAATATTATTTATCTTCAATGTTCAGATCGCAGTACCTTGAGCCTCCCAGATCGCAGTGACTTGCGCCTGGAAGATGCTGCAGTAGTCAGGTAGACTAAGAGCGGTATCTATATTCAATACCAATAACATAATGACCCAATCGGGATAGCATCAACTGACCAGTCATCTCTCCAAGCTCCATGTAGATGTAGTGTACTCTAGGATGTCCACAGCGATGGCGAACCTCCTAAGGATAGATGAGTGATCATATGAATATAGAGTCCACCCAAGAGAAGCCTTAGCCCTGGCGGCCATCCAGGCTGCTATTTGCTCGGCATGTATTTCCGTAGGCATAAGATCCCTTAAGCCACCTAACGCAGTTGTTAGAGTGCTTCTCATTCCACCACTAATACACAGTTCAGCTGTTCTTTGGACCTTTTACAGTATCTTACGATATGTAACATTCTTTAATGCAGTCCACCATACCGATATGCCATGCATAAGTATAGGTCTGATTAGGGCTGTATACAAGCAGTGGGAGATGCTGGGTTGCATGTCCCAATTCACTCCGATCGTTCTTTGGCATAAGAGAACTGTTTTAGCCTTATAAGCTCTCTCTAAAAAATTCGGCCTCCACGTTAGTTTCCTATCCAATATGAGACCGAGAAATTACCTAACACTTCGTTGACGGTTAAATTCCAAAGAAGCGACGATAGAGCCCCACCCTGTGGTGTGCCTCTTTCAACCCGTCTGACTTCTTCTGAAAGCCCCAGACCAGACTTTATCACCCTGCACCTCAGCAGCTGATCAATTCAGGACCTGGAGCTTCCGTCAACACTCTAACGCTAGAGTACCCCGTGACCGCAGAAGATTCAACATTGTTGAAAGCACCTTCCATATCTAAGAAAGCGGCCAAAGTGAACTCACCGATTTACCTTTTGTGTAGGCATGCTGCGAAGGAGAAAGGAGTTTTCTGTCAGTGCTTTGCTTAATGTGAATCTCCACAAGTCTTTCGAAAATATTGAGGAGAAAGGATGTGAGACATAGGTCGTCTTTTGGATTGTTGTAGGAGATTTTACCCGCTTTCCAGGACGTTGGAATGTAGCTTAGGCGAACGGAACTCCTATAGATGGCTACAAACCAATCCAGAATTAGATAACTGACCTTCTGAATTTCAATAGGATAAATTCCGTCTGATGCAGGTGCCTTATAAGACTTGAAGCCTTCTATGGCGCATAGAAGCAAATCCCTGTTTATCAGTTTGTCGATGGTACCTAAATTATATTCACTAGTTGGGCTCCCAAAACCGGTTTCTGCGGATGCAGCAAGAGTTGTCGAAACAGGAAAGTGGGTACGGAGCAGGAGTTTTAATGGCTCCTGACTGTTTGTGGTCCATGTACCGTCTGCTTGTTGTAGCAGTTCTTGGCGGATTGGGGTTTTAGAGAGAACTGTCCCAAAACCCCTTTATCGTCTCACAAAAGGTCTTCCAGGATTCCCTCTTTGATTTGCGCAGTTCGTATTTAAACTCCCTGAGACGCCCTTTATAGATAGATCGTTTCAATGCAAGTTAGACCGTTTAGCCTTATTAAAGGCCTTTCTACTTTCAGACTTTGGTTTGAGAAGCTTGCTGTTCCAGCAAGAAGGTTTGATTTGACAGGCTGATCCCAATGCATTTTTTAGGAGGTTGTTGAGACTGCTCCCCTGATGTTCGAGATTTACAGCGTTCCAAAATCCTCTTGAAGTGATCTTATCACCACTTGTCTATATACGGCACAATCTGTGTTTCGGACATTGCTGTAGCCAGATGCCTTTCTCACGGTTGCGCACATATGAACATTAAAAAAATGACTCTCTGATCAGAAAAGAAGTGAGCAGTGGATACTCTCCAGTTTTCTACACAATTGAGCAGATTTGCACCCTTGACCTTGGAAGTTCAATTTGACCCCCTTCCCAGTTTTCGATTGAGTTGAAATTATGCGTACAAGTTTAGTTTGGATGACAATGCAATCTGACCATTTTGTAAAAAAAATCAAGTTGGCGGTTCCAAAATGGCGGCCGATTTTTGCAATTGTGCTCCGCGGACCCTGGCATGGGTATCAAAAGAAAGTATATGACAGGTAGAGTACATTTACATAGCTGTGTGGTGTTATTTCAAATTCAAAAGTTAAAAATATAACCGATTAACTTCAAATTTTGCACACTTTCGTAGTTCGCGTAATAATTAGTAAGTATACATGAAAATTTGAATAGTTGAGTTGAGCTTGAGTTGAAAATAAAAAACACTACACGTTACACAAAACCACAAACAAAACAGAGCTGCTGCTGCCAACTAAATTCAACTAGTTAACTACTGAACTCTTGTTTGCATGCATATAATTTCAACTCAATCCAAGTAAAGCTGATTCGACTCCCGTCTACTTGTAGTTGAACTCGGGTTCAACCTGAGTTCAATTCATCATGTATACGCACTAAATGCAATCGGACCATTTTGTAAAAAAGAAACAAGAAGGCGGTTCCAAGATGCAATTGTGTTCCACCGAGCCCACGACATGGGTATCAAATGAAAGAGTACGACAGGTAGAATACAGTAAGCTGGTGACGTCATTTTAAATCTAATATGGCCGCCACAAGAAAATGACATATAATAGACTAAAAAGTATAAAATAAAAAAAGAGTTTAAAAAAACAAAAAATACGGAGAAGCGAAGATGTCCTGAAGGAGTTTGATATTGTATATTCACCCACGGCTAGAGATCACCAAAAGTTCACTGCCTTGGCACTTCTTGGTGGTGAACGCTAGTATCTCTCAAGCGGAAGTGCTGGTGATCTTGAAGTCCTGCCAGAGAATACCCTTCGAATTGGTCAAATTGGTTGCTTAGTAAGGGGTTTTTAAAAAAAATTATTGCAGGGACTAAAGAATACAGGATATGATCTAAATAACCTGCACCAGGTATAATATAAATAAATAGCTTTTATATTATGAACCAAAAAGTAAAAAATAATTTTGAATGTAAAGTTTTTATTGCTGCAGCCACTTACTTAAATGTAAAAAAACATGGGGCGCTGAAAAAAGATTCAATATTAATAAAATAAGAATATATACATATGTAAAGAGCGTCTACCGCTCTTATATGTGTTGGTGGTCATCGGGCTTCGAGGGCTATGAAATGACGGATGTTTAGCCAATACCGGGCCTCTGGATATGTTTTCATTGGTCCGCAACAGCAATTCAGGCAACCGCCAATTTGGCAGAAAAGTCACCAGGAGGTCTACACCTGCCCTACTGAATTCCAAATGCTTTATTCTTGAGCCGGCCCGCAACGTTGCCAGAGAATTCTTGAAGCAAAGCAGGAAGTACATACGCTAGGACTTTAGTTAGTTTCTTCACTGAACACTGGGACCTAAATTATCATTACATTACCAAACTCGATCACGACCTTGATTCACCAAACAAGTCGAAGTGAGAAACCTTAATCTCGCTCCTACTTTTAACCATCTCACATGGTTATCAAATTACCTCCAATCTTTGATTTTATGCGGGGTGAACTAGGAGGAATTGTAGTTTGCATCGCTAGTACGGCAAGTCTTAGAACTAAACGTCTGTTCCTAAATTTTAATTAATCACTATATCACACCATACCTACCTGCATTTCGCCATACTAAACGTATATAGTGCATCTGTTGATGAAGTTCTGCACAAAACCCATCAAAGTTCCACAGTTCCTATAACGACTTCAGTAAGCCCAAAACTGTTCTCACATACGGTATTAACATTATTAAGAAGAAAATAACAACACCCCCCCCCCCCACCCACCTTCCCGGTATATGAAGTTATTTTCAACTGTTTTATTATGCAAATAGTGAATTCCATGCATTCTGAAGTGTATCACAAGGCTCAGAGGGATTCCATAATTTGCATGCTTTATGCAGATTAACTTTTGTTGGCATTACAGAATCTCTCTCTCGCTCTTCTCGCTCGGTGTTTTCTGTTAATAGTTGCCACCACCCCAAACAAAAGTGGAGTGCAAAGTTTCTAACCACCGAAAAGATTTTTGAAACTTTGTCCTCCTCGATATAAGATGGCGTCGTAAAAACATAAAAACCATAATACAAAAAAAAACATAGAATAACAAAAAATTAAGTTTTGTGTGAACGTATCACGCCCGTTTGTGGTTGAGAGGAAAACTTTACTAATCTGTGTGAAAGTTGCCAAATTTGAGTTCGCCGGTTGGAGCTGGACGTCCAACTCGGCCTGTTTTTTCGTAGGGTTTAGGTGAGACGTTTTAAGGAATTGAATTTTTGTGTTCGCGTTTCCTTTTAGTTTTAATCAAATTGTAAGTGGCACGAAATTGTAGTAAACAAATCGATTAGAGTCATTTTCATTCTGTTTCTGTTTTGGCTATTCTGTTTCCTAAAGTTCGTCACATAATAAGTGAATGGAAAAGAATGAACATAAAGGCACACACGTGTGTGTATGTATCTACAGTCGCATATTCATACGGCGAAGGATAAAATTCTGAACGGAAGGAATTATTATCTAACTTCTAGAGATGATAGCCAAGGATTTAGGGCACAGAAAACGAGTTAAGGACATGAGTTATCCGCCCCCGACCTGCCCCCGTCTGTTCGTTTTATTCATAATGTTCGGGCTAGAGAAAGAGAGAGCGCCCATAAAAATAAAGCTATACACAACAGAAAATCCCTGATACAAACTTCTAAACGTGATGAGAAGTCTGATTTGCTTAGAGCGACATCAAATATAATCAAGGACGATGGCAGAGCAAGAAGGAGAGCCACCTGTAGGCGCAAAATTTTATAGGTTGACCTGCAGTAAAGTGCTTTGGAATAGAAAATGTTTCGTTTTTTTCGTTGTTGCCAGGAAAAATTGGAGAATGGAGCCTGTGTCCTTTAAAAGGACATGAAACATGACGTGATACAGAAAAAAGGAATTTTCATGGTGTCAACCGAGTTCTCTTCTTGCTGCTTTTTTGTTGTTGTTATTTCTGTCATAAAAATTTTTAAGTGTTTCAGTGACATACACACCAAAAAAAAATTTATATCAACAAATCTTTTACGGGGCATTTAAGAGCTATGAACAGAAGAATCCAGATCGATCGATACCTTGTGCCGTGAACCATACAAAGAAAGTAGAAAGCGTTTTTAGAAAGCATAAAAAACGTTTCTGTTGTATTTTTTTTGTGCACATTGAATTTGTCTTAAAAAGTCGACACGACAAAAAAAGAGCGTCGTCCTTTTATTTTTTCGTTTTTTTGTTGTCGTTTCTCGGTAAAACACGCCAATTTTCACCTGTCGCGAAAGAATCACCTTTATTTTTTTATTTTTTTTTACAAAGAGGATAAAACTGTGTTCTCCCAATCTCGCAAAAAAGTGTGACGAGCAACCAAAAAACAAGGAAAATTGTGTTGCGTTTTTCTTTCGGTCAAAGCAGTGTTTTTTTGCATGAAAAGCGTGAAAAACAAAACGAAAACATTTTATTATTCAAAATTCAAGCTGTAATGTCCTTGGATTGCCTCCTGTTTTAAGGATCCTAAATCTTTGTAGTCGTTTATGGTTTTTCTTTTTTTTTTGGTTATTGAATTTTCAATTTATTTTTTGCATTTTATTCTTTTAGCAGTCGAATTGATGCTGCTCTTGCCACTGGGGCAAAAATGTTACAAGTACAAGAGTCCTTGTTCATTTTTTTGTATTTATTTTTTACATTTTTCCTCCATTCGATAAAGGACGAGGGTGGCTTTTGAAGGAAGAAAGTTAGTTGTGACAGATTTTAACTCGACTTTTTTTATATATGTATGTGTATTGGGTGTTTGTATTCAAATTGATGGAGAAGAAAATTTTTCCTTAAAAACATTCATTTTTGTCATTCTTAAATGTTCAGAAGTTGCTAAGAGAAGTTTAAATTGATTTTGTTTTTTCTTTGGTAAAAATTGTTACAAATTTTGAGAGTTTATTGAAATTGGTGTTTCTATTTCGTGTACAATTTGTCAATTTTTTTACTTCAAGGCGGAAATTTTTGTCGTTATTTATTGGTGTTTCAGGTGTTTATTTTTTACAAAGTTCTCATTTCGCAGCAACACGTTTTATAATGTTATGAACGTTTTTGAATGTTTTATAATTGAGGAAAAACTAATGTCGTTCAGGTTGTGTTACAAGTTCTTGTAATAAGCTTAGTTTGAAGGATAGGTAGAAGACAATGTGATAGATTAGGCGCAGTGGTTTCCAAATTTTATGATACTGAGGCGGCCCCTATGTTACATAAAAAAACCCTGTAAATTGTATGTAAATTTGAATACTCGGCGGGGTGCGCCATCTAGAGTCCAGGGATTCCCAAAGTTTTTCTTAGGCGGGCCAATTTAATATAACCGAATTTTTTGGCGGGCCACGAATTTTTTGTTTTAATTATATATCTATTTCTTATTTTTTTATTACTATACTAAATTTAATATGTAAATATAATATAATATAAAAATAACTAAAATCCAATAATATTAATCATTGCAACAATGATTTCAAACTAGTACTATTGATTAACGCAAACAAAAATAATGTGAATATTAAAACTTGTAATAAATTTATTCATTTGTGTTGTGCGACTTGTGTAGTTGTTTTATTTTAATGATGTCATTAAACTTTACTTGTATGTCCGTCGAATGTATTCTTAATACTGCTTGTAAATGATTATTACTCAATTTTGATCTTAATTTCGACTTATTTATGCTCATAATTGAAAAAGTTTTTTCGCAAATATATGAGCTCCCAAATAATGAAAACATTTGTTGAGCATGTTTTCGTATTTTCAGATAATTCACGCATGATAATCCTTTATAAAAATCAATTAAGGAATTGTTCCGATAAGAATTGCATCGATATTTTCCTGTAATTCCATCAATTCAAATTGCATATCTTCAGAAACGTTACGCGGATTGCAAGAAAATGGATCTGAAAATAAATTGTAGTCGCCCGCGTGACTCTAAAAATCATCGAAACGTTTGTCAAATTCTTCTAACAAACTCTGTAAGATTTTGTAATACTTTTCTGATTGAAGAATAACTGATGCCTCGGTATTTTCCTTTACTAATATTCCACATGTTTCTTGATTAACAGTGGTATCTATTTAAGACTACTATTTTGAATTTCTGTTCAAATAGGTAATAACTAGACTAGACATACTACAATAATTTTTTAACTATTAACTAAACAATATTTTATTAAAACAAACGCTTATGGTTAAAGTTCTGTAAGAATTTTTTAAAAATATTAAAATATTGTATTGTATCTTATTTGTAATATTAATTATTTTTTAATAAAAATATGATATACCGTATCGAAAACGCGGCTTTGCGGGCCGCATTTGGCCCGCGGGCCGCACTTTGGGAACCCCTGGACCTTCGGTATTTCAATATTGAATAACTTCGACATATTTAAGCCGATTTTGACAAATGAGCAAAATTTATTTAAGTGTAGTTCTACCATTTATTTCAAATTGGTTTTTGAATACAATGTCTATTACAGAACTCCATTGGATACGCAAAAAGCGGCTGCTTTCGGTCGTTATAGCATCTACTTCGGCTCGTATGTTAGCTTTGAGTTCGTCAATGGTCTTCGGTTTGCTGGCATAAACTTTACTTTTGCAAGAACTCTATCGTAGTGGCTGCGGTATGGCAAGGTGGGCCGTCTTTCATGCGTTTTCGAACACAAGAAGTGCACCTTTGGAGTTTTGGAGCACACTTCGACCCAAACAGTGGTGTTGCGTGAATAACGTGTGGGTTCTCTGTCGACAGCTTTGTTTAGTGACTCTGCCAGAGGGTGTAAAATGAGCTTCGTTCGTCATCAAAAATTTGTTTCAAAAATCTGCTTAGGCATCGATCTTTCTTGCGACAGCCTTTCCATATTACAGATGACGCGGCTTGTCCGTTGGCAACAATGTGTTAGTTACACTCCTCATCTTCTAGGGGGTTATGTCGCATGCCGGACCCAACTGACGCACTACCAAACGGAAATAAAAGGGGGGAGTCGCAAGAACCCTCATACCGGGACAAGTTGGCTGGGATTACCATGGTAGTGGTGCTGGATAACTATCCCGAAGGCAAATTGACGAAGGAGCAATCTTCCTCTATTTGCGATGCCTTTCTGACTGAGGTGGACAAAAGTCTTAAACGCGATTGCCCGCTTCAGGTTTTAGGTGTAAGGACGACAGGGGGTCTCATTAAGATCACCTGCGCCAACGAACCTACCAGCCAATGGCTGGCAAATGCTGTCGCCAGGCTGCAAGTTTGGGAAGTGTCCAACCTCAAAGTAATCGAGGAAAAGGACCTTCCCAAATTCAAGTGGATCGCATTCTGGTTTCCTAATGATGTTAGGGAACCGAAACAGGTGCTCCGAAGGCTGGAAATTCATAACCAGCCAATTGAAGTGATCTCTTGGCAAGTGATGGGTAGGAAGGTGGACCAGAACGGTTAAACTTTTGCCCTTAGCATTGACAAGAGGTCGCTCATGCAGCGTAAAGAGCAAGGCATGTCGCTATTCTACGACTTCGGCCGAATCAAAGTCAAGGAGATTGGCTCAAAAAAGGAGACTCCTGATGCCTCACAGCAGCAGGAACAACCCCAGGATGCGGTAACCTGCAACACAGTAGGGCTGCCTCGGCAGTCCTTTGCCACCCAAGCTATTGGCGTGGCTCTTGTACAGGAGCCATGGGTAAGTAACAGTACTATACAGGGCTTGGGCCAGTCGACTACAGCATTGCTTGCAGTGATGTGGACGGCGACCTTCGGACCAATTTACAATAAAAACACCAACTGCTTTCCTCTCTCAGATAAATTGTCGAGAGACCTGACAGTGATGAAGATACAGGTTAACAGGGGGCAGCAAGAGCATGATTATCTTATGCTCGGCATACCTCCCCTACGAGTCCAGGAACCCACTACCATCCAAAGAACTGAAGGATATCGTGGATCACTCTAACAGGAGCGGTCTGTAGATCATCGTAGGTTATGAGGCGAATGCCCATCATGATGCCTGGGGCAATAGTGGAGTGAACAAGAGGGGTTAGTACCTTTTTTGATTACCTCTTAATTAGTAACCTGGACATATTAAATTGCGGCACGGATCCTACCTTTGGCAGACGGAGACGTGAGGTAAGGCACTCAATCAAATCTACGATGGATGGGTCTCTGGCACTATAGCAAAAGGTTGTCTGCAGGGTGGAGTTTCATATCCACTCCTCTGGTGCCTTGTTGTAGATGAACTCCTAGAGCTGCTCAATGGCCGAAATGGCCTTTTTCGCCCAAAGTTACGCTGACGACGTCGTCATTATAGTTACAGGTGAAACTGAAGGAGGCATGCCAAGGTGCCTGCAGCAGGCACTAGATCTGGTCTTTAGCTGGTGCGACAAGGTAGGACTTCACCAGGAAACGATCACTACACTCGCAGGCAGAACTATAGGATTTTCACAACAAGGCAAACATTTAGGAGTGGCGCTAGATGCCAAGTTCAACTGGAACCAGCGCATGGGCACTCTGATGAACAGAACGCGCAGATCCCTGTGGGCTTGCCCGTGGTAACCTATGGAGGTTTAATTTAGTGGCACAGAACGGTCTTTAAGAGTTTCATAACCAATAAGCAAAATTCACAAAATGCCCTGGGTGGTAGCACGTAAGTTATTTCAATCGATTTCGTTATACAAAAATTCAAGTGTTACAAAAAATATTGCATGAAGACGTCGATTGAAACAACGTAGAGAAGTCCGCCATGAACGCGGCGCTTCGGTTGAAAGCGAATGGCTACCTGGGCGCTGATCTTTGCCGAGGACATACTATAATAATCAACATCATGAAGAGATTCCGGAAGCGGGGATGCTATCGGACTGCATGCCCTTTAAAACCTCAAAATTTAAGCAGCCATCTGTGAACATATAGGCTAATCTGGACTATTGCGGACTAGCATGGTACACGGATGTCTCCAAAACAGAGAGTGGGCGCCGCAATCTGGAGTGAAAGCCCCAAATTCAGCAGGGCGATAAACCTAGGCACGCACCTTAGCATCTGTCTTTCAAGAAGAGGCGTACGCTATACTGGCATGCAGTATAAGAAGGGTCTACCATAAAAAGCGGGTCTTTATCATCTCTGATAGCCAAGCGGCATTAGAGCGATAAGGTCCCGTGGGACCAAGTCAAAATTATTTTGGGACTGCCAACATGATCTTGGTGATCTGGGCGTTTTCAATCAAGTTACCCTTGCATGGGTTCGGGGCTCCAAAGCGAACGAAAGTGCTGATTCCTTGGCTAAACAGGGCTCTAATATTGCATTCATCGGTCCAGAGCTAGCTATTGAAGCACTCACCAGCTTGCTGCAAAGGGCTCTGGCCGATTCGACTATGATGACACATACTGAACGCTGGGGGTCCGCGTCTGGTTGGCCAACTCTAATCTCTAAGGAAGACCCCACATGCAGGCTTTCTCTGCAGGAGGATGAGTCTGCTCTCCACGTTTTCTATGTTTTTTGTTCCCCAGAAATAGATAAACAAATAACTGTTGGATGTCATGTGTTCATAATACCATAGACTGTTTCCACTTGATGTGGCAAACTAGCACCTAATGCCGCCTGATATTGCCACTTTTACTGTGCTAATGCAATTGTGCTCAATTTGGCCGACAACATTTTGTACATACATAATATACATATGCAATCTACCTAAAAGAAATATCTTTAAAGAGTTAAGGGCGCATGAAGATATCTCCCACGAGGCAATTCCTGGCACTGGTCCTATGCATATGATATCATCATAACGAGTAGCGGCGGCTATAATGGCATCTTCTCGGACCTGATGTGATTCCCTCTATTATATATGCTTTGCTGGTTTCGAAGTAAGATCTTGGATATTCATCCACAAAAAATTGTCACCGTACTAATAAAAGGAAACTACATTTAAAAATGCCGTCTCTTTAGATGGTACAAAAATGGTTATCCCAAAGGAGGATAAATATCTAAGTATAATCGTGAGCCAAAAGCAAAAGGGACCTCAAGGTAAAATAAACAAGAGCTGGGGCAAGTATGGAGTGGTATGGAGTGGTTTTGTAGTTCGACCAGCCTTTGCGAGTGGCGTCTCTACGACTGCCGTATTTTGTGAGCTTCTGCGAATTAATAATCAAATACAGAACTCTTTCAGTTGTTTATAGTCACAATCTACCTACTATGCTTACTAAACTAGATCGGCGCTTGAAGTACTAAACTATATGCTATATAATCATCCCTATATACAATCTACTTGTAACACCGTAATTAAAAAATTGTCAAATCAAGTTTTACTACAGCATTTCTCATATCATACTACACCTCAAAACGAGGTTAATATTTTGGCTATACACGACGGCCATAAGATCCATGGCCGGTTATGCTTTTACTACATGGGTCAAGGCCGAGTTCTACTGAACTTGATTAAGAGCCGTTTTAATCAAGGCCGTTCAATCCAGGGTCAATCCTCTCACCCACACTTTCCTAACGTCGATGGTTGTAACAATATGGGGAGAGAGGTTATGCTCTAAAGTGGACCCCTTCTACTGGTAACGTCAGGTGATATTTGGGTTTCACTGAGTGCGAAAATGGGCTGTATAAACTTCAATAAACGCCACTCAACAGAAGAAAAAATCTAACAAAAATCAAAACAAAATTTTTTTAATGGGACTTCAGATGGGTAGGTTTAATTGGCACATTTTCTTCAGGAAATTTTTATGGCAATGCCATATTTCAATTACCTATAAAACTTTCCATTTGAAAACTTTACATTAACTTTCTGTAGTAACTAATTAGAAAGTCTTTCATTCACCCATCGCATGCACTACCATCATCATAATCATCATCATCGTCATCATCATTATCCTCAACGTCATAAGCTCTTCCCTACTAAGCCCTTCAGTTGCATAACACATGCACATTAAAACATGCAGGGTATGTTTGCTTTTTTTTTCAAACGCCATAGACACACGTCCTTTGGCATATTAACCCCATTCTATGTTTTCTTCTCTCTGCTCTATTTGCGTAAAAAAAGAAATAATAATAATAACGAAGAAACTAAACCTTAAGGAAGAAAACTTCCGAAAAACTTTTCTCTTGTTTCGTCATATCCCGGTTGTTGCTTTCATACACATCCAAGGACATACACACTTTCCACAACTTCTTCCGTAAGGATTATATTAAACAAAACAGGAAAAAATACACGAAGAGAAGAAGGAAAAATCCTTTTTTCGTCAAGGATCGTTACCAGACAGACAGCTGAGATGATGAGCTTACTTTTCTGTGAAATTATACCAAAGGAATGGGTGTGGATCGGCGCTTGAAGTCCTCTGCTCATTGAAAACTGAGTTATGCCGACCTTTATTAGAATATCAAAGAAAAATCATAATCAGTTCTTTTTTGCGTCCTGTTCAGGTTCCTTATTTCTGCTTGGTTTTTTTGTTGTTCTTTAATAAGTTTATGAAATTGGGTTAAGTGAGTTTTAAAGGGTTATTCCCACATCAATCATTGGATTTCTGAAACAACAGCTGGAGAGCAACTTTGCCATAAACTGACAGGAGAAAGAAGGTCAGTGGTTGATAGAATATTTTAAAACAGAGAGAATTTTTGTGGGGCTGGAGCTGATCCCTTGAGAAAAGAGAACGTTTATGTTTATTATTAAATTGTTTTTTTTTTTTTTTATTAAAGTAGTGTTATTCAAGTGGTTTTGTAGTAGAGCTGGCAAATGGCGGGATTTTATAATGACCTACATACATATAAAATATGCCATCGCTGAAATAGAAAGATGCACTTTTTCTTCAAAAAAAAGGCCTGAGCTTTAATGATCAAATGTTTACTACCATCTGCGGTGCAAAACCTACCTTCTACAACAGTAGGGGATACCAACATATACAGGGTGCGGCACGGTTACTTGCTGATTTGGAAGGTGAAATAAAAAAAAAATATTTGGGTTATAGCTTTAAAATTATTACCACACAGTACAGGTCTCAAAGTTTTTTTTCACTAAGTTTTGAAGATAACATCGCGAAGATGGTGACCCTCATTTTCAATGCACTGCACTAACCGGCTTCTGAAATTGCGATCCACTCGCTCGATCATATGGGTGCGTATGTTTTCGATGGCTTGGGTGATGTTATCCTTCAAGTGCGCCAGAGCTTTGAGATATCCCAACCAGGAAGTGGAGCTCCAGGGCGAAGATTGAACCGGGTCCGGAAGGCACGTTGAGTTTTAATAATGGAGCGGCCATTTGAGAAGTAGGCCTCCACGGCGAACGCTCGTTGCTCCTTCGACCAATGCATGGCAGACACTAACCCAACGAGAAACAAAACTTTTGGACGCCCCCTATCCAATGATCCCCACTCCATCTTTCTCTCACCACCTCAAGACGCTTGGCGCAAAATTTAAATCAGCAAGTAACCGTGCCGCGCCCTGTAGACGTCACGCTGGCCACATAATACGTTGCTACCCACACATAATACGTTGCGAGTGACTTGTAGGTGTCAAAGGAGCCGACGACGTGTTCAGATCGAAGGCATATCCACCTTCGAGTGGGCATGTCCTTGAAAATTATGAGGTCATTCATTATATAGGAAACGTAAAAGCAAGAACCGTGTGGCTTTTTGAGACGAGCTAGCCAGTGTATTGAAGAACGCCCAAAATTCAGAGCCCATAGCTATCTGCTGATTTTCTTACTTCAGCGAATAAGGGTTGATGAGGACGCAGGATAAGAAAACGCCATGCTGGAATAACAAACTCTTTAAGTTAAGATCCGCAGAAGAAAGCTCTTGAATCAAAAGGAGTTGCAACTGGAAGAGCTACAAAGGCTTATTAACCACCTATTGTAAGGCGGTAAGAAAAGCAAAAATAGATAATTGAAGACTTTCCTGTCCAAGTATTGACGGTGACCGAGACACTAGAGGAAGATAAGGGAGTACGCCGAAATTGCACTTGTGGTGGTAGCTTTCCTCGCTTTTTGTGTAGCTCAAATTTTGACACCACCCGCGTCAAATACAATACCATAGAGACAAACGGAACCAAGTCTCTGGCAATAGGAAGTAGCAGAAAAAGTTAATTCAAGCAAGACACTGTCCGCCACTACAGTTTTTTCACATTAAATTCACCCTTTTGCAAATCAAATTCACCCGTTTGAAAATTAAGTACTTCTACATACTGTTCGACGCGCTGCACTCATAAGCCAATAGCATGGCGTGCGCCAAAACAATTGGGAACATCAATATTGCTTTTGCATTGGCAGTGAGAGTCCCAAATCCCACAACGAAAGTATGTACATCCGAAAAGTAGAGTGTCACTCCATTCGATTAAAACCCCAAGTCACCCGCTCATTTATATTCCCAATCACAATTCAACGGTCTCACTGCCACTCTTGTCGTGGTCAGATGCAGCCCGTAAACGAATTTTGAAGGGGAAATTACAATGCACGTGTATTTCTATTTTATCCATACACGAAATGTTAATGAATGAGAAACTTTCGTTTCCAATTTATATGATCGGCTAACAAACTTATTTCTTGCACTAAATTTGATTTTGGAAAAGACTTCCTCACTGGTCTTCAACATTGGAGAATGTGCGGGTAGAAAAAGTAGAGTTTGTCTTTTCAAAATGTATGAATAGTAATAGATTAGGGTGTGTCGAGCTACTAACATTATTATAGCAGAGCTGTTGCTTTCAAATTACTTTCAGCAGCAAACTGGCCCGGCTGCAAATGCTTTGGCTTTAAAATACTTTGCTGTGAAAAGCTTTATGTTTGCTTACAGTTTTTCAAAGCTTTCCTCTCCAAAGCTTGTGAAATACTTTGCTTCCTTCAGCTTTTTTTTCATGATCCAACTTTATATAGCAAAATGGTACTATATAGGGGTGGAAACTTTTTTGTATATGTATGTGAAGCATTCGCAGCCGTAACAGCATGCTCCAGCATTTGTAAGCAAAGCAAAGTAAACTTCTGTGGTCTTCTTGCCAGCAAAGAAAAGTCAACAGCAACAGTATTAAAATTACTGCAGCAATTAAACCCTGGGCACAAATATCTATGCAAGCCAAATAGTTTCTTCTGCCGGGTGACCCTTAGCCCCATTAGTTTTATTTATTTATTTATTTATTTATTTCATATTGAATAGGGATGTACACAAGACTTACATCTTTTAGAGTACATAGAACAATAAATTGATAAAAATAAATTTTAATATACATATAAACTAATCTAAACTTAATAAACTAAGAATAGGGGAAAATAGGGAAAAGAAAGAAAATATTTTGAAGCATAGAGAGGAAAGAGAACAGAGAGAATGAAAATAGTAATAAAAAACTTTACTAAGATAGGATAAGAATATGTGGAAGTAAAGAAGAGAAAGATTAGAAATACTAGAGAGAAGAAGAAGAAAGAAAAAGAGATGCTTGCCTTCTGAATGCTGTGACTGTGCCTATTCTTTGGATGTAGTTAGGAAGACTATTCCAGAGCCTGAGCGAGTGCACAAAGAAAGAACGACTACCAATTAAGGAGAAATGTGCGGGAATGAGAAATTTAATTGACCGCAGGGATTGGAGGGGCGTAAGGAAGTCGGAAAGATAAGACGGACTGTTAGTACGGAGAACTTTATGCAGGAGGACCAATGCCATAACATCAATAAAGTGAAAAAGGCCGCAACCCAGCAAGGAATTTTGCACACCAGACACATGATCAGACCTCCGCATGTGAAAAATAAACCTTAAACAATCGTTAAAAGCAACTTGGAGCCGCTGACGGCAGGATGAATCGAGGGATATATATACAAGGGCACCATAGAGGAAATGAGGTAGAACGAGGGACTTAACAAGTTTGAGGCGAATAGATGGCGATAAAAGACTAGAATATAGCCAGAGTTTGAGTAAAGTGCCATAGATCTTGGAGATCATAAGTGAAACATGTTTGCAACAGGATAGTTTGGAGTTAATAACAATACCAAGATTATTTATACAGTCAACAATAGGAAGAGGGGTATTATTAAGTAAGAGAGATGGGATGTTGTCAGTGGACAAAGAGCGACGACTAAGAAATAGTACTTGGGATTTATTAGGATTGAGTTTAAGGAAATTGAAAGAGCACCATTCATTAATTTGGGATAAAGTATCATTGAAATCCGAAATACAGAGTTCAAGCTGACTAGGAGGACATGATGTATACAGCTGGAGATCATCAGCATATAGATGAAAGGAGGAACGATGGATAACAGAGGGAAGATCATTGACATATAGCGAAAAAAGAAGAGGGCCAAGTATAGAGCCTTGCGGAACTCCCAAAGGCACAGGTAGAAACGAGGATTCAACATTGTTATGGCGGACACACTGAAGTCTATTAGAGAGAAGAGAATAGAAAAGTCGAATAGCAGAGGAAGAAAAGTGGTAGAGTTGGCTAAGTTTGGAGAGCAGAAGAGAGTGAACCACAGAATCGAAAGCCTTAGAGAAATCCAGAAGAACCAGAATCGCAATATCACCCTTGTCGATCGCAGAGCGCAAGTCAGTCGTTACCTTTAATACAGCTGTTTCACAGCTATGGGATCTACGAAAGCCGGATTGGAATTTAGAGATGAGGTTATTATATTCAAGATGTTGCAGAACTTGGGTATACACAATTTTTTCAAAGCCTTTTAGGTAAGGGAATGACTCTGGCTTTCTTCCAAAGCGAGGGAACTTGAGAAGTTGTCAGGCAGTAATTGTAGATATGCGTGATAGTTTCCACGATTAGTGGCAAGAGTAGCTTAAGAAAGCGGGGGGAAAGCTCATCACAGCCTATGCTATTAGAAGAAATAGATAGCAATATCTCAAGGACTTCAAGCGAGTCGACACAGCGGAAGTTAAAACCATCAGAACTAAGTGAGTCAAAGCAGAAAGGACTAGGAAAGGAGGTGGATGCAGAGGTAGGGGTAGACTGAATGAAAGATGAATTGAGAAGGTTCACATCAGCCTCAAACGGGACTACCGCAGGAGCATGAATGCCCAGCGAACGAAGATTAGCCCAAAGCTCTTTAGAATTTAGTTTTGGGTCAAGCTTACGAGAATAGTACTCACGCTTCAAAGATTTAACCTTGCTATTTATGAGGTTTCGAAGCTGTTTGTAGTCATTACGGTAACTGAGATTCCTAGTCCTGCGATAGCGTCTATACAAGAGCTCCCGCTGAATTATAAGGTCACGGACTTCACGAGAGAGCCAGGGACAAGGAGAGGAGGGACTACGTGCTCTTGTAACAAGGGGTACACATTGATCATAAGCAGATAAAATGAATGAGGTCAAGATATCGACTTTGGTGTCAACAGAAGTTGTGTTGTAGATAACACTCCAGGGCATAGAGGATGCGACTTCAGAAAGCAGGTCAGAACTAACATTCCTATAATCACGATAAGAAAAGGAGGAAGGTGCGGAGCAGGGAAGAAAATCAAAACGAGAGGAGAGGAATAGGATATCATGATCAAGAAAGCTAGGAGGGGAGATTTGATTGAATTTTAACACTGAATCAATGGATGTAGCAGTAAGAACATCAAGTTGGGACGGGTTTAGACAATGCAGATAAGTTGGGAGTTGATTTAAAACATGTAAATCCAGAGATCCAAGAAAATGTCTGAGGGTGCTCGCACGTGTATTAGCTTTCAACAAATCAACATTAAAGTCACCAGCAGCAATTATATTCTCATAGCGGCGAGAAAGGCTAGAGACAAGATTGTAAAACTCAGCAGCGATATCTGGATTGAATAAGTTAGGAGGACAGTACACATTGATCACAACACAACTATCGCCAGCAGACTTTATTTCGACAGCTATGAACTCAAAATGAGAGCCACTGGACTTGCCTACCACTCTAGACGAGAGCGAAGAGTTTACATATATGGCAACACCACCACCGGTACGATCAATGCGATCGTTACGATGCATCGTAAAATTTGGAAATGAAACAAAGGATGAGGGAATTTCTGGTTTCAACCAAGTTTCACTTACCAGAAGGACGTGCATTTTCGTATGTTCAAACATATATCTCAGCTCCTCCATTTTATTTTTTAAACTCCTAGCATTCAGAACGCATAAGTTCAGCCCAGAGGATGAGGAACAAAGGATGTTAAGTAGCATTCCCTCAAAGTGCACTCGATCAGCAGAATTATTAGTAATAGAGACTAATAAGATGCACAGCCACAAGCACAAAAGCAAACATGAGGTAGAATATAAGTACGAGAAGAGAAAAGAAAAGAAAGAAGGAAAAAAAAATGTAACAAAGATCATAAACGAAAGAGTTAACTTATAACTAAAAATTAAATGTAAAATCAAAACAAAATTAAATATAAATAAATGTGAAAAAGGAAGAAAGAAAAAGAAAAAATTAATAATAACAATAACAATAGTAATAAAAATAGTAATAAAAATAATAATAAAAATAATAATAATAATAAAAATTAAGTTATTTAGAACAACTAAATTCATGTACGCATTCATAAGAACAGCTCCATGGTGAGATCAGGAAGTTCCAAGCACATATTCATAATCTCATAGAGGAGAGCCAGTTGGTGCAACAAAACCTGCCTTCACAGAAGTATATACCGTGTTCACGCATGCAGCTATCGAGGGAACGATTCTTCGCAATTGGATCGGCTCCGGAAGTTGTGGTAATAAAGATGAGGAAGATACCCATCCCATCATCGCCGTACACGACCGGCGACGAAAAGAGGGACGTTCCTTGGCTCACCTTTCCTTGATCGATTGAGTGAGCTGCAAAACACTGGTATTCCTGACCACTCTCGCTTTATGAAGAGCTCCAAATGGCTTGAAATGGCCTGAGTTTTGTCCCAACACTAGATTGGCATCACAATGGCCCAATGGTGTGCTTGGGGAGCAGCCATTTCAACCTAACCTAACCTGACTTCTTCAGGACGTCTCCGTTTTTCCACTCTCTTCTTGAGGTTATGTCGATGGAGAAGTCCCTAGTGAACGCGAATAAAAAAATCGCCCACTCCCAGCCTGCAAATGGTACTCACGGCCTAAAAATGCCTCTTCGGCGTCAAAACGCCTGCACGGGACCCGAAACTGACACGGTACGTCTGAGTAAAAACAAGACAAATGCAGCCCGCTACAGACAGGCACCAATAAAAGACGCACGGAGCAGTCCAAACAAAGCTCACACTTTTTCGACTAACGGAAGCAAAAGTGGGACCTTAAAAAATTGTGCATTCCTCTGGCTGGCGAATTTTTAGATTTTCATGTCTGCAGCGGGAGCGTGCCTCCCAGTGTGGCAGGCGCATGTGCTCGCTATGCGTGCGAGCGCGTATATGCTTTTCAAAAATCAATCAACTACATTATTTTTACTCAGGAAGGTCAATCTATGGAGAAGTAACCTTGGATAGTAAATTCAAGATGTTTGATGTGAAAGTCGGAAGGGAGCACATGCAAGAGACCATTAAAGACGTTCGTGAGACATGTTTTCATGACCCTTGTTGCTCGAATTGTTGCCGTCCTCTGGACCCTTCCCAACTTTATGATATTATAGGTCCTGCTCAGCACTGACCACAGCACCAGAAAGTCGTACGTGAGGATAGGGCCACAACTGAGTACATCCCCAGGACTATCTTTGGCTTGAAATCCCGTCCTTTGCCAAAGGTCTTTTCACAGACGTAGAAAGCTATGAAGGCTTTCTTTACTCTTTCCTCGATAATTATGTCTAGTTCTTGTAGTAATCACAATAACGCGAACACCACTCATCCCTTTGTTGTACCTCTGTTGGCATATTTGATTTGTAGCTATATAAACTTTTGACTTCATTTTTCGGGAGATTCCTTCTTTTCCCCTGCATCATCATAAGGTACTAGGAGCATTTCACATCAGAAATAGTAACTGTACAAAAACTTTTGAATCCCACAGAAGCCGAACAAACTAGAACCAAGACGACACACAAACACACATTTAATGTGTAATAAAATTGCATAAACTTTTGCTACCCTCTCGTGTAATCGGCATAAGCACACCTGAATTTGCCAACCCTAATTTCAAGTTATTTACGCATAAAATATTTATAGGAGCATGTTCTGGCAGTTGTACAGGGCGGCGTAATTGCTTATGACTATGAGAATCCAATACTTCATGAATAATTTCGGTTAAGCGATAAATGAGCGTTTGCTCCTTAATTTAGAGATCCTTTTCGCACGTACGAATGGTTATAGAAGAAATTTAAACTGTTTCCCCCCTCCTTATCTCTCTATCTTTCTCGGTCTGCCCCACAGTTTGTGGGTCCTTCCTGCAGGGCTTTAAGTACCATTTCGCAACTATCTGCCCGTTTACCCTCTGTGAAAGTTGAGTGCTGTGTGAACTTTTACCATCACCTTCCGAAGTAGATTTTCCTGTTTAATAAATCATCGGGCATTTTCAGTCCTTCAGTCAACCCACCGGGTATATAGCCGACACACACATAGACACTCAGTCCCATGGACAAATGCTCAACACAAAAAGTCCGTTTTTCCCGTCAGTTTCAACAGAGAAAATTCGAAAATGCCCATAAAATGCGAGTTTGTTTTTTATCATTACCCCCTTGATATATAAAAGAGTATCCATAACAGCTTTTTTTATCCTTGCCCAGTTTTTACAACGTTCTAGTGTAGATGTAGCCGTTTATGTCTGTGCAGTCGTTATCCCTCAGCAAAGGATACACATCTACGCCCGCCCCATAAGCGATCGACGTGCAGCGCTGAACTCATCGAAGATTCATTTTTCATTTTCGTAAATTTTTCACATTTTCTCGTTCTCTCTCTCCCTCTCCTCTTTCGACTCCTAAGTCCTGATGGAAGGATATCATCAGCAAGCATTCTGTTATCCTGTTTAGTCCTTCTGTTTCTCTTTCGCAGTTTTCCTTTTTCTTTCTAGGAAAAATAAAACTTTGCTTCTGTTTGCCCTCTCGGATCCGGTGTCTCCATGCAAACTTTTTAACAAGATTCTTGTGGGGGGTAGACACACAAAAAATGCAAGGATAATGTGACGTGACCTTCATTGTCTCGCACTGTTAAGCTTTAATTTAGGATTTGACATTTTCTGGTCCTGGGTGCGGGTTTGTCACGGCGAAGCACAAGAAGCAAACAGGAGCCCAGGGTGAAAAAGGGGCTAGGAGCAAAGGATATTTTTTCTATCCTTTTTACACATACACATTGAAGCTGGAAAAAATACGCTCGTGTGACTGTGTAGTAGTTCCAACTCGTGAAATTGAGAGGAGCCCTAATGGGTTTTACGGGGGTTATTTCAACTCGATTGGAAAGCGCTACTTTAATCGACATAATCAATTTTAGTGTAACTGTTATTACTCCTGGGGATAGGGGGTGGGGGCTGAAAGGACGTTTAATCGTAGTGATTTCAAGCTTTATGTGAAGGCCTATAACGTAGATACAAATTTAAGCCTGTACTTGTTGAAGATGGTAACATAATTTAAACGATGGGATTATGCTGATATGGATGAAAAGGTACAGGCGATTAAGATCGAAATGGGCGTGGATGTTTTATTATATCGTTTTATGTTAAACTATATGTAGTGTTCGATTTTGCATACATACTAATGGAATTTTGGTATCATAAAAGTCTATTTGTAAACGTGCTTTTAAATTATTCATGACAGGAAGAGTTTGACTAGAAATTGGTCTTTGAAGAAAACTGAGTTCAACATTAAACGGCTCGAAATTTAAATGAAAACTTGAGCCTGGTCAAGTTTCTCCAAGTATCGCCAAGGATTTTGACAGATTACAGCACTCTGTTTTGTTAATTGTATTTCGAGCTAAGTAGTGTCAACTAATCTCTGACGATCTGTGGGATAAATTTCATTCGTTTCCTGCCATTGGATGATAACGTAAAATATAAAGCCTACATAATATCTGGCGGTGTTCTTCAAGGCACGAATCTGTCACCTGTGCTCTTTACAATCCTGATAATCTATCTCTCAACCCTCTTCCATCTCCTTCGCAGCTTGCCTAATGAAGAATTTCACCTCACACACAACGCCTCCATTCATCTACAATAGGCAGGTGATAACAGAAAGCAAACCCAAGGCCGACTTACTTGCATCTCTGTTCGCCGCAAACTCTTTTTTACCCTATGCTGACATGCAGCCACCAGCCATCGAGTGTTCCTCCCACTCAATGGACGGAGTTTTCTTCAGAACACGTGAAGTGTATAGGTGTCTCAAAGAGCTTGACTCCAATAAATCCACTGGCCCCGACAATATTCCCCCTATGGTTCTTAAAAAATGTGCCTCACCTTTGGCTAAACCTCTGCGAAAATTTTTCGCCCTATCCTACTTCTCCGGAGTTTATCCCGACTCCTGGAAACTGGCCCATGTTCAGCCCATACCAAAAAAAGGTGACGCTAGTGACCCCGCTAACTACCGCCCAATAGCAATTACTTCTATTCTCTCCAAAGTGATGGAGACAATAATAAACAAGAGGCTTTTGAGATATCTTGAACACCACAAAATATTAAATGACAAACAGCACGGCTTTAGACCAAAAAGATCTACTGGCGACCTCTTTGTTTGCCTAACTGAACACCTCAACCAAAGTATACACCGATTTGGTGAATCTGGCCTGGTTGCTCTAGATATCTCCAAGGCTTTTGACAGAGTGTGGCACCCCGCTCTGTTAACCAAACTCCAGGCTATTGGTATTAACTTCGTTCTAAGGAACTGGATTAAGAGCTTCCTTTCTGGCCGTTCAATCAAGGTAGTATTGGATGGCGTCGAATCCGACCCCCACACCATCTCCGCAGGTGTTCCCCAGGGCTCAATTCTATCACCAGCTCTCTTCCTAATTTTTATAAATGACCTGCTCTCAATCCCTTCTAATCCACTCCACTGCTTTGCCGACGACAGTACACTACGGTACTCCTATGGCTTCGATACTGTAGGACAAGCACGCGCCAGACCTTGTCTGCATTATCGCAATCTCATGTCCATTTCAATCAACAGGGACATCGAACGAATTCTTGAATGGGGCCGCAAGAACCGTGTCGAATTCAATGCATCCAAAACGAAGTACTGTCTCATCTCCAATAAAACCTGCACCGACCCTCCTTCTATTTCAGTGGACAACAAAAACCTAACGGCAGAACCGTCTTTAAACATCCTAGGCATAACACTATCCGAAGATCTGCGGTGGAATAACCACATATTCCAAATCGCTAAACAAGCATCACAATGCCTGGGATTCCTTAAAAGATGCAAATTCCTACTGCAGCCGTCGGCCAGGGCTACTATCTACAAGTCCTACATTCGTCCCCGCCTTGAATACAACTCGTATATTTGGGCTGGGGCCCCGAGAACCACCTTAGCCTGGCTGGACAAGGTGCAAAGTCGCGCTTTCAAACTTATTGGCGATAGCGTCATTTGCTCCTCAATTGACTCATTAAGCCACCGTAGGAATGTAGCAGCTCTTGCAAAATTCTACCGATTTTACCACAACGATTGCTCTACTGAAATAAGTAACCTCATGCCTCCACGGCAACTTTTCTCCCGCAACACTAGACTTGCCCGCTCGGCTCACCCTTATAGTCTACAGCCCTTATCTTCGCGCACACTCCGATTTAGAAATTCGTTTATAACAAGAACAACGCGACTGTGGAACAACTTACCTCAGTCAATTTTCCCGAACTCATAGGTACAACATCCAAGAGTTCAAGCGCAAGGTTCACCACCATCTCCTCCAACACCCACCCGACTCCCCCTAATCTATCCTATCTTTCTCTCTATCCTTCGAGCTAAGCTTACTACTAGACATTGCACCATGACGTGTACGACATGACGGACTAGTAGTACAAAGGATGACACCTAAGCTTAGACTATCACATAAAAAAAAAAAAAAAAAAAAAAAAATGGCGGAACAATTCTTCATGACTGACAATTCATACCTACCTTAATAAACAGGGATATCGAACTCACTGGAAATTGAGGCAGTTGGTGTCGAGTTCAGCGCTTCCGAAACTAATTACTGTCTTGCAACAAACTTCCGTTCCGTTTCACTAGACGGTCTAAAACTAATGGCGGGGCTAAAAGAGGGCTGATATGTAGTATATGTTAAAAGTCACTTGGTGCAACTATTCTTACGAATTGTGATAGGATCTACTAAAAGAGAGAATAGACTAATATGATCAGTATAGTCACTGCAAATTAAAGTTGGCGTGAAGCGTATAACCTTGCCGTGGTACTTATACAAATTAGTGCTCGAGCTGACAAGGTACAAGATAGATACCATGTCATACAAGATATCGTATGCGAGACATAAGGGGCTCATAAGGTACGCAATAAACGAGGGGTTCGTATAGTACTCCATAAAACCGTGCCACATCGTCATCGAACTCATTTGCGGAAAGTAAGGCCGCGTTCCCATGGGCTGCAGCCCGCACCGCAAAAGCTTGATTTCGACTTACCTTCGGGTAGTATTCGGAAATTTTCGTGAGAGGCTGCAAAAAGTCCTCTCCTCCTCGTTCATATGAGTGCATCTGCTGGTTGTCAAAAATCAGCTGTTTTGTGATTTTGAAAAAGTGAAATGGATTACTTTATTAAAAAAAAATTATGTTAATAGAGCATTAAAAGCTTTTGTCGTGTCATGTTGACTGAGTCAGTAAAGAATATAAGATCCAACTGGCTCCGTAATATATTAGTCACGCCGCTCATTTGATTCAAGTCAGGTGAGAGAAACGAGAAAGCAGGATGCCTTAAAATTAAAGTTGCCTTCATTGAGGCAACTCCTTAAAATTAAGGTTGCCTTCATTCTAGTTATCGTCATCTTCGACATATAAACACTGAATATTGGAAGAAGGTGGTGATGAACCCTGCATTTGAAGTCTTGGATGTTGCAGGAGCTCGAAAATACTGACTGCGAGAGATTATTCCACAGTCGACTTGTTGTATTGGTAAACGAATTGCTATCTTGTTGAGGGAGTGCGCGAAAAGACAAGCTGCAAGTGGTGGGAGTGAGATGGGTGGGGTGATCTCATGTTGCGGATATAAGATTACCATGGAGGCAGAAGGAACAGTCACTATGATAGTAGCGATAAAATTTTGTCAGTGCTGCTACATTCCTACGGTGGCTCAAGGGGTCGATGGTGAAGCAGGCGGTGTCGCCATCAATTAATTTAATTTAATTTTTTGAACCTTATCTAACCATGCCAAGGTGATTACCGAAGCGACGCCCCAAACGAAGGAGTTCGAATAGAGAAAAGGCTGAATGTAGGATTTATAAATATCAGCACGGGCTGGAGGAACGTGAACCTCTTAAGAAATCCCAAGCACTGTGATGCTTGTTTGGCGATTTGGAATATTTGGTCATTCCATCGCAAGTCTTCGGCTAATGTCACGCCTAGGATGTGTAGCGATGGGTCAGCCATTAGTTCAAAGTCACCTACTCTCAAGGATGGTGAGGTGTTGAACTTTTTTTTTGAGATAAGACAGGAATTCGATATGATATGGCAAAAAGTTTGCGCAGGGCTTTAGCCAAAGGTGAGGCGCATTATTTCATGGCGATAGGGGGTATATTATCGGGTCCATTGGCGTTGTTGGCATCGAGCTCCTTGAGGCACCTGTACACAACTTGCGACTCCTGAAGAATACCCTGTCCATTAAATGGGCGTTGTGCTTGAGAAAGTAGCGAATTTGAGGTAAACAGATGCTAATAAGTCGGCCTTGCATTTGCCGTCTGTTATCACCTTCTCATCGTGGATGAAGGAAGGAGTTGTGGATGTAGTGAAATTCTTTTTGATGGAGCTTACCAAGGTCTTGAAATTTTTCTACCAGAGGTTTAATTAAGGAGTTTACTTCTCAACTTTCTGTCAAATAAAATTTGGACCTAACTGGTTTTGGAGGGGTGGAAAATTTGAATGGAAAGCTAGCGCTGACTAAGCAGTGGTCTGAATGGGCGAGAGGTGAAACAACTTCGACGGAGTACAGCGCGGGATGAGAAGTTAGAAGAAGATCAAGGAAATAGGTTCCTTGGTCAGAACATCAGGGACTCTCGTGGGTTGATCCACAATTTGATGCAAATTATTGGTTACCCCGATATCTGGCAATGACCTAAGTCAGGGTGATAATATTTAGGTTTGGGACGTAAGAAAACATTGTAGAACCTTAAGGGCGAAGAGTTTTGGCCATCTAGTAGGTCTAAGAGTTAATCCACACTGAAGCACTAGAGAAGTGGAGATATGACTCCTCCCTACGAACATCCTTTTACTAATGGCCTCTAGCGACCTTTCAAGATAACAGACAGCTAGTCTCAGCATGGAATCGATCCAGTCGTAAAAAATGCTACTTAGATAGGACTAGCTATAGTGTCAAAGGATGTTTTTCGAAGGCTCCCGCACCAGGTTGTGCAGTGTTGTCTCAGACTGACACGCATGCTAGTAAGAGCTTAGCTGTTGGCACAGAATATAATTTTCGTCTATTTCTTTGCCGGTATTTGTCTCCATTGTAGTCAATGCAAAATACGATAGGTTTATCATCCGGAAAGAATTAGGCAAGGTATAATCAGAGAGTCGTGGCTTAGGTATAACTATGATATTGATATTCGTCCAGAAAAATTGGATGTAACCGGGTGTGAAGGAAGCCCGAAATATTTTGCATAGTAATTGAGTGACTAGTTTCCAGTCCTCCTGCAATACAATGGGATAAATACCGTCTGTTCATATATATATATGGTTGGAACGATATTGAGAATCTCATTTTCATCTTTACATTTAATTGAATAAAAATTATGATTATAAAGAACAAGACACAAAACCTAATTACAAAAAATAAAATCCATTAAGGGGAGGTCCAACCCAAAAATGATAAAAATTGAAAAAAAAAAAACTTTTTTTTATTGTGTTTTCAGATACTATGATTCTTCTAGTATAGTATTTATTAGTATTTAAACTTTGATTAGAATGTAAATAAACTCGAAAAAAAATGAAAAAAAGCATTGCTTTTCTTTGATCGCCATTATCTCTAAATGTCATTTGTCATGTTTTCTCGTAGGTGGATTAATTTTTCTCAGTCAATTTACAGCCGATTTGCCTGAAATTTGGTACACACCCTCTTCGAACAATAATAAAGATTTTTGTAAAACAGATTTTTGATAACGTTATTTAAAAAAAAGTTCGCTTCAAAAGTGAAAAACACTCGAAAATAGCCTCAAAATAGCGTTTTTCTTGCATGTCATTATTCCAACTAGCGTAACTTCGTAACAAAATAAAAATTCAAAAATCTGTTTTACAGAAACTTTCATTATTGTTTCAAGATGATATGTGCCAAATTTCACGTCAATCGGATGAAAATTGGCCGAGAAAAATTAATCCACCTACGGGCATATTTTTCACTCTTTCATTCAAAAAATGGTGGGGGAAATTTTTGGAGAGGATTTTCGTACACATTTTCTGTTAAAGCCAATTAAGATACACAATATATCTGAAAATTATGCAATTCGATGAAAAATTGTAGATTTTAGCCATTTGGGTTGGACCTCCCCTTAAACACTTTTAAGCTACTAAACTGCTACAGAAGACTCAAAATAAATAATCTTTAATCTGCAAAAAGGGTTATCCACCATCGATCTGTTTTATCCATCAACAATCCTTAATCTGCATCCTACTCACAAAACCGTCAATATCTCATCAAACTTATTACCACAACAAATTTGCATACACGAAAAAATATGGCACAAACTGATTACTAAGGGAGTATCGTCTAATCTACGGATTATTGAATATAATAAGAATGATCCGCGACCGCAGACATTTTTTGCGGGTGGTGCACTTCCCTTCAGACACTTTAAAACAATATTTCTCTTCCATTTATCCTTCTTTGATTAAATTTCAACAAAGCCATTACACCCTGTTCGGGAAAAGGGAAAAAATTTCATTTTCAATATCCTTTCCGCCCACCCCGCAGCCCTTAACCCCTAGCCATTTTTCGTCTAAGGAAAAATTACAAAAAAAGTTCAAAAAAGAATATTTCCCCAATAAGCAAACTGTGCGGTTCGGAGGCACAGAATGCGTTTCATGAAAAAGAAATTTTTATACCCCCCACAAGAAATTAAAAGAAGACTGAACGATCCCCCTTTTGTGGGCTTCAATATAGGAGCACACCCCAACCCCTATTTGCTGTCAACCGCTTTTCTACTCCTCTATAGAATTTTTATGCGTTTTATCAGCAGCATTCATCGCAGGGAGTTGAAGGGGGGCTTTTCATGTCTCTGCTGTGCGGCGGGGGTGGCGACGGCGAATTATAGAGCGAAAATCAAGGCGAATCGAGGCGAATTGATTTCGTCTTATCGATATCAAAGGACCTTGTATCCTGTCGGCTGGGTATCCACTTTGTTTGCCAGTTTCGGCGGGGCTCAATTGTTACTAATCGAAAACCGGGGGTGGAATGAGGGCGTGCTGTGCGGCAAGGGGGCGAAAGCATATCATCAGATTTATGCTAATAGAATACTTTTTGTGGTTCATTTTTTCCATCCTTTCACATTCACCGAATTGGGAATTTGCACTTTGAATTGAAGCGTTCCTTTCTCATTTTGTTGTTGTTGCAAATATGATGAGTTTTTTTTGTCAGGTGCGTAAATCGGTTTTATGTATGGCGATGGCGTGTGTGTGGTTTCGTTTTTGCCGGCGGAAGGGGTGGGGGAACGTGAATTATTATTATGTGACAGCACCAAGGGTGTACGCGGCGGAAATTTTTGTTTACCTTAGTGAGATAAAAGGATGTGTCTCTCTTCCACAATGGGGGTTGGTTGACTTTTGAATAATTGAATATTTGTAGTATGAAATTGCTCAATTTTTTTATGAAGCCGAAACGACATAAAAATAATTTTTACGGAAAATAAATTTCACCGCGCTAAATATAATTTCTGTTAATAAAAAATTTAATTTTATTTTAACAAAAAAGAATACGAATAACTACCTTTATCATTATCAGCGCGAAATTATTTATTATTATCACTTTTATCATGATAAACTTGAAAAAAAAAGTTCGAAGTGATTCAATAACAAGCACAAAGCGTTTGTATCAATTTTGCGTGAAATTTTCAAGTGGTTACTCGAAGCTGAATGGCGCGTAATCGATGATTGATGTTCATTTAATATTGAGTTTTGGAGAATTCTTGACCCTCTCGTTCTTCTTTAAGTTTGAATTTTTATCTTTCTTGTAAAACGTGCGATTTTCTACCGTTTAGTTTGCAAATATTAAATATGTTCTTATCAATATCAGTTTTTTTATCAATTTTTTAACTCTATTTTGGGTCACGTGATTCATTGTAATTCTTTAAAAATTTAAGTCTTGATATGATGCAACGTTTCCCAAATATCTTCCAAATGCTTGTCACGTGTGTTTTCTTTTTGCAGACGATGTTCTATGACATTTTTGAACATCTGGCAGCTTTTTTATGAACAGATTCATGAATTTTGCATTTCATATCGTCAATATTTTGCGTATCACTGGTGTCGACCTTTCTCTTAACATGACCGAAGGAAGCAATCCGATGTCCTTAAATCGCTAAATTTCGGTAGACAATTAACATCACTCCTTCGATTTATTAAACGGCTTGGAAATATCTCTTACAGTAAGGCCGTTTTGAAGTTTACTTAGGAGGACAAAAGTGTAGCATTGAAAACTTAATTAATAATGGAAAATGGAAGAAGAGTACCAGGAAATATGAATGCAAACATTTTTGTTATGCAAGTCTTGAGCCGATTTCGACCAACAATATAGATTTGTACTGACCCTCATCTGAATGAATGAACTGAATTACTAAATGAAATAAAACAATAAAAAAATTCATATATTTCTACAGGTTAACATTGACATTGTTAATTCTTTTCAAAAACTCCGTACTATCAGAGGCGGATCCAAAACAATTCTTGGAGGGGGGGGGGGGTGTTCTCTGAAATAGTTACCTCGTTTATGACTAGGTTGAAAAGATGAACCGAGGTTGAGTCGAAATTTCGACCACCGTATATGAAGTCGAGTTGAGTTCACTTTAAGGTTTAAATATATTTGACTGCCAACAAAACATAACTTCAAATTTTGGTGTGAAAGGTAATCAGAAGGAAATAATTTTATATTCCTTACAGCTACGACGAAGGCAGCCTTCATGGATGGTGAACAAACAAAACAAATGTCACTTTGACCTAATTACAACTAAGGCAGAGGAGAGCTGAGTTGAGTTGAGTGTGACCCATATTCAACTCGATACCCGTATATAACTGAGTTGAACCTGAGTTGAGCCTAGTCATAAACGGGGTAAGTATTCGGTAATATTACCAATAGCTTGGCACGTCAGCAATTTTATAAAAATAGATTGTATTATTTTGGCGCGCATACTGAAAAAGGTTCCCCACCCCTGGCGTATGGGTTCTTCATTGACGGAGATGGCCTTTTGTTGATAATTTTCTAAGCTTCTGACTAAAACACGCACCAATTGGTTACACGCTAAGGATTTTATGATCCCCAAGCTTTTGAATCTCTTGTTATTTCAGGAAAATGAAACCACGATGCGCCAAGCAGGAAAATGTTAGTAAAAGACTCATGGTAGACGATCTCTTTCATTTCGAAAAAACTAACCAAATTTGTCTTGACTTTGGATATCACCTGGCCTGCTGACTTCAGTTATGGTTATGAAGAAGTTGTAGCAATTGCCCACCCAGCTTTATCTGCAAAGGCCCTAGTCTTACTGCGCACGATCAATGCGGTCGTGGTGAATAAAATCAATCTCGCTTATTGAATAGCTTGTCTTATGTGTTCATGTGTCTACCGATAGGAATGAAATATATAAAATTAAAACGACCTGGTAAAAGTGGGAATAAAAACCTAGAGAATTGCTGGACTCCTCGTTTCATACAAAATAGAGGATCCGAATATTTTTTGACTATCCTTTCAATTCCGGGCGCAATTCATGCGGATGAGTTTTGGTTCACCGTAAAGGAAGAAGCAATGAACTTTATTGCAATATGTTTCATTCATATATACATATGTATATACTCAAATTTTATTGTTTGTTTATTGTTAAGACTGGTCCTTAAATGTACTCGTAAATCTGATGCTGTTCTATTATATGATAGAGTACACAATCTAACAGAAAGAAAAGTGAAAGAATGACAAGGCCAACACACAGATTTCCGGCACTGGCTTAATCCAGCGGTCCAGTTGATCAAGACTGCTGCGAGTGATTCGACTTCACGTAAGCTACCTAGACTTAACGGCGCACAGTGGGGCCCGCTCATAGAAGGTTCTGCTCAAAACTCAATTTTCAAAATGTGGATATTATAAAAAAAAAATTATATCATCGTAATTGCAGTAATGTATCAGATAACATGTACAAATATTAAGTCGCTTACTATTACTAGTCACCGAGCGCATGAGCTTAAAGTTTATGGTTTTGGCAAAAGAATATTTCTGCGACAACGTATGCCTGTTTATGCGCGATTTAAAAACATTAATTTCTAACGATTAATGATAAAATCTAAGAAAGTGTATTATGTCGGTGATCAAGCAAGGTATGTTGATTCTTAAATAATTTTATATTATATTATAAGTTCATTGGTTTCCGATACAGGACTTAAAATTTGTTGTAGTGTGTATTTTTTTGTAGGGGGTTTTTTAAATGAGATTTTCTCCGAAATGCGCAAAGTTCTATTTCTGAATCTTTTTTTATTAGAAAAGGAAGACTTTGAACACTAGTTAACCGAAAAAAGTAGCGATAGAACTTTGCGCATTTTCGAGAAAAAAATATTTAATTGTGTATTGAGTTTTCGATAGCACACAAAATCACTGTTGTAGTATCATAAAAATACTCCCACATGTAATTGTATGAAGATAAATTCAAAATAAATAGAAAAGAATAGTAAATTCCGTATATATTTATACCATATTTTAATACTGACATCTTATTTTAGACGAAACTTACATTTCTATTAGAAATCGAGACTTATGTGAGACATTACTCAAAAGTCCTCAAAAATCCTTGGCGAAAAAGTTTATCGATCTAGAACTATATATTTCGAATCAAACTAACTGTCCAGACTCAAAGAGAGGGCGGCTAAAAATCGCATTACGTAATTTTAAGAAGTCGTTTATTTCAAAATGGAATAGATGTAACAGACACGTAAACAGATTTTTTGAATTGGAAAACAGCTGGTTGCATTATGTTTCTAAATTTGAATTATACCAGAGATCTAAAGGAGGAAAACCTGCCAAAGATTTTGATGAATGTAGCGAGCAGTCAAAACGTAGAAAAACTGCAGAACTTCGTCATTCTTATTCCTATTCTTCCTTTTTACTATTCTTTTCTATTTATTTTGAATTTATCTTCATACAATTACATGTGGGAGTATTTTTATGATACTACAACAGTGATTTTGTGTGCTATCGAAAACTCAATACACAATTAAATATTTTTTTCTCGAAAATGCGCAAAGTTCTATCGCTACTTTTTTCGGTTAACTAGTGTTCAAAGTCTTCCTTTTCTAATAAAAAAAGATTCAGAAATAGAACTTTGCGCATTTCGGAGAAAATCTCATTTAAAAAACCCCCTACAAAAAAATACACACTACAACAAATTTTAAGTCCTGTATCGGAAACCAATGAACTTATAATATAATATAAAATTATTTAAGAATCAACATACCTTGCTTGATCACCGACATAATACACTTTCTTAGATTTTATCATTAATCGTTAGAAATTAATGTTTTTAAATCGCGCATAAACAGGCATACGTTGTCGCAGAAATATTCTTTTGCCAAAACCATAAACTTTAAGCTCATGCGCTCGGTGACTAGTAATAGTAAGCGACTTAATATTTGTACATGTTATCTGATACATTACTGCAATTACGATGATATAATTTTTTTTTTACAATATCCACATTTTGAAAATTGAGTTTTGAGCAGAACCTTCTATGGGCGGGCCCCACTGTGCGGCGATCAAATATCATGACCTAGATTATGTTTTAAGTAGAACTGGTTCGATAACAGTTGAGGGAATACCAGTGTAGATACCCACAATGGCATTTTTCCAACTCTATATAAATAATAAGAAGAGGGACGTAAAAAGATCTAGCTAGTATACTTGAATTTAGGCCCAATAACTATATGCTACTTTGTACGTTCAGAATATGAATGACTCTTTATACAAAACTAATATTCACGCAGGTTCTCTCGGCAGATAACTGCGGGACGCCCAAGAACTATACTACGTACTAGAGTAAAAATCCAGAAGTACTTAAATACAAACCTTTGGAAAACCCCAGCCAAATTGCTAAAGTGCATTATCCCCTAAAATACCAGCCGTCTAAATAAAATAGTGGATTCATGACTTTCTTCATTGTTTTATGTGCCAGCAAAGTAAAAACAAAATTTATTCGTTCCTGTTACCTGAGTAAAAAATAAAGAAATTGCACAAATACACTGTTGGCTTTGTACTGGTTTTTGGGGGATCCGTATTAATTGCGTATGCGCTCTAATACTCGTTAGGTATTAGTTTTACATACTTATAGGTTAGTTTTTAATGATAACCTTAGGGCTTAGATAGGATTTAGATCTAGTTTTTACTTATAGCCTCGACACACGGATGTAATTATAACGGAAATTCGTCATTTATTACGAATATGGAACATCATAATGACGAATTTTCGTCATTTACGTTACTGTGTGGCGAGGCTATAATAATAAATTTAGATTTAAGTAAGTTTAGGGTAATGGTGCGAGCCACTCAAGACCGTGGAAGCCCGCCGTCTGGACATACTAGAACCGACGGAGATGCCAGCTTTATGGAAGTTTTTCAGTTAATTACCCGTGGAAGCCCGGAATCGTTGAGCAATTTGTGCTGCTTTTGATTTTTTTTATTAACGTTGGCATCAGCTTTGTTTTCAGACACGCTCTTTAATTCAAATTTTCAAATCATATTATTAGTGATGAAAGCGCAATTGTCATGCTCTTTCACACCATGAAGACCTCGTCAAGGGGTCTAGCACAGCAAAGCTTAATAAGGAGTCAATACCACTTTATGTCTCAAAATTCACGAGGAAGCATGCTTTAGCTTTTTGGAGCAGAAAGTCATGCGAAAAAGGAAAAAATGGGCAGTGTCGTAGTTGAGCAGAGACTTTTATGCTTCTGTTATAGGACTAATTGCACAACGCACCAATAAGATATTAATGCTTTGGTGAGCGAATACAACATCGTGAAGCTATACAAATTGTGAGGCTTGCTTCTCCGTGTATTTTCAGCAAACTTATAAAAGATATTTTTACTCAGAAGCCCGCTCCTTTTGGTCAGAAATTTATTAGAAAGCTATAATCAGTTAAAGGCGATTCATTAGTTCCTAAAAAGAGAAGCGGATTCATTTGAAAGGACTACCGTGACGCATGACGGATATAATCTCTATGAGCTTCAATGTTCTAACTGAAGTACCTAGCTGTCAAAATCTCTACATCCACACGGATCAATGCATTTATCAATTCGAACTGTCAAATGATCAGTTTTTTTTTCCTGCCAAACTTCACTCCGTTTCCCTGCCTTGTCATGTCAACTGACAATTGACAGTTTTAATTTCTCAATTGATTCGTGTATCAAGGGGCTAGCACTGGTTAGACAAAAATGTCTAAAGCTGCATACTCCACGGTCCAGTCAAAAATCTACAACGACTTACCAAAAAACAACTTCTCAATGCACCTTGGCCAAAATAACTTGGTCCTCCTACAATCTTAGGCAGATCTCTTCGCAACTGAGCCTTGGTTATAGCGAGACCTCTCAGATACAGTGGTAGTGGTGATTAGATACTGTCTGATAGGGACGCATGCGGCTTGCTTAGGTCTTGAGACCTACGATTTCTGCAAAAGCTATAAGAATCGGAACGAAAAGGAAAATGTAAAATACCTTCTCTGTCTCTGCCCAGCCCTAAACAGTAGGGGACTTACCACTTTTGGTGAACGCTTCTTAAGCACGCTTGTGAAAATATCGAAGTTTGGGATGTAGTAACTAAGAAGATTCATTAGTCCTCGAGGTGGTTTAGCAAGAAAACGACACTTGAACATCAGGTTAAAGTGGGAGCACCATGGCATCACAATGGGCCTACCCCTTTGGCCTAAGTGTTTGGGTCCTATCTAATCTAACCTACCAAAAAACGACCTCAAACTATCGACTGATAGTGCCTTATGTAGTTTACTTTGTAATAAATTCACAGCATACAATTTTCATTTGTATAAATATGTTTTCTTCCCCCACATATAAAGTATCATCTTCAACTATGACCATCTGCGGCACCAAAAAACATAAATCTTTCCCTATTCGAAAGAAAACTTAGTACATTCCCCATTTCCCAACAGACTGCAAATGAAATCCACCTGTTCATACAAATGTACATCCACACACACAATTATTACCAGACGACGACATTGGACATCCTGCTGTCCTCTCATGTAACTGAAGACAAAGTTTAGAGATTGTTTTTGTGTTCTAACGTAAAAGTTACAATATTTGCCCCTGAAACTTAGCGTCGACGTACCTTTTCCTAGTTAGTGTGCACTTGAAGTGACGCTAGAGATGTATAAAAAATGTATCAAGTGAAGATGACAAAAAATACGTTAAATTCCTCGAACTTTTCAACTGGCGAAATTGTTGTTGTGAGTTTAGACTTACGAAGGAAATACTTAAAATCTAAACTTAGCATTAAGAAAGGAATATTGAGAGTGATTGATCTACTTACTTGCCAATTATTTCGCAGAGCTCATAAACATCGTCGAAGAGTACCTCGTCGTCGGCCATTGTGTTTGATTTTTATTGAATTCAGGACACTCCAGGAAAATAGTTGTCGTTATCGGTGGTAAAGGCTTACCGTGTAAAAATTGTTGCTTTCGTAAGTGCACCGAACACAACTCGATTGTGATTGGTGGCCACAGTACAGCAGTAGTAGTTGTATGGCTGCTAATGTAGTTGTAGCAGTAGTAGTAGCACAGCAGCAGTTATACTGAGAGTAGTGATGGTAGTGTTAGTAAAGATGCATTTACAGCGGCCTGACTATATATATATCTGTTGACAGAATCTGGACCCGTATCAAGTCACTTCTTTATACACACAACTTAATAGCTGCTCACAATCACAATTCACTTGCATATAAATATGTAGCCGTTACAAAAAATCCACAATAGGGTATATTCAATAGCTGCTGGTGCTGGCTGGTTGCTGCTGTTATGGCTAGTTCTAGTGTATGTAAAAATTCCAAGCTAAGCACTTACAGTATAGTTCTTTGATTGTATAGTTGTAATAGTAGTTACGCTATGTTGTAGGTGTGAAATATGCAAAATCGACCAAAGAAGTAAACAAATCCAAATAGGACGAACTGCAAGTGCAACCGGAAGCACTACCGGAGGGGATAGAGAGCTACCGGCAACGAACAGGCTGAAAAACTTTTGGCCAGCTTTAATTTTCCGGGCATTAACACAAACGCATACACAAGCACAAATTCACCACTTTGCAGCCGCTGAAGACTCTTTTGGCTGCTCCTTTTCCTTTTATGATGGAAGAAGAAAAATTTTTTCTCTTTTCAAAAATTTCATAAATTAATCGAATTATAACAACAACAACAAAACCAAAATTAAGAAAAGCGTGAAGGAAAATTCACTGAAGTCATTTTTTGGCGCCTGAACCACTTGGTCTCCCCCTCCACGCACCCGCCGAGATGCTGCGCGCGTGTGGGGAGGGGAAATTTTCACCTTTAAACTTTTCTCCCTGCGAATATTTCCAAGGATTTTCCCAACAAAAATTCTGTGATGAAAACAGCGGTTGAAGGTTGGCTTTCTCGTGTCTTTCCTTTGCACACAGCAGCACACAGTCGAGAGGTGTGTTCCTTTGGGGATTTTTGTTTTTTTGGCAGAAGCGATTTTTGTCCTTTGCTGGAGGAGCAAAGAAAGGAAATTATAAAAAAACACTTTAGTCCTTTAGTCCTGCTGGTTCCTGGGAAACGTGTATGCGTGCGATATGGTCGCAGCACCACATGGAGTCCACACTCCACCAGTACTTACAAGACACTGGTGGATGGCTCGTGATTTTTCGCTATGGTATCATCATGCCGGAATAAAAAAACTCCCCCCGGGGGAGAACATTTGTTAGTATTTTCATATTTCCCCTTTTATTCCCTGTGTACAATGTACCACTAACTAAAAGGACTCCGACGGCGTAAGGATTGGTATACGTGGTGTGTTTTTTGGGAGGGTGGCAGAGAGCACACAGGTAAGATTTTATTTTGATTTGTATTGGAGTGTGGTGAGTTTAGATAGGTTTTGTGGTGGATTAGTGATGATTATTGGTGTAAAACAGTTGAGGGCGTTTATAATGGATAGCCCACACCTTTAGACAGCTGATAAATCATAAAACATAAAGCAGTCACCTGACACTGGCCGACTTAATCTAACAGAAGATTAACACCAGCAGCAGAAGATACCATCAAATACCTGAACCCCGCGCCATAAAATATGGGAAATGAGCGAGTATGTGGAATTGTGATTAATAGTACATATATGTATATAAGCCGGTTATTTGCGGTTTTAAGTAACCAGAGTAACGTTGCTCGCTTGTGGTGACTTCACACTATCACTACGCATCGAAACAGCGATTTTGAGATTCCCTTCTATTACGTCGCGAGGTCTACCAAGAAATGCCTCAAAAAAATGGAATGCGAAGAAGCAGTAACTTCCGCAAGAGGTAAAACGCTTAAGGCTATTTTAAGCAACTGAAATGAAAATTGTCTTTTTGGCGATCAAAAATAAGAATCTGCAAGAATGGATGACTCAAGGATGATGAAAAAACTACTGAATCTACTACCAGGTGGGTAAAGACTAGTGTTGACAACCACGGTCACGGTGGAAATACGGTTTTAAGGCTGATGCAGCATCAGGAAATTCGAGGAAAGCTGCGAAGCAAGAAACGCCTGGAGGAAGAAACTGACGTAGGCCCAGCTGGAATGGAATAATACATAGAAGATAAGCCGGACTTACGACTGACTCGATCAACAGTTTGGATCATTCTCAATTGATTGATAAGTGTAGATTTCGGGCTCCCAAGATCGTGTCAAATTCAATATCTCCAAAGCGAATTACTGTATTAGTTCCTGCAACACAACCCTATCTGAAGCGGTCCACGGTATAGAGCTAATGAATGATCCTTAACTTGCATCTTAGATGTGATACTAGCAAGCAAGCAAGCATCCCAGTGCTTCAGATTTCCTAAGAGGTACGAATTCCTTCTGAAGCCACAGGTTTGCACTAGTATGGCATATCCCATACTAAGCCGAGTTATAGTAGGATTCCAAAGTTTCGGTTGGATCGAGTCTTCACCTAAAGGACGGTACTCTTCCTTGTTCATCTGGCAGGAAAATTTGGAATACTAGTGAAGAAAGCGAGTTTTGAGCCCTGTCAATATGCTCCCAAGAGAGTAAAATTCGCACTATAAGAAATTGTATAGGAAGAATAAAAACAGGTAATTAAAGTGTATCATAACTCAATAGACCAGTAATTGCGGAGGTCAAGCAGTACTGGACGGGGTTAGTACTTAGTTTGCGGACCACTTGGTAAAACGTCACTCAAATCTTTGGAAGGATACGAAAAATCAATTGAAGAAAAACAAACAAACAATAGTCGACGGACTATGGTGTTTTGGAAATGTTTGACAAATGGATGATAACCGCTTGTCACCAACGGTTATCAATTACCGAGGCTCGAAACGTAGTGCAAGGAACGTAGTAGTGCAAGAATGGAAACGAATCGTGACTATAGTTTGAGAATTAGCGACACCGACAACAGCGTTTCCGCTGCGGGGTCAGCTAACGGATCAAAGAAACAATTTTTTTAGCACTCGTTCAGTTGAATATTGAATCCAGTTTGTTGTACCTCTTAAGTTTGAAATCTTGAAATTGTTTTAAGGGTCCCCTACACGGTTAAATTGAATGTACATCCAGAGCCGACTGGCTCACAGTCGATAGTTTTGGTTGTTCAGCCGCAATTCGATGTATAGCCTTTAGTTTCTCTACAATTCTTGGAAAATGCAATAAATTTTCTTACAAAGAGCAGGGTTATCACCTCGGGTATTAAAAGAGTAATAAAAAGGTAATAAAAATGTAGTAAAAACCAGCACCATAAATGCCTGTTTGACAACCACGTTAAAGGTGGAGGCCTAATTATGCTGCGTCGGTTTGTCGTAATTTTTATTGTGCCTTGCCTGCTGTGTTCTTCACGCTTCAAGGAATCTGGGAAAATCAACACGACAAAGCAAGCGTAGGTTTTATTAAGCATCCAACTGAAGAGGTTGGGCTTTTGTCGAAAATAGCCAAAATGACAAATCTCTGAACTACGAAAGTAGAAAATATCATATAGATCATTAGGGAACCGCCTTTCGCTCATTTATATTCTTGAATTTTGTTGTGGTTAGATGCCCTTACATGATTTTTTCTTTTTGACCTTGAACTTCCCCCCAATTTGTGAGAGTTAGGACTCCTAAAGCAGACTTTGCTATATCTTAAACACGTGTCTGCAGTTAGTTTCGGAATAGAAAATGGGTCATGAACTAACGACGGACACAACGCTTTATCTGGAGCTGTAGTCCTCCCAAGTGAGTTTTTAAATAATCTCAGCAGTCTGCCTTAAGATTTCTCGCTCAGGCTTATTTGGCTGTATTCCTTAATCCTTGGGTCCTTCGCTCTTTCGATCCTTTGTAGGTGCCAATTTAGGGCGCACTACTCGCTGGGTAACTAATGAACTGGTGTCCTGATATCTTTTCTACGGTGTGTCAGCTGGAGCAGCTTTGTGTTACTGGCCAAGAGCTCACGAATTAACTTCTTGGAGGCGACCAAATGGGGCATGAATCTCTAGTTTCTAGTGAGTTTAGATTCAGCACCGATGAAACCAATGGCAGAACGCAATATGGCCAAAGTGTCCACTTGTTCACTGCCTCTGAAGCTCTAATAGTTTAGGACCCACATAAGGTTAACTGATTACCTGAAATTTCTAGGACCTGATCGCAATCCTAACCTAATTTCGACGGGAGTGGTGTCTGACATAATGAAAAGGCTACTTCTTTTGGTTACTGAAAATAAGATGAGAATGTCCTGGAAATAAATGATGACTAGTATGGATTCGGCTTTTGCCGGATGTGCCCATGTTGGAATAAAATGGAATTTTCAGCTTTGTTTTATAGATGCCAGACTTATCCATATTCTGGGTAGCATAATAGATTAGAGAGATTATGATGTTTCCACTCTTAATAGCCTAGGAACTAAGGCGCTGGAACACCATCTCCCTATTACTACAGCCGACAACACCCGATAAAGTAAGACTGCGTGTTGAGGTTAGACTTTATGCTCGACTTTGGATGCTATGATAGAATCTTCGGCAGTCCAAAGGGTTCTAACCTTGGGGTACTACCCGTTTCACCAAAATTATTTCCAATCACAAAACCAACCCCAAATTTACATAATCCAAAAATCCAAAAAAAAACCCCAAACCCTGAACCTAGATGATACTCTCCAAAACTTTTTTATTTTTATTTTCTTAAATTGGGACTGGCAATTTATGGTGCCACACAAGAAGATCCACAGAACTGCGATGATTTAATTCTGCGAGAGACTTTTAAATTAATTTAAACTTTTAATCCAATTGACATCGTGCAACTGAAGCGTGTCCGGCACATTCGCGGTGACAAATTGGCTACGTGCAAGTGAGTAACTAAACCGATTTTGGATATGCGTCAACATTACGAGGAGGATGCCTGCATGGAATGTGAATTTGTTGTTGATAAGAAACGCGTGAAACTAAAGAGAAAATATGGAATAATTATTACCGGACGCCGGATGATGGATGTGTGAATTGCTTTCTGAAGCTGAAGCAGGGGTTTTGTGGTGGCATTGACCTTATTACGTGGATTTTATTGAGGTTAATGTTTTAAGGGGTTTTAAATGTTTTGGTATATTTTATGGGAAGAACTAAATTCGGATATCGTACTCGTCTGGTGCAATGTCTAAAAGTAAACTTAGTTCGAAGGGAGGATTAGGGCATAAGATAGTCGACAAGGAGGAAGCGATGATTCTTGCGTCTCGTGGAAAATATTTTCGTGGAGGAAGGATAGCACAGCCGATATGATAATAGCAGTCAACCTTTATCAGGGCTGGCAGTATTCCTACAGTCGATCAATTAGTCTATAGAGTCTTCGAGATGCCTAGGATGCAGGCCTAGGATGCTATTGACAATAGGAGCAGTTTGCTACTCTTAAGAATTTCCCGCTTAGACATATAGAATTTGGGGTTTATGATCATTCTATCGCAGATCTTTCGTCGATTTAATGCTAATGACATTAAGAATTGGATCAGCCCCTAGTTCCGCACCATGCACTGAGAAGAGCTAACAGATCTAAGGAGTACTAAGGTAGTACCTAGGATCTATTCCACTATTGGCTGCATTCAGAAACCTCATTTGCAGAACAGTAGACGCTACTCATTCGTTCGGTATTGCAATTGATGATAATCATCACCATCATCATTGCACTCCTTTAATCCCTCATGGAACATAGGGCGGAAACAGTTGCTCTCCGGCGGACTTGGTTTTGCGCGACAGCTCTCAGCTCCGACCAGGATCTCCCAGTTGTTGCGGCTTCTGCTAGTAGGGTTCTCCTCCACGTTGTTCTAAGTCTTCCGACTCGACGGGATCCTTGCGGATTCCAGTGAAGGGCTTGTTTGACTAGGGCCCCTATTGCGAGTGTCGATTAACGATCGACTCGACTATAGTCGATTGCTTCAATTAATTTTCTTTTTGGCATTGTGTAACCCCATCGACAAATATTTGGACTACTCTGATTTCAAAAATTATTTTTGTTGTCAAAATTCTTAGCAAGTTTTGTCGTGAGCAAAAAAGCAATCGATAAAAGTCGACTGTCAAATCGACAATTTTCGATTATAATTGACATTCGCAATATCAAACTAAATAATCGACAGTCTATAATCGATAATTGTCGCTTGTCGATTAGGTATCGACACTCGCAATAGGGGCCTAGATTTTCGTTTTCACGTCGCAAGGTGTGGCCAACCCAATTCCATTTCTTTCGCCTGATTTGGTCGTCTATCCTTTCTTGGCCGACACGGCGCCATAGTTCTTCGTTTGAAATTCTATCCTGCCAGCGGATTTTTAGGATACGGCGCCAGGCATCTGTTGATGAAGACTTGTAGGCGCCCTGTGATGAATTGGGTGGCTTTCCATGTTTAGCAAGCGTACAGAAGAACTGCTTTAACGTTGGAGTTGAACAGCCGCAATTTGGTGTTAGTTGAGATCTCCGTTGATCTCCATATGCGGAACAGGCATGCATATGCGCCTCGTGCTTCATTTATTCTGGAACTGACATCTTCTTCTGCACCGCCATTTTCGTTAACAATACTACCGAGGTAGCAGAATTTATCCACCAGTTCCACGTCATGGCTATTCAGCGCAGTCCGTTCAATGGTGTTTGCATTAATCCGCATTTCTTTAGTTTTAGTCGGATTTAGCCTTCAGCCTGCTGGACTACTTTCTGTTCCAAATTGCTTAACATGCGAACCGTCCTAGGCCCTTTAATGTAGACCACTGTGTAATGGTGTATTCAGGCTACGCCTCTCAAAAAGAACAATTCGGCTCGGGTCGCGGATAATATCGGGGCAGTGTCGTAGGACCACGCCTTGAATAGATTGAATTGTTCGAATGTAGTAATCTAGCAGATTAAAGCGTGGCCTGAAAACGTTCGTCCGACGCTTGCTAATCACAAAACGGAAGTGTGCTGATCAACATACGGTTAAAACCTGTGTAAACAGTGTTAAAACCAGGATAAAAGGTACGGAAAGAAATCATTCACTCACAACCCGCCTAGACATCCTTTCTAACAGAGTAACTCATCGCTGTTTTTGGCATATGAAACATTCTAGGTTCGATAGTTGAAAATTGGTGTGACAGCCGCTCCGCAATTATCCATTGCAAAACTCTATTTTATATTTAAAGCTATGATATATGGAACGTATTTTTTTCGAAACCAGGAAAATTAAAGTTTCTTCTTCTTCTTTAACGGCTCTACATCCGGGATCCGGTCCTGGCCTTTCGCAACTGTTCTCTCCCCCGGCCCCGATTCTGAGCCGATGTCATCCAGTTTGGCATCCCTAAGCTCTGAGCGTCTTGGTCTACGCCATCCTGCCAGCGACCAGTGATATTTTCAAAGACCTCAGGCAATATTGGCAAAACAGGAAACGTGTTTCTCATGGCTCCGTTTGAGAAAGGACATAAGATTAGGCTGAACGATTTTAGATACTAGCAATGCGTATCTTAATCGTACAAAAGTAAAACAAACATCGCTTTATTACCACCCGAAACTGTTTCCCATTCACTGAGAGTTTACTTCAGGTGCAGCAGAGGTTTTCCGGCCATACCAAAAAACAAGGAGTGGTTTCGTACCAGCGCCAACCACTACTCCGGCACATTTATTGTAACTGCTAAAAGGCTCTATTGCTCCCCGATATGAACATCGTGCGAAAGGTTGCGCCGACAGCAAAACAGCATCAACATAGACGACCATCTCTCCATCATCGTGGAAGACGTAAGACGGAAGACGTAACGGGCCAGAGATCGTTAATCATGGAGGTGACCAAGGCCAACACGAGGCTGTGAAGCTGCTAAGGAGGATGAACACTCAGAGCTTCAATTGCTGCTCGATTTTTAAAGCCGTATTCCGTATAACCCACGACACGGTATCCCGTGAACCATTAAAGATAGCCACCCGTTTTTAAAGGAAAAGGAGAGGACATAAAGTACTTTGAAGAGAAATTTGACGTACCACCTAGGATTGTCTGCGTACCCCACTTTGGAGACCACTGATTTGCATAATTTTCTAGGAATACAAGATTTTATATAAGCTCGTTGCTTGAGCTTCAATAACTGTGCAAAAAAATCATGTCACACGTTCGGTTCAAGTCATATTCCAGGTTTCGGGTAGCGGTAATGCCAATTCTCGAAATGGAGGCATCAATGGCCGACGAGATCGTACGATCTAACTCCATTAGACTTTTTTCATTTGGGGCTTCTTTGAACGTCAAGTCCAACATCAATGCTGCAGCAATGATTCAAGCACTTATAGACAATATTAGAGCTGCTATTGGCCAAATACGACCGATAACTTGATGCAAAGTTTCATCAAAATAATAACGGACTTTTTAAGAAGACCCGAGACGGGCGCTCCGGTGTCTAGGCCATCTAAATCATACGGAGAAAGAGGAGGCTTCAATGGAATCGAAATAGTGGGGAAGGCAGGTCTGCGAAAAACCGTGTATATAGGAAAACCACTGAGCCTAAGGTTGAGGGGCTGTTGAGGGTACAATAGATCAAGGTTGTGGGGGTATTTCACCATGGACGCAGCTCACTAAAAGGAAGAAATTGAAAAACACTTTGCTCTTCGACATTCCACTCTAGATAGCACATCAGACGATACAAAGGGGATTACCTCTGAGTCCTTGCCCTTCACATAAACCATCTTCAAAGAAGTAAGCCCCTATTATCCCACTACAGTAAAAACTCTAGCTGTAAGTCCTAGTTATCATTTTCATTCTTCACTTCTTCTGACATTTACAATTTCCCACCTCCATCCTCCCATCGCCATTAATTATCTGAAAACTACTCAAACTATATCTAATTTCGTCCTTTCCGTGATAACATGAGCGAAAATGTCGCAGGATTCCCCGAAAATCCTTATCCAAATAAAAAATCGTTGAAGAGCGCTTAAAAATCCGCGCGCGAAGTGAAAAGTAAACAGAAAACCACCCTCTCGCGGCTGAGTGTAACCACGGACAAGCCACTCTCTGGCACGACAATACCGACTACAAACTGGACACACTGTCCGCACCAGGCACATGACAACAGCTTAAGGGAGAGCACCCCCGAGAGAGAGGACAAACACGGCCCTCACACAATACACACAACAACAAAAAACACAACAATAACAGTAAAATTCACCCCAAAAAACCACCCACCGAACTTGAGACACTTAATCCAGTTCCTTGCAATCAAAAAGAAACTCGCGCCACCCCCACACCCCGGGGTGGATTTTATCCAATTTTAATCCTCGGTAAACTGTCCCTAAAACCTTTTATTTTTCCCCGTATAAAAAATTATCTCCAATCTGACATGCCACACCAGCTTCCACCCTCGCCGCACACACAGGCCCACCCCCTCGAGAGCAGCGAACAGATGGGAGCAAGGAGAAAGAGCACAGGAGCATGTCCTTTGGGAGAGTTCACCCTCGGCGGAGGAAACTCACCACGACTGGCAGTGTATTGGTGTGTTAACAAAACCGAAAAGCACCCTCGTAACGCTGTAAGGACTCGCGATGTGAATTTTCCTTCACCTTCAAACACGGGTGGGGCACAGCAGAAACTCACCCTTTTTGCCACGATCTGTCACACAACTGTACTCAACAAAAAACTGGTATAAAAACCACCCTTGCCTAAAGGGCTTTTCACAACACACCAACAACACAAAACCACCCGAAAAATCACTACCGAAAACTGACTATGGATCGGCGACAGGAAACTCACCACCGCGCGACCACCCACTTTACCACCTTGAGGCAGGGCGGTGGGCTATGCGGAAACGGGTGTATACACGTACGTGCCAAAAACTTCGACCACTATCGCGCCGGGGTAACACACGCACACAACTGAACACGCGAAAAGCTAAACACCCGAAAATTGTCTGATTGGGATTTTGTGGGGCCGTCGTCGATTTGTTAACGGCGGAAAAACGCTTTTCTGAATGGATTTTCACTGCACGCTGGGGCGAGGCGGTCGCTGGTGCGGATTTTCCGGGCTGCGAAACTGTTCAGGCGATCGTGCACGCAATTTTCGGGCAGAAAACAGTACACAAAAAATTTGTTGACAGCAGGCTGTCGCGCGAGATGCACTTTCCGAATGAGAATGACATGGACTCTGACAGCGAGGGACTTTTGGTTTTGTGGGTTGGCAGCTGGATGAACAAGTGTCAATTCTTACTGGATCGGGTGCTAGTTGGCGGTAGAGGGCGATGGAGACGGTTTTTGTCTAGGATATGTGGCAATGAAAGCTTATTTGAATGGGAAATTCGGAATGCGTCCCAATTGCGTACATAAGAACTGACAGTTAAGAAACGTTAACGGTGAAAATATTGTTTTTAGTTTTCTTTTATTTTATTTTTTAGTTTTTGACTTTATGAAAATATTTGCATGCAAAATGCCCAGTTCAATAGCTCCGTGAGAAAAGTATACCTCAAAAACGTCGATATAAATAAAAGGGTTCCGCGAAAATGTCGGCTGTAACCTTTCCTGTGCGTACGATACGAACTAGTGAATTACACAAAATACTTGTATCAAAATTATTCATCTTTATTAGTTTACTGCTGAGACTAATTTTATTTAGCAAAATAGTATGGCACAATACAGTAGGAATGGTTATGGCAGTTAATTTTTATTTACACAAACAGTGGCAATCTAAGCACTAATTGATTGGAAGAAACTGCTCGAATGCTATTTTTATTTCAAGATAAAATTCATATAATTTATAACATAATTATAATGCTGCTCGCACACTGCATCAGAAGTTGTACGAATTTGTGCGAATTCTGATGAAAATGAATACAATTTCTTTAGAATTTGCCTTGCGAGCAGCCTAAATGGCTTAAATTTAGACACATTCTGCACTTTACGAGGAATAGATTGTACTGATGTTAAAAAAATTAGACAAAACACTTCGGTGAATTAAGTATAGCCGCTGTAGATATATAAACCCGAAACCGCTTGCTGGAAGGGATCTACCATAAAAAGCATAGTCCACCTAGCAATTAAAACAGCGAAACAAATACGTTGTGGACTGGCGATATATGGCACTTAGAAGGCTCTCTATAAGTCAAAAAATCAATAAACCATGCCGCGAGAATTGCGCTCGGAGCCCTCTGCAGGACACCTATCGAACGTCTGATAGAGGCCGGTTTACCAACAAACAAAAGGAACGGCAAAATCCTTAAGAGCATGTACCTGTTCCAAGCACCAAACCATAATGATCATACCCCAAACAAACATGAATAAATACAGAAAACCTATTTTTACATCGATACAGAAGAAATCGCGACAAATGATGAGCCACAAAAATAAAATAAAAAATAATTGATCCTAATGGAACTTACACTAAAAAATACGAGGCTAAACCACACAAATTAAGTCAAATATCAAGGGGTTTCCATAGATAGTGAACTGAAATGGACAAGTCATATATCCAACTCTGTTAGCAAAGTGGGACAAGTGATATATAAACTCTCAGACTATTAAATCTCCAAATCTTGAAAAATGTTAACTTCTCGATTGTACAATCAATCCTTCATTATGGAATAAAAGAATAAGGTGCTAGCCGCTGTAGTACTATCTCTTCTCTCAAATTCCCCTTTGATCCCTCAAGGGACATAGGACGGAAATATGTGCCCTCAGGCGGACTCTGTTTGCTGCGACAGCTCTCAGCTCCAAACAGGATCTTCCAGTTGTTGCGGCCTCTGCTAATAGGGTTCTCATCCACATTGTTCTAGGTCTTCCGGCTCGACGGGATATTTGCGGATTCCAGTCAAGGACCTGTTTGGCTCGATTTTCGTTTTCATGTCGCAAGGTGTGGCCAATCCAATTCCATTTCCTCCGCCAGATTTGGTTGCCTATCCTTTCTTGACCAGCACGCGGTAAGTTCTAGTGACCGTGTAGAACAGAACCACTATAAGTCCACACAAGCCACTGCACTCGAAACCGATCAAATATCGGCTAGATCGATCGATCATAAAAACGCCTAGATCGCCGATCGGTGATCCGTACGAGACTTCCGGCGTCACTTCAAGTCTAAGGCCGCTATTATATTAGGATGCCATGGCAGCGTAGCCAGCAACGTAGCCATCTGGAATATGTACATTTGCATTATGAGTATTAGACCTGGCGACGGCCTGGCCACGTATCCAGAATGGAAGCGTGGCCATAACGTTCACACATCCCAGATCTATTTGGTTACGTCGCCGGTGAATTTTTTTACTCCGATTAGCTGTCACTTTCCGTATTTTATTTGGGGGTATTGTTGTGTTGCAATGGAACTTTTCGATACGGAAAGATTTATTTTAGAAGTGCAAAGCAGACCAGCGATTTGGGATAGTTCCTCAGGGGAATATTCAGACCAATAACTTCTCCTCTGGGCTAATAGGTTTCCTGAAGATGGTATCCTGTTTTGTCAAGGCATTTCTGCACAATGATAGCAGTTCTTCGAAGGACCTCAAAGACATCCTCATATAATTAAAGAATTTTTCGGGGTGTTTTCTGAGATCATCATACAATTTTTGGAACACGCCACTGTCAGCACGATTAGCTAAAAAAGGTGTACCCAATAGCGCCTTTTATTCCTTTTTTTTAATGCCTTTTTGCGACGCAAATACAACAACATTATTTCTTCGATTACCATTTTAAAAATAACATCTGACATTGGCATCTCACATTGGCCGCTGCATTTGGCAACTTGTAAAATTTGATGTAGCCATAGTTACGTTGCTGGCTGCGCTGCCATGGCATCCTAATGTAATAGCGGCCTAAATGAGTATATATCGTCACCACGCAGCGTCAAATTAAATAAATTAATCACAACTCATAAATAAGTTCAAGTACAAATAAATATTTTATAAATAAAACAAAAATTTCGGAAGGCGTAATAACTAAAAGCTCTTCATTTCAAATTCCATCTTGCCAGCGGATTTTTAAGATACGAAGTAGGCAGGCATCTGTTAATGAAAACTTGTAGGTGCCTTGTAATAAAATGGGTGACTTTCCATGTTTTGCAACCGTACAATAGAACTGCCTTAACGTTGGAGTTGAACAGCCGCAAATTGATGTTAGTTGAGAACTACGTTGATCTCCACATGCGAACAGGAATGCATATGTGCCTCGTGCTTTATTTTCTCTATTCTGAGGTCTTCTGCCCCGCCATTTTCGGTAATAATACTACCGAGGTAGCAGAATTTATCGACCAGTTCCACGTCACGGTTATTCAGCGCTGTCCGTTCAATGGTATTTGTATTAATCCGCATTTTTTTGGTTTTAGTCGGATTTAGCCTTAAGCCTGCTGAACTACTTTATATTGCCTTTGTATAACATGTTTTTGAAGTCCTGGTGTCTGTGGGTCAGCAATCAGATATCCGCGTAGTCGAGATCCTTGAGGCGGTCTAGAAATCCCCATTGTATGCTACCTGTTCTACTATCTAGAGCGCTGACAAGGATGTCGTTTATTACTGTAACAAATAGTAGGCATCCTTGTCGTACTCTTGAGCTCACCTCAAAGCGGCCGGATAATATTCCATTATGGAGAACTCTGCATTTGAAATTGTTGTATAGGGCTTTTATTAATTCTATTATTTTCTCTGGCAATCCCCGCCGCCGTAGAGCTCACCGAGTCGAACGCTTTTTTATAGTCTACTAAAGCACTGTAAAGGGTAAATCGCCTGTAGAGAGTAAGCTATTTTTGAGGGCGCTTCTGCGTTCTATTGTTCGCCAGGTTTTGTCCAAAGTCTAGAAATTAACAAGTCTTTCATCTTCATATGGTTAATGAGTGAAAGACGAACAGCTATATGCATAAGTTCTTCAAATGACGATGTCAGGCTATCAGAGAGAGAATGTAATATTTTTATAAGCGCTAGCATACAACTAAACAACAGAAAATTTTATGAGTTTCTATAGGGATAATGTTGATGTATTGGTGCATATTTGCTCGTTTATTTTGATGACTTCAATTTTGACAGCTGATTCAATTTTCTTTCCTTTTCTGTTCTGCATACTTTACCGTAAAGGCTGAATTCACGAAGTATGCGTTGAGTTTTGCTCAGCAGTGATGTTCATATATGCACGCACACAAACAACCGGGTGAAAATTTTGTATGAAGATGAAAGACTTGTTATTACTAGACTTTGGTTTTGTCCAAGATCCAGTGTTGCTGGTTTCTTTAATAAACGAGGTCATGGACGTTGCGCAGGAGAGGCCCCAAAACAAAAACAAAGATTTTGGGGTCTGCGAAGGAAGCCGCCTAGAGAGCGTACAAACGTTACCCACACGAGTCACTTCGGCGTGAGTATAAAATCGAGGAACTCCTGTGATTCCATCATCAGAACGGTCAAAGCATCATTTGACAACAAGTTGAGAAGTAAGATCCTCAATAGTCTCGTAGACAACATAAATTTCTTGTTCTTGGTAACTTCCACCAAGAATACCCAAGTAGACAAATCTAGTTGTAAAACCGTTGCTAAACAGTTGCATAACTTTAGTTGCTGGAACAGATTTGGTGTCGGAAACGTTGCTGTACCAGTTGCCAAAACTGTCACCGTACATTGATTTGTTACGTATTTTTGTAACTAAAGTGAAAATTTAACTAAAATGAAATGGTATTATAACCGTGTTATGTAACGTTATTGAAAGGTTACCATTCAACCATAGTATGCTTTAAACCGAAAATAAACGGTTTTGAAACATATGTTTGCAAGGTTGCGAAAACGTTGCGTATTTTCGAGTAAATTTGTAACTTGGAAAAAACCAAGAATATTTATATCGTCGGTGAGCTACTAATGTCTCGTAACTGTCATTTATTACTTTATATTGTAGTTACGAGGTATTAGTAGACTACACCGACGATGTGTAGATTCGAAAGAAAACTCTTCTTCATTATTGGTTCCTTTATTTTTAACAATTCAATACACTATATAAACCAATAGTTATGCAATAAACAGTGGTTATTAAACTTAAGATATTCTAAATGAGTAAATGTTTATTAAATTATAGGAATGAATATTAATGTAGCAATTACAGCTCGTTGGCATTACTCTGGAGTGTAGTACTGGTGCATGGTTCACTAATGGGATAAATAGAAATCAATGTGTTAATATTTTCACATAAATGAAAAGCAAATTACCATCGGCGATTAAGTCTTGTCTTGCAGTGTTTTAGGTACTCTTTCATGATGTTGCTGTGGAAATGTTCTGTGTACTCTATATGAGTTTTACTTACAACAGAACATATAACAAAGTTTATTTCCTTAAAAAATTTGAAATTTGATTTTGTGGCCGTTCCTCCCCAAGAATATTTTATTAATAAGTGATCATCAAAAAGAAATGATAGTATAGTCCTGGCAGTTTTCGTTGCATTTACCCTGGGTCTCGACGTGCAATTTTTCCTTGCATGAAATATGTTATTGCTATGCAATTGCTTATCTAGACCACACATGGCAGCAAGAATTTACTTGCATGAAATATTGTAGTGAGATAGCATGCCATTTTTGCATGCTATCTTTGCTACAATATTTAATTTGACATATCAAGTAAAAATGGCGGAACGCAAGTGGACTAGAGAAGACATAATCAAATTAATAAATGATAAAGAGATTCTGTGGAAAAACATAGTTATATAGAAGAGAGGATCTGAAGGAAAAAGAATGGGGTTCAGTTTTTTCTTTTTCCAGACACTCTAATTCCCTCAACACTAATAGGGAACAAGCACACATGAATTACTGCCTTGTCAACAACATTTTCACAATTAAAATTTCATGCAATCAAATGCCCACTAAAATATTTGTTGGACAGAAATGACGTCATGCAAAAATATTTTATGCAAGGAAAAATTGTACGTCGAGACGCAGGGTTAAGCCTCCAAGCCTAGAAAGTCTTCGTACTCGTACCTGAAAAAGTGTTAAGTTAAAATAAACCTTAGTATTAAATTCAATTGTGTAAAATATTTACTATTAACTGCTTACAATAACCATCTGTTGATAATTTTCTTTCGAAATCTTCCATAAAATGTGTTTCTTTTAGGAGAAAAGAAAAGGACTTTGCAATGAGGTCGCCATCGTCTCCTGATTGCACTGGCTGTATTTTACTTGATAAAATTTCCAAAGTAACTTTAATCTCCGCCAAGGCTTTCCTGCTTTCCTCCCTGAATGATTTCAACTGCTCTCTGAGGGTTGTAAGGTCCTTTTTAATGGCTTCCATAATTTATATGAAAATACAGTTAAATCGTTTTAAAATACTATGTATCAATCAAAAGCGTAATAATTAAAACTCGATATCAAACAAAATTTGAATGTAACTACTTACGGCAATCCGCGCATACGTAATTATTTTCTCCTGACATTGGGAAAGGTGTAATGAACACTTCTTGCGCATCTTCTGATATGTTGCTAATTATCTGTATTTTTTCTGCAAATATGCACATAAATTATATAAAATACCTACAAATAATTTTATTATTTTATCTTCAGTTTTACTATCGCACTTATAATATAAATTAAATAATTTGAAATACAAAATAACCGAATCACCAAAAATACAGTTGCGCACTTAATTTCTTCACGTAAAACTCCAAATAGGCAACAGCTTCTGAATTTTTAAATGGAACACTTTTAAATTGGTATAATAAAGTTTCACTCAATATAATTTTTAATCGTAATTTTTCCACTTCTTTTTGTTTTTTAATTTTCAACAATTTTCTGTACAAAAAAATATTTAAAACAACATTTTTAGATTGCATTAAAACCTTCTTAACTCCTTTACAAGCGTTCTGCGCACTGCTAAAATGAATGGCGAAATTGGAACCTAACGGTATTTTTCAGACTTCTATGTAACCATGAATAACACCCCAATACAACTAGTTTGAAACCACAGTCTTATATGCAGGTTTTTTCCGAGCTACTTTGTAACTGGAAATAAACTTGAACATTGCAAATATACCCATGTAAAACTAGTCTGAAACCACGGTTTACACTCGGTTATTAACTAGTTTCTTCGAGTATTAAAGTTTCATTTAGGGAAAATGGAAACCGATAATTTAAAACAATAGTTAATTTCGAGTTTCTCTAAAACTTCCTTGAAACAAGTTTACAACTCACTGTTTGGCAACATCTGTGCAACTTAGGTTACATTAAAACTTAAGTAAACTTGCAACTGCGGTTACATTTGTCTACTTGGGTAATTTTACGTCTTCCACAACCTCTTCATTTATTAATGGGGAGTAGGTGATAACAGAAAGCAAATCCAAGACCGACTTATTAGCATTTCTGTTCGCGGCCAATTCTTCTTTACCCGAAACTGATACGCCACTCTCGGCTCTCAAGCGCAATGTCCATTTAATGAACGGGTTCTCAGGACTCGCAAGGTGTATAAATGTCTCAAAGAGCTCGACTTCAATAAATCCACTGGACCAGACAATATTTCACTCAAGAAATGTACCTCACCTTTGGTTAAACATCGGCGCCAACTTTTTGCTCTGTCATACTTGTCGTGAGTTTATCCCAACTCATGGAAACTAGCTCATGTTCATCCAGCAACCCTCTAAACGCTCCCAAGAGCAATTACTTTTGTTCTCTTCAAAATTATGGAGACATAACTCATTTTTTCCTTTGGACCTCAAGAATCATGTCGAATTCAACGTAACCAAAACTCTGTCTTAAGAACCTGGATCGACCGTCCCTCTATCTCAGTGGGCAGAAAGAAAGTAAAAACTGACCCATCTCGTAACATTCTAGGCGTAACCCTATCTTCAGATCTGCAATGGAATAATCACATATTCCAAATCGCCAAACAAGCTTACCAACAGGGCCGGCGCTTGGGTTTTATGCGCCCGGTGCAATATGCCAGTATGCTCCTTATTTTTTGATCGCATTGAAGGACAATGGCCAGTTTCACACGAGCCAACAGCAAACCAACAAAAATCTGCTGTCATCGTTCATTCCCTTTTGAAGTTGGATGGAAAATCGCTTGGGCTTTCACACGAGCCAAATTTTCCAACCAACTGTACGTCAGAATGCTTTGCTTGTTGTTGTTGTTTTTAATCTTAATTTTCTTTTCTGCTGTTTCTCTCTCTTCTAGTAAGAAAAAACAGCAACAACCACACAGGTGTCAAAAAGTTGACTCGGAAATCCAGTCAAAAAGTTGGTTCAAAAAATTTGCCCACCCCTCCGCGTCCTCTTTCACCCTCTTCTCCACAAACGTCGTTTTCAGTCGATTTTTTGTGGTTGGCTGTTGGCTGATGTGAAACTGGCCAATGGAAAAATTGCGTCTCAGTCGAATTGCGTCCGGTGCAAGTGCACTATTTGCCAATATTATTGTTTAAGTGCATTGACTTTCTTGTCGGAATGTAGAAAACGGAGAATATTTCGCCAAACCGCGATTTCTTGAATGGGAAAAATGTTTCTATTGCAGGGTTCAATCCCTCTTCTGGCACGATCCTATCAACCCAATCTCGGTTCAGTTTCGTTTTCATTTGATTTCGAATAATTACAACGCCAGAAGAAGTCTCCTTGAGAAGTCGCAGAATTAAATGCGAGAAGAATCTTCCTGGAAAGTGAACTTCCATCATGATATTACTAGTTTCCTCCAGCTTCTCTGCCATCCTTCTCATTGTTTCATGTTGATTGAGACTTTTCGCTAAATTCTATATTACGCAGAATTTCGCCAACGGCGACACTGTTCTTCCTCGACGTATAGTTTTTTTATATTTTTTTATTCTAGCCTTGTAGTTTTCCCAGACAGATGATTTGTCACCGTTCATTACCTAATTCAATACCCTTCTAATATCCCTCCAAGTTTAATTTTATTTTTTGCACATTGATTTTCTGAAATTGCGCCCCTGACCAATTGCGCCCGGTGCAAGTGCACCATTTGCACCTATGAAAGCGCCGCCCCTGCTTACCAATGCCTGGGACTCCCCAAGAGATGCATGTTTCTCCTTCAGCCAGCTACCCTAGCTACAAGCTACAAGTCCTACATTCGGCCCCGCCTTGAATACAACTCGTATATCTGGGCGGGCGCCCCAAAAACCACCTTCGACCGCGCCATCACACTCGTTGGCGATAACACCCTTTGCTCTTTCATCTACCGTAAGAATGGAGTAGTGCTTGATATCCGACATTTACTACGTACACATGATGAGTTGCCTACTTGAGTCGAATTTGAATTTTCGCCTCGCGTCACAAATCACAAACAAAACACAGAGATGAAGAGTTGATTTAGGGTCGACTGAACTCGACCCAGCTCTACTATCTGGGTTGAGTTGAAATTCCAGCGATTGGCACCGAAGAAAACTTGGCTAAAGAATATCGAGGGCGACCTAAAGAATCAAAGATTATCAGTTACCGAGGCTCGAGACACCGCCAAAACCCGAGAAGAATGGAAGCGAATCGTGAATAGAGTTCGGGACCCAGCGGCACCGACAGCAGCGTATCCGTTGCGGGGACGTCCCGCTCGGACCGCCAGCTAACGGATCAAAGAAGAAGAAGAAAGAGTTGAAATTATATAGCGTAGAGACACGAGTGCAGTAGTTGAATAGTTGAATTTTGTTGACAGCAAAATCTCGGTGTTTTGTTTGTGATTTTTTGTAATGTGTAGTGTTTTTTTATTTTCAACTCAATTCAAGTATTTAACTCATCATGTATTCGTAGTGCATGTAGTTGGACTTTGATCATATAAATGTACTTATTGCAACCAATGATAGAAACGTCGACAGTACAAATGAGCTTTACCTCTGAGTGCTAGTCTTTTATTTTATAAAAGAAAAGAGCCTCCAACGCCTGCCTTAATCAAAAAATTGTTTGCATCTGCTTGTATTTAGGGTCAATGGAATTGATATTGTCGGGGGTCAAATGGTAGCAATGGCCTCAGGGACCTTTGATGGTGCCGGTACATCAAAGAGATAAATCCTGGGTAACGCCACCTGCGATCTAAGGTCTTCACGATCTAAGATTTTCCGATATACTACCGAATCCTACCTCAACCTCCACGAAGATGTAGATTTTACATCGGGTGTCCCCTGGATGCTCTTGTCTACACAAGAGTAACAGACTGAGGAGGGTGAAAGGCGAGTGCTTCGCGCCTCAAAACGAAGCAAATACCGGACTGGTCCTACAGGTTGGGGGTTGGGCGGCAGGCTGACAACCTTCCACCGTAAAAACCTACCCGTCACGAATCCTCAAGGCAGGCCTCGGACAGGACGGACTCAACGGCAACGACTCAGGCAACGGAATATGGAATTCGATTTTAGAACATGGAACGTCAGGACGCTCAACAGAACGGGCGCTCTGCGTTCGCTTTTATTACTTCTCAAAAAATATAACATAAAGATCACAGCCCTTCAAGAAACAAAATGGACCCACAATGGTATAATGGATCTAAAAACCCACACGGTACTCTCCAGCGGATCATCAAATGGAAATCAAATGCGCCACAAATAGCTCACTGGCGAAAGTAAGGATCCAAAATGTTGTAACAGAGGAGTTCGAAGTACGTCAAGGGCTTAGACAAGGAGATGGACTGGCGCCCATGCTTTTCAACCTGGCCCTAGAATGGGTGATAAGGAAAACGTCAGTTCAGCGAAGTGCATCAATAGCTACCCAGTCGGTACAATTACTTGGATATGCGGATGACGTAAACATCGTGGGAAGGTCCTTTTTGGCAGCAAAAGAAGTCTATGTCGAATTAAAAGAGGCGGCAAAGGACATAGGCCTGAAGATTAACGAAGAAAAAACGAAGGTGATGCAGCAATCCAGAGCAAGACGATTTAGAATGGGAAGAAATATAACCATTGACGAACATAACCTAGAAGTAGTCGATAAAACAGTCTACCTTGGGTCTACTATCACAAAAAGAAACGAAGAAAAAGAAGAAATAACCAGACGAATACTACTGGCTAATAGAGCCTTTTATGCCCAAAAACAAATCCTTCACTCAAGATTTGTGCACAGGAAAACGAAACTCTCACTCTACAAAACAGTAATACGACCAGTACTGTGTTATGGTAGCGAGACTTGGACTATGACCCAGGACATAGAGGAACGAGTCAACCGGTTTGAGAGGAAAATTCTCAGAAGCATAATAGGCCCAATCAGAGAGGATGGAATATGGCGAAGAAGATACAACAACGAGTTGTATGAAATTTTTGACGACCCACAACTCTCAACTTTAATAAAAATCAACAGACTGAGACTAGCCGGCCACGTGATCAGGATGGAGGACAATCGCATCCCAAAACGGCTTATGGCATCAGAAATTTCGGGAAGTAGGCCAGTAGGTAGACCCAGGAGGAGATGGATAGACTCTGTGACGGCTGACGCAGAGTCAATGCTCAACATCCGGAACTGGAGACATGCTGCAAGGGACCGCCAAACTTGGAGAAATGCCCTAGAGGAGGCCAAGGCTCGATTTGGGCTGTAGCGCCATTGGATGGATGGAATTGATATTGTCATTACTGTCGGGGCTTCCAACGATCAACGACGAAGATTACCAATCTCCATAGGAGCTTTGCCATCTGAATTTCAAAGACTCGCTGGCTCTCTAGCTTGTTCTTACCGCAGCAATGATTGCTGTACGGAATCGCAAATCTGACCGCATGCTTTCTAAATGGCCAGTCTCTTGTAATGATCACTAGCTTTTATATTATATATGCTCATGATGTCGTTGATGGTGGGGAAAGGTACCCGATACAAGAACCACCATGCCAAACAGGTAACTGCTTTTATCCTGTCGTTAATAATAATGACAAGAGGACTTCTGGCAACGGTGTACTGGGATAGTATGCGAAGAAGCTTCAGTAGGTGATTCAGTTTGCGAAGGATCCACTGACTGATTCCATCGTGAACCTCGCATTTCGTCAGGGTGTTCTGTGTACTCGGTGTTAAAAGTGTCTTCTAGGTTTAAGTAGGCTGCCAAGCCAAAGGAAAGAAAAGGAGCCTTCTCGAAAAGTTTGTAATGGTACGATTTACCTCCACGTCTGAAATGCCATATGATCAGGACAATCAGTTGGATGACATGATCTCTGAATCGGTACAACGTTGCTAAAGGCCGGAACCAGTCGTACAGGCTTGACAACCCAGTGAAAGCTAACAAAATTAATTGAGCCCTGCTTATGGATTTTTATGTAAACGAATTAAGTTTGAAAAATCGCTTTTCACCTGTTTAAAATAAGTATCGTGTTTCTCCAGAACTCCTAAACTCAGATCAATCTACTTTTAATGTTCATCACGACTAGCAGCAAACCCCATTAAATTTACTCTCTGCCACGGAAGAGGAGAGCAAACAAGCAAAATTTATTCCAGGTGCATTCATAATGAAAAGTTTCGAGCCCCATTAATCAAATCACGAACAAGTAGAAAACTTTTGTCCTCCCCAATCAGAAGGTAGTGCACCAGGTACGAGCGAGTTTACTCTCTCCATAAGAGCGATAAAAAAACTCCAGAATGTAGGTCACCTGCATCATAACATAACGAGGTGTGAAAACGTCATTGATTTAGTGGTCACCATCAGTATACAGTGCAAAGTACTGGCCCGCTCTCGAGGGTAGTAATTTTTCATCAAAATTCCGTAATAAATCAAATTCACCGCTGGTGGTAACAGGTGGCGGCAGAGAACTCGCTGTGAATTTTTAAGACTCCGGTGGCCCGTGATCAGAAAGTAGTTTCCTCCTGTCTGGGCCATGAATGCAGCAGTATGATTTAAAATGCAAGGCGAGTCCTTCGTCAGCAATTGCCATGGCAAGGATATTTTCAAGCCGCTTCCCGAATCCGAAGGAGGAAATGTGTCATCGCCATCGTTTCGCTTGATTAATGTAGTCAAGTTCGTTTGCTATGCCAAGGACACACACTTCCGTTGGGGGAGGCCAAGGTGGAGCGCAGAAGAAGTTCAGATAATCTTCGATAAGATTTACCTTCGAAGTTTGTGCGAAAACGTATTTCTACCGGTCATGGATGAACATTGGGGCAAGTCACTACTCACTATGCACACATAACTCGTCTGTTCAAGTCGTCGGGCCTGTTGTGACCTGATGTATAACATACACCCGCTCTTCCTCAGCCCCGGTAAGTTTTGTGGGAAGATTTATTGTCCGTGAAATTTTGGGATGTACATACACGCATTCGACCGCCACCGGGACCCACAGGACTAAAGAGGCATATTTCATCGTTCCAGGAAACTCACAAGATTTGTCCGAGACACTTTCCGGAGGGCTGAAATCTCATTTATGTATGTTGGCCCTTCTTTTGCCCTTGGCATATACTTGAATGGAGATCCGGTCGGCCATGAGGTTATTCATGTGTGGGGTCCTAGTCCTGGGTCCATTTCACATGGGAAGAATAGTCGTGCATAAATTTCACTCAACCTTCTGCCTATGGACTGGACTGGAGTGCAAAATCCATTTCGAATTCGTTTTGGATGTTTTATTAGAATTGGGTCAAGGTTGCTAGAAGGGTTAAATCCGTCAGGATGAAATATTTTTTGGGGCAAACTGTAGAACAAGCTTTATTAAGTCAAACAAAGTGCTGACCTAGACCGATTTAAGACTACGTTAACAGAGAGCGAACATTGGACAAAATTTGATTAATGCGGATGGAAAGACTCACTCTGTTCAATAAAACGATGTGATATTCACACTCATGTAATTCTTGAAATAAAATTGGCGTTTATCCGTGGACATTACACAAAACCGACTTTTGAAGCTTCCGGCCCATTCTTTATTGAGCATCCGGCAGCATCATGGCAGCCTGAAAATCGTTTCCATCTCGATAATTTTAATTCCAATGAAAATTTATTTCCGCTGCGGTTTTTATCAGCGTATATTTTCCAAAATGAAAACTATCAGCCACCGGAGAGCCCCCAACACATGAGTTTGGGGCTAACCACTTTTGGATGAATGGAGTATAGTGGGACACATATTGGCTTGTCGTGGAGGTTTATTTTTTAATTTATTGAAACAAAAAAAAAGGCTGGAAACCGGTGGCGAATTTTATTGAATCGAGAAAAGTTGATAGTTTGTAATGATTGTAATGAAATCGGAAATTTATTGTCAGCATTTAGCAGAAAAACCGCATGATCGAGGGGTGGTCAATGGTATGATTGGGAGCTTTTAAAAAAGACAGGGTAAAAATTTGAATAATTTAAAGTCTGATTTCTGTTAGTATGCAGCAGTCTAAAAAGAGTTGCCTGGCTTTGGCTTAAGGCTGCTTACACACCAAACTCGACATCGACATGACAAGACGAAATTCGACAACATTTTTCTGTCGCGACACACATCTATTCTTATCATTAAGCGAGTCTATTCACACTGAATTCGACATCGACACGACACGACAGAACTCGACAGAACTCGACAAGGAAAAAACCATTACCGACGAAGGGCTTCACATTCAAATCAGTTTATATCCACTGAAGGCGACACGAGGAAAAACGTCGAACGACGACTTTCGACACGTCGAGTACTTAAGCAGTGACTTTCGTTGTGTCGAGTGGTTCTGGTTGTCGAATGGTGTCGAGGTGTCGAATTTGGTGTGTACGAAGATTTGACAAAAAATTTTTTTGTCGGTGGACGTTTTGTAATGTCGTGTCGATGTCGAGTTTGGTGTGTAAGCAGCCTAAGATAAGCATTTACACAGTAAGTAAATAAGTGTTTCCCTCTCGCTTACGTTAGGTCGAATGGTTAACGGGATTTTCCCCGTTTCAGGAGGTATAAAATTCCGACGAGGCTGTCTCGTGCTAACAGCGACAGTTGTTTCTTTAGCTAAGCCGGCAAAAATGATCTCATACAACATGCAAGAGTTCAAACTCGAGGTTCACCTCAGACTCTCCCTTAATCTATCCTACCCTTCGAACTAAGCTGGAAAATGCACCATGGCGTGAACGACATGTCGGACTTGCAATATTAAAGCCTAACACCTAAGCTTAGACTTTTGGCTAACAGTAAAAAACCTTTTTGGCTTGGCTAGGTAATCGGATTTCTCATTCCCATCTATGTTCTCGAATCACATCATCAAATGAAAATACCAATACATACTACTTGTGTAGGTTCGAGGCTCATTGCCTGGCATTGTCGGTCATCAGGATCGCCAGCCCCTCAAGGACGTAGCCAGCATATTGAACCCCCAAAACCCTCCCCCTATACTTTTTTATACATAATCTTCCAGATATTTTTCCTTTCTTCGCGCATGTGGAGAAATGAAAATTACACATAAATAAACATTGAGAACATGTTAATAAGACATGCGTTCTTGCACTTTTAAATTTCCGCTTTGAAATCTACGACGAATGCTACTGCGCATGGAAAATAGACTTTTGAGAAACCTCATCTTGCTTGGTTCGGGCTATTCATCTTTGCGATTTGAATGGTGTTCTGCCTATCTCAAATTTAGTATAAAATTTAAGAAAAATTATTTATTATACATATATGAACCATGATTAAGCAAAATAAAAGTTTTTTGCATACCCGAGTAAAAATAAATGATGGCCTTTCAAGGGGCAAACAGCGGGGGCTTGGCTTTTCAAAAAGCATATGATGGCCGTAGAGTATATAAATTTTTTTAAGGGAGCACAGGCAAACGACGGGCAAACTTGAACAAAAAATTTAAATGGCCGATAAGTGAGCTGTGCGCATGGTTATACGGAGGCAAAGGTTTGGCGGCCATATAAAGGCTAAATGCATAAAGCGTAATTTATGCACTTTTCTCATTATTTCTCAAAGTTATGTAAACAATTAATACATATTAAATTTATCTTAAAATATGATAGATAAAAATTGATTACGACAATGGGTATGTATAATTGTATATATGTATATAAAAGAAACTATATTTCATTTTACATTTATTTTTTGTTAAACAGATTATGTTGACAAACGAAAACAAATTTATCCAAGTCGCTGCCTCCTCACCACTGTGGTATGCCCTTAATAGCAACCATACGGGCGCCGTTCCATCATCGTATGGCCGTTATTGGTAAAGCAAGGCCTTCATTCCACCGCCAGTCGCCCCCTGTATGGCCGCACAGTCCTGCAACGGGCCTTCTATGGCCGAGGGCTATAACAATCACGCCCGTTGTAAGGCCATAATTTATTTTTACTCGGGTAAATTTCAAAAATTATGTTATTATTTGATTTTTTGTGTTATCTGTTTTTTTTCATTCGCGGGAGAGGGGGGAGGTTTCGAACCCCCAAAACCCTTCCCCTGGCTACGTCCTTGCAGCTCCTACGCTTTCTGATGTCTTGGAGCTATGAGCGAATATCCATAGACCAAACTTCTTCAGGGCCTTTCCGTTTCTACACTATCTTCTTGAGATTATTTTGACGGAGAATTCTTTCCTAAAAGTCAATATAGGGGGAAAATAATCTCTGATGGCGACCATACTTTTGGGTAGCAAATCCAAGAAGTTTTTATGATCGTAGGGCTTAGTTTCCTTAGTATAAGAGCTATGTACAAGGTTGAAATGTTTTGTGTGAAGAGAACATCAAGGACGGCCACAGGGCATTTTCTTATGGCCTCTATGGTCCCTATTGATGTAGTGTTCTGAGCCCTTGCTTTTTGGCAATATATGTAGGTCCTGCTCAGTCAATACCGGATTTAGGCTTGATAAGTCCCTAAGCTATTTGAGATATGGGGCTCTTTATAAGTCCAGATATTCTATGTCGTTGCAAAATATGATTTTCAGATACCTAGAAGGTTAAACTGAAATACAATATTAAGAAGTATACAGGAATAGGGTGTATTTGTTAAGTTTACAAACCGGCTGTTGATAGATTTTGGTTAGTTGAATAAGAAATCGTATAGGAGGGGTGACCGTGTAACCCATTTCCATGAATAAGGTAGCATTGAACGCAAATCCTCCCACCTATCTAAAGTTGAAAAAGTGACGGTTCCATGCTACCAACTTCCAGAGTTATAAGTCATCAAGTCGAAAATTTGTTTTTTTAACTAACTTAGCTCAAACACTTAGGCCAAAGAAGTAGGTCCATTGTGATAATATTAAAATCGTTGATATAAATGTGTTGTTTCTTCGCTAAACCATCTCGAGGACGTAATGAATCTACTTAGTTGCGGGATCTCAATCTTCGAGATTTCCGCCAGCTTAGGAAGGCTTCATCAAAAATAGTTAGTCTCCTTTTGCTTAGGGCTGGGCAGTGACAAAGATGGCGTTGTACACCTTCCTCTTCATCCAAATTCTTACAGTTTCTACATAAATCGTATGTCTCGAGACCTAGGCGGGCGGTTCCATTTTTGTCTCCAGGTTTCATACTCCTTTTTCATTTTAAAGGATACAGCTCCCCTTACATCTTCAAGGAAATCCTTATATTGGATTGCCAATGACAATGCTTTATTGACATGTTACGCCTGTGCCTTTATGGCCACTGTGATGAAGACACATAGTTATAGCTAAATGCACTAAATGATATTAGTTAAACGTTGTAACTTATTTAAATTATTTAAAATGATATTTGAATTCAGCACCACCATGCAACAATACCTGAACAATTTTTTTTTAATTTAATTTTTTTTAAAACAATAGTGATACTTGTTGGTTCCCCCCCCCCCCCCCCCCCCCCTGGATCCGCCACTGGAAGTGGCCCACCTGAGATCGTAAGAGAAGTGATTTTGGCCGAGGAGAATTTGCTAAAATCCCTCCAATGCTTCTCTACTTGTTGCATTGTGTTCTGTCGGAGTTTAAAGGGGGCCCAGGGCATACCAACCCTATCCTTTCCAGGAAGGAGAGCGCAGTTCGTGCCTTTCCTAACTAGTTCATCAGCTCCCCCCCCCTTTCTTTTGTTGATCGTTTTTGTCTATCTAACATTAACCGCCTGGCAAGCGGGGCCGGGCTCCCTGTATTTAAGTGAATATGACATATTCTCACAATGTTGGGGCCTCCAAGAAAATGAGGGCCCTAAGCTATAGCTTGTGTTGCTTATACGTAAATCCTGCATTGTGCTCAGCGGTGTCAACCATACCAGCGAGCCTTACAGAAGCATTACGGACCACGAATGTCTTGTCCTGCTGCCCAGCTGGCAACTTTATTCAGTCATCCTTGCATAATTTCACTAACCACGGCTGGAAACATTATCACTACATCGGGTGTGTGTGTAAGCTACTACCTTATAATAGGACAAAAGAGATGGCCGCAATATCGCTGGACCCAATGGACCCAAGACCTAACAATAAAGCTACTACCTTAACTCAGTTTCTGTCTAGCTTTTGTGGTTTCCTATTTATCGTTACTAACAATAGTAAAGGCGAAATGATTCCACTTTGTGGGGTAACTCTGTTGCCTTGCTTGATTGCAGTCATGGTATCCAAATCCGCTTGGATTATTCTCGAGGTCAGCATAGTCGTCAGCTCTTGTCTAAGATTTGCTTTTACGTTTAGAGCTATAAGAACTTCTCGAAACGATTCAATAGGCACATTGTTTAAATTTTTTCTTTTATTTTTACAGTTAAGGAACAATAGCTTAGTATATAAAAAACTTATTTATTTATTGAGTATGTTTAAAAATTATTCATCAGTAACTTCCATAACATAGCAACCTACCATTTCCTCGTCTTCCTCTTCCAGTATTTTTAGAATATCTGCTGCTTCAGCTTCTTCCTTTATTTCTATTGTTTCCACTTCATCCTCCTGTATCTCACTGTTTTCATCTTCTTTTTGTGTCTCCACGTATTCAACTTCTTGTATCTCTACATATTCATCTCTCTTTATCTCCATGCTGTCTACTTCTTCTTGTATTTCCACGTCCACATTTTTTGCCTCCAGGTTTTCAACTTCTTCTTTTATCTCTACGTCGTCTAGTTCTTCTTTTATCTCCACGACTTCTAGCTCTTCTTTTATCTCCACGACTTCTAGTTCTTCTTTTATCTCCACGACTTCTAGCTCTTCTTTTATCTCTACATTTTGACATTCTTCTCTTATCTCACCAGGTTCTTCCGCTTCGCATTCAATTAATGGAGCGTCAATATTTAAATCATCTGGCAAAAAATTTATTTCATATTCTTCCGGATCATTCTCCAGCGAATCTTCTCCATCAGGAACGATTTTAACAATATATTTATTAGTCGGTTGAACGTTGTCCAAAATACTAGGTGTTGTAATATCTTCAGAAGAAGAAGAAGAACTTAAAACTTCGATTGTGTCTTCTTGAAGATCTTGCTTTGATACAGAACTATAGGAATTTAATTCGGCTTCCAGAATAAGATTAAGAATTTGATTATCAAGCTCAGCGCGTTTTTCCTTTGGGGCTTTCTCCAAAAATTTTCCTAATTTGTTAAAATATCTCAAAATAGCTCCTGACTGATTCCTCAATAAGCTAATATTGCCTAAATTAAATGAAACATAAATCTTAGCAAAATCCATTTTGTGAAAATGCTCCCAATCGCTTGACATGCCGTTCTCATGGAGCCAAAGTTCTCTATTGTATCGTGTTGTAAGTTTGTTCCACCAAGCTTGACAGCATTTAACTGTGGAATTAAACAGTGCTAATATTAATATACATACATTATCGAGTTTTAAATAATCCAACCTGAACATCCCATCTTATTTGCAACAACAGCCCAGATGATTGATTCTGAAATCCTATCTTTGAAGATTTCAGTCAGAATTGGATAATTTTTAATGCATTCTAAAAATTCATCGACATCCAGGGTGCATTCATTGAGGTATTCTTGTTCATTTGGAATTTCTTTGGTGCTATAGTAACGATGGCGGTTTGATCTTATAGTAAGGCTCGAGGCTGTTAGTGTACAGCAGGTATCGGTATCGTATTTATCCATAAACGACATTTCTTCTTCCCATTGCCATGACACGCAGGAGCCTGTTCCTGATTTGTCTGCCAACCGTAACCGTTGTTGAAAAGCTCTGAACGCCAGGCGCCTGGTTTTTAAGGAGTTCCAGATTTTTTTACATGTTGGATCTAGTATGTTAATTACAGAAATTAATTAATTTGTTTGATCTGTTCTATGTGAAAAAAAAATTAAAAAAAAATAAATTTTGGCCAAATGTGAATTGGATCTTCTCTAACTGCAATAAGTGAAGGCTACTTTGCTTTGAAATTTAAAGCTATAATAGAAAATATAAATCCCTTCTAAATCGAATTTAAAATAGAGATAATAAGAAAGGCGGCGGCCAGTGTCTTGAACCAATTCTTTCAGTGATGTTAAGTTCAGACGTCACTGTTTACACTATCGGGGGCCCTATTCTCTATTACAATATTGTCAAATGATAATGTGAATACGACAATATTTCGGATCGGATTTAACAATATTGTAGTAGAGAATATGGCAGCAGATGATAATTGTTTACGACATCTAGTAGTAAGATCAGCTGGAAGAATAGAAAAAGGAGAAGATTAGATTCATGGTCAATATAGTGTCAAAGCTCGATCACCACAAGGTTTTCCCAGAGTTGCTACATTCAACTAAAGACGAAATGGCGCCGTTACTAAAAAGTTTGAGAGCGCGGGTTTGCAACTTGTTGAGCCACGCTAAGGCGGATCTCGAGAACCTGTAACTTATGGCTCGCGTTAACGGCCGAAATCCCAGCCACTAATATGTTTGTTTAGCAACTTGGAATATGTAATTATTCTAATGCAAATTATTAGTAAATGTCATGCCTAGGAAATTAAAGAGAAAGTTTAGCCGTCAGTTTTAGACCCAATATTGAAACGAGGAAGAAGGATAGCGCCGGTTTTGTCAGAAATGAGACAGCATCAACATGATTCTTGCGACCCCAGGAATGAGTTCTATAAGGCTAATTGAAGACCTGAATCTTTTACTAAATTATGTAATAAATACTCACTAAGAACACCCATTTCCTCATCTATTTTTCTCCATATTTTCTTATTTACTCTTCTAGAGTTAAAGCCAGGTTCCTGAGGATCCAAAAGGCGAGGATACTTCTTAACCAAGCGTATCAATTTTGGAATATTAATTCCGAATTCGAGGTCCATGGCCGGTTTGAACGCTTTTAAATATAGATTCTCATTAGAGTTAACAAATTGAATGCTAGCTTTAAAGGAATTGGCAAATATTAAGGTTAGAAAGTAAAATTATTAAAAAGCGTCAATAACAAATGACTGTCATTGGCGAACTGTCACAATCAGCCGAAATATAACTGATGCTACCAACATTCTGGATTACCAAACACTTGTTATGATGGTTTTGGTTTCACTCGCTCTGTGAAATCGTTGAAAATGAGAAAGCTCAAACTTGCTGAAAATGCGAGTTTTTGGAGAAATTTTGAATCACATATTACTTACCACAAACTACTAATTTATTTATTGATCAAAGAAAAAGTACACAAGATTTATATCTTATTTAGTACTGTAACACCGGAAAATATTATAAAAATTATTAAAATTAAACTTAAAATTAATTTTCAATTTAAAAGAGCTAAGAGAAAATGAAAATAAAATAGAATACTAGTTTGTTGTATGAAGCAGTATGAAGCAGTTTAATTTAATCTAATTTAGTTATTAACTACTTCATAGCCGGTTTAATGAATCCAATCCGAGGAGATGAAAGCTGAGAGGAATGAAAGATAAACCATGATGCACAGCAAGCAAGAGATAAATACAATTTTATGTGTTCCGTGTTCCAAGGTATGCGATCGCTATGATCCTGAAAGTGCCGAGGGAGCTGATACTTTGCAGATGGAATCGGGCTATTCCACAGTTTAAAGGCCCAATTACAATAACCGGATTAGAGCGGAACAGAATCGGATTGAACTGTCAAAGTGGTTTTCCAAGCATGCGTTTTCCATTTAACCGATTACAATGAACGGATTCAAACGCATTTGATCGCATCTGTGCCGGATTCGTTTTAGTTTGTTTAAGGCACCTTTACATTATATGACTTGTCATATGACTTTACTGTCAATAAAGTCAAAGCTAACATAAAATGTCAAATGACATTTGTTTTCGACATGTCATACGACATTTGCTTTGAATATTTCTGTTATGACTTGTCAAAATTAACTGTGAACACAATACGAAGCAAGGTAGATTATCAACTTGTAATTTTGATAGAAAAATCATATGATAAATCAAGTCAAAACAGAGAATATTCAAAACAAAATTTGACAGAATGTCGTATGTCATGTCAAAAACAAATGTCATTGTTAGGTTTGACTTCATTGACAGTAAAGTCATATGACAAGTCATATAATGTAAAGGTACCTTTAGAAATCGCCGGATTGAACTGTCAAAATTTTGGTAAACAAAAGCTGTGAATGTTTAAGGTTTTATTTTGTTTGGTTTGTTATGTTTTTAAAAATGTTTTCGGGCGAGCAGTTAATCGCAGAGGTGAAAGATTACGAAGTACTGTACAACAAGGCAAAGAGTGGATATAAAAACTTTGACGTTTAAATGCGAACTGATCCGTTCATTGTAATCAGTGCAGTTTCCTATCCGTTCTGATGCGTTCTTTTGACATTTCAATCCGCGTAGATCCGGTCATTGTAATTGGGCCTTAACAGTTACCCCGTTTAAGACTAGGTCGAAAAGTTGAGTCGAGATTGAGTTGAAATTTCGAGCAACGTATATTACTACGTTTATAAGCGGAGTTTCACTCCTGGATCTTCAATCCAAAGTAATACTCCCGATGCGTTTATAAGCAATGCGAGTGTAAATCCAAAATACTTTCTGGTTTGAGATGACAGCTCCAAGCTCAAATTCAAAATCATAGCAAAGACAAATATAAACCCAATGTTTAATTTGATGTATTTAAAAATATCAATAAACAAAGAAAAAAATCTATTGTTGCAAAATAAAACATCCAGCTTCTTCTTTACAAAAGTTTTCCCCCTTCGGAAAAATTCTCACTCCCAGTCAGCGTTTATAAGCACAACATAAACCGGGATCGAAGTTTCACTCCAGCTTTTTCTTCGGGAGCGAAAATCCAAGTTCTGAATTTTCACTCCTGGTTTATAAGCGGTGTTTCTCTCCGGATCAAAACTTCCATCCGGAGGGAAACTCCGCTTATAAACGTAGTCTATGATGTTAAGTTGAGTTCACTTTGGGTTGAAATAGAATTGAATTGATATCAAAACATAACCTCAAATTTTTGTGTGAAATTCTCATTTACAGATACGTAAAATTCAAAACGAAATAATTTATTTTTCCTATACCAGAAAAAACATTGAACACAAAACTAACGCCGAAAGCGGACTTCACGGATGGTAAACAAACAAAACAAATGTCGGATCACGGATGGTAAACAAACAACCCAATTTCAACTCAACCCGCGTATATGAGGTGAAATAGGAGAGAGCTGAGTTGGGTTGAGTGGACCCAATTTCAACTCGACATCCGTTTATGACTAGGTTGAACCCTGGCTTGAACCTAGTCATAAACGGGGTAAGTATGTACAAAGAAGGAACAACCACCCAACAGGGAACAGTGTCTAGGAATACGAAATTGCATAGAACGACGAGTACGAAGAGGAACAAGACTATCAGTAAGATATGAGGGGACAGAGGAATTAACGATTTTTTACAATAAACGCACGTCGCGATATGTCGGGAGGTTACAAGGTAGCAAGGATGGACGAAGACCAGAAACATGTGGAATTCGATTAAGGTCAAAAATGAAACTTAGGCCCTCCGCACACGAGTCGACTGATTAGCAATCCCAGTTTGCAACAGGTTTTACAATAATGACATTTGCAACCAGTTTGAAACCAAAACGAGACTCTTGTCCACACACGAGCGCAACCGATTTTTGATCAATCGGTGTTCATATGTCAAGTAGTTCAGTAATTCAATATGTCGAGTAGCTTAGATGAGGAAGAATATCCGGCAAGTTTATAATTATATAAAACTTCATGCTTTTCGACTTCAAATTCAGTTTTTGCTCGCTCATTTTATTTCCGAACTCTTTATAAACACTTTATAAACTTGATGAACTTTGAATCTAACCTATAAAATTTGACAGCTACAAGTGCAACCTCGCAACTGAAATCGCTTTCCACCGGCAAGCCCAGTCGCCCAAGACCAGTTGCAAACTAGTTTCAAATCAGTCTTGTTTCTGTCGACCCGTGTGTGGATTCCCATTTGCGTACACAGGCAAGGTCACTAAACAGTTGCGTATGCAACTGGGATTGCTAATCAGTCGACCCGTGTGCGGAGGGCCTTAAACAATCATTGAAGGCAGCATTCAATCTATGTTTACATGTGGAGTCAAGGCATATAAGGCAGTGGATCCATATAGAAAATGAGGAAGTATAAGGGATTTTACTAGCGCAAGACGAGTATCACGGGATAATAAGCTACCATAGAGACGCAGGCGACGCAAACGAGTATAGATTTTTTTCAGAGTGAGCGATACATGATCACAACAGGACAAGTTAGAGTTATCCAATACTCCAAGATTCTTAGCAGACGAGACCATTTTCGGCGGAATATTGTTTAGCTTTAGCGAGGGGGTGCTGGATGTATCAAGAAGACGTCTAAAGATTAGTACAGATGATTTTTTAGGATTTAACTTCAAGAAGTTATTATCACACCATATGGACAAGGATATCAGATCTTTATTTAAGGCTTCAATAAGGCGATGAGTACAGTAATTATATAATTGGAGGTCATCTGTATGGCTATGGTGACGAGCAAAGGATAAACAATTAGGTAAATTATTAACATATAGACAGAACAACAGTGGCCCAAGAACAGAGCCTTGAGGAACAGCTGAGAGTACAGGGATAAAGGAGGATATTTTTTTGCTATATTTCACGCATTGGTGCCTATTAACTAGGAAAGGGGCAAGGAGGTGAGTCACAGTGGCCGAGAGGCCAAAATTGGAGGACAATTTATTGAGAAGAACGCTATGGCAAAACGTGTTGAAAGCACGTGAGAGATCTAGAAGAATCAATATACCCAACTCATTCCTATCACATGCCATTTGTAAGTCCGTCAAGACCTTAAGCAGCGCAGTTTCACAACTATGGAACTTCCTGAACCCAGATTGCAACGGATTCAATAGATTTTCATGGGTAAGATAAGATTGCAACTAGACAGATAAGATTTTCTCAAGTGCTTTGGACGGAAATGGTAAAATGCTAGTTGGGCGTAAATCCCCCACATCAACAGGATAAGGGACTTTAGGACTTTTACTAATTCTTTATATAAATTTCAAACTAAATTGTGAGTGGGACAGGCAATACCAACAGTCCCCAAAGGTCAAGGGCGAATTTTTTTCCCTTAATTTCCCCTTTTATACCTGCAGCTCCCTGATTTAAATACTTGACTAAAGCTACCCTCAAAACTCTTCAGCATGATAAACAGAATCTCTACGGGTCACAGCTATTACTGAGTTTCCATGGGAGTTCAAGCAGAGTTGAACCCGAGTTATACGTCATAGAAATAGACAGAATTAAGAGATTTCGTTAAAGATTTTTAACTCTGCTCAACTCAACGAAAGTAGGTAGTACCCACTGACATATAGTAGTGGACTGCTAAATGAGCAAAATCCCATACAAAAAAATGGCACCAAAAACTATTCCTGCCTCGCTCCCACGTTAAATCCCAATGAACTGTAATCGCCAGCGCATGTCAGCGATATAAACATAATTAGAAAAAAATATACAGGTATAGTTTTCGTTCTTCTGTCTCACTCTTGAGCTATTTTGAAAACTTCGTTAAACAGGGGAAATAACCGTCACGGTTTTGGAATAAACACATTTATTTAACGAAAAAACTGCTCGTAGAGGGCTGATCTTGGATCGTAGAGGGCGTTATTCAGGATTTATCTCTTTGATGTACCGGCACCAACAAAGGTTCCTGAGGCCGTTACTACCAATTGACCCCCAGATCTCCCCCAATACTTTTTAACCCCGTCCAGGACGGCTCGCGAATGCCTTCCAAACTAGAAGAAATACACGAAACCAGGACGCATGGCAGCTCTACTGATAAGGCCAATACCTGTGTGAACCCTCTGGAATATGTGCAATAGTAAAATTCTTCCATTTTAACCATCTTCGAGATTAATTATTTTTTCGAGGACTCGTAACGATGCCTTCACATGAGCATTAGACACAATTATTTTAGAATGATCGTGCTACTGTCTTTCCAATCAGAGTGCGAAATCATGGTTTAGGTCCATAATGTAAATTAGCTAAGTTACAGCAGTGTTATATTCACTTGGAAAACGAAAATTCCGATCGTAAGCCTGGGTCTAATCTTAGACCCAAAACTCAACTTTAAGTCCAACATCGAGGAAAGGTAAAAAAGACTGCATAGCTTTCTACGCCGGCTTGTTTGCATGTTTAGAGTCATAAGAGCTTCTCGAATCGATTCAGCATGTACATTGTCAAAAATACTTTTATTTTTACAGTTAAGGAACAATAGCTTAGTATATAAAAAAAACTTATTTATTTGAGGACTTTATATAAAAATTATTCATCAGTAACTTCAATAACATAGCAACCTACCATTTCCTCGTCTTCCTCTTCCAGTACTTTTAAAATATCTGCCTCTTCAGTTTCTTCCTTTATCTCTGTTTCCACTTCTTCCTTAACCTCCATGCTTTCAACTTCTTCCTTTACCTCTGACCGCTCAATTTCTTCCCTTACCTTCATGGTTTCAACTTCCTGTTGTATCTCCATACTTTCAGCTTCTTCTTGTTCCTCCACGTGTTTAACTTTCTGTACCTCCACATTTTCAATTTCTTCGTTTGTTTCCAACTTTGCAACTTCTTGTTTTTGCACGTTTTGTTCTTCTTCTTTTCCCTCCACGCTTTCAACTTCTTCTTTTGTTTCCACTTTTATTTCCTCGGCTTCTAGTTCTTCTTTTATCTCCACATCTTCTGGTTCTTCTTTGATCTCCCCATTTTGGACTTGTTTTTTTATCTCAGCAGGTTCTTCCATTTGGCAATCAATTAATGGAGCATCAATATTTAAATCATCTGGCAAAAAATTTATTTCATATTCTTCCGAGATATTTTCCAGCGAAGTTTCTCCATCAGGAACAATTTTAACAATATATTTATTAGTTGGTTGAACATTGTCCAATATACCAGTTGTAACATTTTCAGATAAGTTACCTTGTGAAGAATTTAAAACTTCGATTGTGTCTTCTTGAAGATCTTCCTTTGGAACAGAACTATAAGAATTTAATTCGGCATTCAGAAGAAGATTGAGAATTTGATCATCAAGTTCAGCGCGTTTTTCCTTTGGGGCTTTCTCTAAAAACTTTCCTAATTTGTTAAAATATCTAAAAATAACCGCCGACTGCTCTTTCAGTGAGCTGGTATTGCCAATATTAAATGAAACATAAACTTTAGCGAAATCCATTTTGTGAAAATGCTCCCAGTTGCTTGATATTCCCTTCTTGTGGTACCATAGTTCTTTTCTGTATCGTTTTTCAAGTTTCTTCCACCAATATTGACAGCATTTAACTGTGGATTTGAACAGTGCTAACATTATTAGTACAATTAGCAATAGTTTAAAATAATCTAACCTGAACATCCCATCTTCTCTGCAATGGCATTCCAGGCTGCATTTTTTTCTTTAATGTTATCACTGAAGATTTCAATCAGAATTGGATAATTTTTAATGCATTCTATAAGTTTGTCATCATCCAGTCTGTATTGACTGAAGTCTTCTTGTTCTTCTGGCAATCCTTTTGTCTCATAATACTGCTCGCCGTAGCCTGATAGAGTAGAGGAGTCATCGTCTTCGTATTCATCAATGAACGACATTTCTTTTTCCCATTGCCATGGCACTGGGCAGCCTGGTCCTGATGTGTTCGCCAACCGTTGTTCATAAGCTCTGAATGCCAAGTGCGTTGTTCTTAAGCTGTACCAGACTTTTTTACTTGTAGGGTCTAGAATTTAAATTATAGAAATTAGACTACGTTTTGATGGTTTAACGCTATAATAAAACATAAAAATCGCTGTTAAATACGACTTATTTAGCAAAAAGATTAACAAAGAAAGTTCTTTGAAAGGCTATAAACTGAGGACATCCCTAATGTTTCCTTCTATTCTGAAGCTGATTTTAGTTACGAGACATGTTCCCTTTACATTACATATTAAATACTCACTAGGTACACCCATTTCCTCGTCTATTTTTTTCCATACTATGTTATTTATTTTGCTGCAGGTATAGCCAGATTCTTGAGGATCAAAAATACAAGGATACTTCTTAACCAAGGTTATTAATTTTAAGATGTCAACTTTCAGTTGTAATTCGGTGTCTACGGCTGTTTTGTACATTTTTAACTATAGATTTTCATCTGGGTTAACTTAATGCTCCTAGCTTTACAGGAAATCGCAAATAAAACTATTTATTAAAAAATACTTCAACAACAAATAAATGACATTTTGAAGAACTGTCAAAAGCGCCGATACTAGCCCTAACTATAATGATCTTAAGACGTCATAAGATTCTTCGTCAAATTCTCTTAAGACTGATTAATTATCTGTCAAATCGTAAGCTCAGCTATAATAGCCTTAAGACGTTTTGACATTTGTAAAAGGTAAACAAATCGAGTCTGGGAAAGCGTCCAATAAATTAAAAAATGGAAATTAACAATACTTTTAATGAAGAACTGATTGAATTAGTTCAAAACTGTTTTTTTTATTGAATCTATTTATTTTTCTTACACAACAGGTTTTCTTTTTATTTTTTTCACATCTTTTACCAATTTCACTAATAACGCCAAATTATTTAATAACTCCTAATTACCCATTTAGCAAAAAAACGTTTTCTGACACTAGAAACACTAAAGAAAATTACCCTTTTCTTATGATTGCTTAAGATTTGTACGCTCGTTACCGTACATTAAAGACTTGACGAAAGATTGGAAAAGTTAACGAAAGATTGCTTAAGGCCATTATAGTTGGTATTATGACATTTCATAGGAGCGTAAAAAATCTTAAGGTATCTTAAGACCATTATAAGCCCTAACTATAATGATCTTAAGACATCATAAGATTCTTCGTCAAATTCTCTTAAGACTGGTTAATTATCTGTCAAATCTTAAGCTCAGCTATAATAGCCTTAAGACGTTTTGACATTTGTAAAAGGTAAACAAATCGAGCCTGGGAAAGCATCCAATAAATTAAAAAAATGGAAATTAACAATAGTTTTAATGAAGAACTGATTGAATTAGTTCAAAACTGTTTTTTTATTGTCTCTATTTATTTTTCTTACACAACACAATCTAAGTTTTTTTTTCACATCTTCTACCAATTTCACTAATAACGCCAAATTATTTAATAACTCCAAATTATTCATTTTGCAAAAAAGTTTTCTGCAACTAGAAACATTAAAGAAAATTACTTTTTTCTTATGATTGCTTAAGATTTGTACGCTCGTTACCGTACATTAAAGACTTGACGAAAGATTGGAAAAGTTAACGAAAGATTGCTTAAGGCCATTATAGTTGGTATTATGACATTTCATAGGAGCGTAAAAAATCTTAAGGTATCTTAAGACCATTATAGTTAGGGCTATAGTTAGGGCTATAGACTGAACTGATGCTGCCAACATTCTGGGTTTACAAAACACTTGTTTCAACACTTGTTTTCTATACAGAAGTCCTAATATTAGATTTGTAACGAATCCTTCGAACTAGCAATTTTTAAATGAAAATAACTAATTTCACAGTATACTGCATCTATAATAATAATAATAACAATAAAGAGGAAACGGAGTAGTAGCAGTCTTTTTAGAGTACAGGAGAGCTTTTGAAACGATAAATAGGAAATTGTTATTTTTTTCTATTAAAGAGATTGTATGAAGTGTATAATATAACTGGTAGGGTTAATGAATGGATCAAAGATTATCTAAGTGGACGGTTTCAGAGTAAATTGGGTCCTCTGTTATTTGTATTAAATATAAATGATCTAGGAGTAGTTGAACAGCGTAAAATACTCATGCTTGCACATAATACCGTATGTAATTGCCAAAATCAACTAGCGCTTGTATATGAGTGGCTTTGTAGTAATCAATTGTGTGTCAAAGTACAAAGAACAAAATGTATGGTATTAGGAAAGCCAAGATTTAGAGAAGTAGTAGAAAGAGGGCAAGAATTTTTACTTATGGATTTGAAGATACCAATATCTTGGAGTAATTATTAGCCGTTTTTTTAATGAAATGTATAAATTCTTCCCCATACAAATTTCAAAACCCAGGTTTTATCGGGGTTTCTATCGAGGTTTTGGGAAATTTCTTAAATTACATATTGCATACTTTCGGGGGATGACATGTTGTTTCGGGGGTTGGCATGTTGCATACTTTCGGGGGTCGAAAAGACGTAATTTAAAAATAAAGACAGGAAAGCGATGAGAGCAAATTTATAACAAATAATTGATTTTTTAGAAACATATTTATTATTTTCTAGCGAGGATTTCGTGTAACAGTGCAAAAAATAACACTTAACTTCCGTTTAATTTTGAAATTTTTAAGCATCGAAGTAAGCGCTACATGAAATTTCCCTTGTCGTTTTTTTAATGAACTCGATGAAAGAACTAGGGCATTTTCATAAACACAGAACTGCGGTCTTTCTGCAATATTCAGCTACAGACTTTCAATTGCTGAATTCTGCAGTCTTGCGGCAATTCTGCGTTTATGAAAATGCCCCTACATATGTATATGGGTCATTAAAAAAACACAGCTATTGATAATATCTTAAACTTCAAAGATCATGTGGAGTACATAAGTGGAAAAACGGCAAAGTAAGTTAACTTATTGTACAAATTAGGAAAAACCATTACAAGGAAAGGAAAGGAGTTGATATTTAAATTAATCTTAGTGCCACAAATAACAAATAAAATAACAAATTACAAAAGAATTCTAATAAAGGAATGAGAGCTGTGTTAAACAAAGGACGTACTGAAAGTATCAATGGGGTAAACTACACTATCCATCACTTTTCCATCAAATCGGCCTTGAAACTGTTTTTTAGGCAAGGGGTCAATAGTATGTTGAAAGAGTTAGGATATATAACAATAGAGAGTGAAATTAAAAGGGATGTACATTTGTCAACCGACAGGCCCGCAAGAGCGGGAACGTGAAGCTGGAGATCATCAGCATATAGTTGAAAATAGCAGTAACGGAAAACGGAGGGAAGATCATTAATATAGAGGGAGAAAGCAGAGGACCTAGAACCGAACCTGAAGAAGGTACACCTGCAGGCACGTTTAGGAAAGAAGATGCAACATTATTATGCCGAACGCACTGAGATCTATTAGTGAGAAGAGAAGAGAAAAGACGAACAGAAGAAGAAGAGAAATGCTACCGTTGACTAAGTTTATGGAGGAGATGCGAGTCAACACAGAGTCAAATGCTTTGGAGAAATCTAGAAGAACTAGTATTGCAATATCACCTAGGAGGAATACTAATAGGGCAAAAATCTGACAAATCAGCGGGGAGGACGTTTTTGGAATGGGAGTCACTATGGTTTTTTTTACAGAGTCTTTACTCTTTACGTATTTGTGAGGTTGTCAAGTAATTATTAAGAATATGCGTGATGGTATCAACAATTAGAGGGGAGAGATTTTTAAGAAAGCGAGGATAGATTCCATATAGCCAACGCTGTTTGACGAAATGGAAAGGAATGCTCCAAAAACTTCAAGTGAGTCAACACAGCGAAAATTATAACCGTTAGAACATTGGAGGGAATCGGAAAGGGAGGACAGTATGGAGTTAGGGAAATTGAATTCACGAATTCATTCACGAAACGAAATAGACTCGCGAGGCTTCAGTTGGTAATCTAGGGGTTTCCAAGGTGCTGTCGGTCGCTAAGAACACATTGCAAGTTTGGCTACGGCGGATATGACCATGGGCTTTTATGCCACCCTGATCCTAAGCTTTGCCCAGCTACTTGTATCCAGCCTCTTGACCGCCTGAGCTCGTCAATATACCTTTGGTCCACAGAGACCGTCAACTCTGTGAATGGTGGGTGGAGTTTATTCCACTCCTGCATCCTTAGGGTCCTGTTTTGGCCTCCTATCGTAGTCGACAAACAGCCCAGCCGACTCAAACTTTACCTGCTGCGATGGCCTTCTTCGCTTCAAACGGTAGAATTATAACCTAGTTGAGTCCTCAGTGCTTCATAGACCCCTCCGGGTCCTTTCTCTCTTTTCTACAGGCCGCGCCGCCTGTAACGAGGCTGGCACAATAACTACTTCTGGAGTTCTCCACGTTTTCTGCTTTCGGGTGTGCTGTTGCAGCTTCACCTCTTTTTTGAGCTAACTGCGGCCGCACTCTTTTCTTGAAGCCGTTCCACTTCAGTGTCTGCGGTTTGTCGACCCTCTCTTTCTTTCGTCCTCTTCAGCTTTTCCTTTGAGATAGGTCTCCCTGACACGCCTAATTTTCTTCTTAATAGCATGTTCCACGTTTTTCTTGGCTTACACGAACTCCATGAGGTCCCTTATCAAAACTCCAAATTTTTGAAAAGGAGAAGACAATCTGTTCCACTTCGATCACAAGACTCTATTCACCCTCATTTCAATTATATTTACAGACCATGGATGTTCTGGTTCCTTCGCGATCTTCGCTGGTGGCGCTCTCACCGTTTTGCTGCTCCTTAAGATGGAATTTTTTGAATTCCTTCCTTGGGGAGTCCCGCTATCTTGGACTGTGGAAGCCCTAGCTGTGTTTGGAGTATTGGGAGGTACTCCGCCCGTTTTTGTTTTCTTCTCAATGATGATGCAACGATTTATGCGAGCAAGGAGAGTCACTCATGGTAGAGCTCCACATTATTAGCGAAGGGCTAAATTGAAACCGAAGGTCGTCTGGCATCCGGAGTCCATCATTAGTAGTACAATGACGCAGTATCATTTATCCCCTGCAAGTTTTATCGATTATGCCCGTGTTCATAAATGCAAGGTTTGTTTGTTTGCATGCAGGCGTTTGCGAATTATTCATGGTTGTTTAAATGAACGCATTTCACCATTTTTAAAAAGCTACTGTCTGTCACTTTAATATATTTGACAGTTCGTTCTTCTTCTTCGCGAATCCAAGCTAGTAAGTACATACTTTGAAATACATGCATGGGTTGCGATCATTTGCAACTGTACTTGCATTTCAAAACGCTTTGCTTTTTTTCAGTTGCAATACTGAACTATATGCTACATGCAAAATTTGAGCAACTTGCATTTATGAACACAGCCTATGTCTCCTCTAGATCCGCCGTATTCGGTCTGCCGAGTGGAGAGTTACAGGCAGCTTAATGGGCTGCACTCACCTGCTCACGTAGCAGTACAAAGGTATCTCGAGCAGGGTTTAACCTAAGGTCACGTACGGTGCTCTTGGAGCGTAAGCTAGGGTATATCCGCGTTCGAGTCGCACATGGTGGAGCCAATCTAGCAAAGTTAATGTAATTTTATAATTCACAGAAAGGAGATTCAACAGACTCAAGTCGTCATTTATTTCATTATTTTCGTACAGAATCCACAATACCATATTTGGCAATTACCTTACTAATAAAAACAGAAATAAAGTTGATCCTTCCCACAATATGTTGTTTCTATAAATATTGTTCATCCACAGCCAGCTCCTGTAGAAGATTGCAGCCAATTCCAAATTTATACTGCCAACTACGAGTTACATAGTAATCAACCCTCGCGATACTAGCACCCTTACTGCAAGACAACTCATAGTTGGCAGCGCTAACTTTAAAACTTGATTTTTTACATAAAAGTTCGAAAATTGACTTTTGCGCTTCAAGCATCTTCAGATTTTATTTCTTCTTTAACATTGAAATCTAAGGATTCTTCTTTTACTTCATAGTCGTAAATAGGCGCTTTTACATCTGCATCATCAGGTAGGACTTTTATAACAAATTCCTCTTCAACTTCTTCCGATTTAATACAATTTTCCGGAATTACTTGAACTATATACTGCTCAGTTACTTCAATTTCACTTTTAGTATGAACATCGAAAGTGGTTTCCTCAACTTTACATTCATAATCAGTCTCTTTTTTAAAGTGATTATTGTCTACCAGCATTTGCGAGGAATCCTCACCTGTGGAATACTCTATTGAATCGTTATATTCGCTACATTCCACTTCTGCGTCTCTAATAAGGTTCAATATTTCAGCATCAAGTGTTGATCTTGACTCTTCGGGCAGTTTCTTAACAATGTTAGCCATTGACATAAAGAACTCCATAACAGCTGTTGGATGGTTTCTTTTATAGCTCGAGTATCCAGCATCTAAGAGAACTAGATCCTTTGCAAATCGCATTCGGGCAAGATGCTTCCATCGTCTTGGTCTAGCTCCAGGAAGCTGTTTACTTTTAAGAATTCTTCTGTATTGCGATTTTAGTCTTCCCCATCGATATCTGCACTTTTTTGCTGCATAAACATAGATGTATAAGTAACTGATTAACAAATTTAAAACTAGAATCTCACCAGGTTCGCCCATTTTCTGTCCAATTTCTTTCCATACATCAGATTGTTTCCTTGATGAATACATTTCCGTTAGCATGGGCTCCGCCTTTACTAATTCTATAAGCTTAATTTCATTAAAGCTAGTGTCGTCATAATCTTTAACATCTTCTGATTTTAATTTCATGTCTGCCGAATCGTCAGTGTCGGTGCAGTAATCTGTTTCTGGTTCTTCATCGCTGCTTTCTTTAGCCAGCATACACCTCAAATTACAAGAGAAATCGTTGAAATATTTTCACCTTATCTTCTGTAATTGATCTACTTACTTCTTCTCTACCTGCTCGTACAAAAAAGACATTTCCTCTTCATATTTCCACTTTTTGGCAAGGGTGTCTCCGAAGAGCTTCTTAGTCATGACACGAACGTAGGATAATTTCAAGTTGTTCCAAACCTTCCGACATTGGCCAGCTGTGGGGGAATATTCTCAGTAGTTTGATTTTTATTTCCTAGCTTGATACTTACGCATGCATCCCATGCTTTTGTCAATTTTAGTCCATAGTTCATTCCGTAATTTTAAAGCGGATTTTTTATTAGAAGGCTCATAAATGGCTTTGTGCTGCTTAACGATTGCTATTAGCTTTAAGTAATCCATAATTTTGCTGCTGCTACTGGGGAAAATTTACATTGTTTTGATACACATTAAAGAATAAAACTTTTCTGAATCAAATGTGTTTTAATTCACATTCAGTTGAAATTTGCAACACTCTTTAAGAATACTGAGCAAACCAAGAAAATTTTCCAGAAATCAACAAACTATGCTCAAATGACATTTATTTTTTGACAGTTCCCTATACCGCCAAGTACCAACTGTGCAGACCTAAAATTTTTTGTTGACTTGAATGCGCTAACGAAATTAAAAACGACCGGTAAATTGTTGCAAACTTATTGAACTTAATTACGCTTAAATATATTGTTATTAAACGAAATAAATTCCTTATTGATCGCATATTTACATATATACAGTATGGGCCCCACCAACCCCATCACCCAAGAATCCCCAGTATTTCATATTTTTCTCGACTTGCATACGGCTCTTCGTCGGATTTATATCTGCCTGATTCCGAAATATAATTCCTCAGGAAGTTATGCGGAGGATACACACCTCTTTTTTTCTAGCAAAGAGTTCTCCCTATTAGATGTTTAATTACCCCGTTTATGACTAGGTTCAACCCAGGTTCAACCTAGGTTCAACCCAGTCATAAACGGATGTCGAGTTGAAAATGGGTCCATTCAACCCAACTCAGCTTTCCTACCTGGATCGAGTTGATATTTCGCCTCATATTTGCGGGTTGAGTTGAAATTGGGTTGATGTGACATTTGTTTTGTTTGTTTGCGGTCCGTGAAGCCCGCCTTCAGCGTTAGTTTTGTGTTCGGTGTTATTTTGGGCACAGGAATAAAGAATTATTTCGTTCTGAATATTTTCGTATCTCTAAATGCGAATTTCACATAAAAATTTGAGGTTATATTTTAATATCAGTTCAACTTCATTTCAACCTAAAGTGAACTCAACTCGACATCATATACGGTGGTCGAAATTTCAACTCAACCTCGACTCAACTTTTCAACCTAGTCATAAACAAGGTATTTATGGTCAGAACGAAAAGGCCCGTTGTCTTGTACTATTTTATCATTCGCGGAATCACTGAACGTTAATCCTTTAAAACCTAAGGGGGATGATACACGGGTCAACATGTTGAGCAACACGAGCTTTTTCTGCGCAGTTCCTAGGCCAAGGGAAGGGTCAGGGTGAAGTGTGCGGTGTTGACTGAAACTAGAAACGATTTCTATTTTTCCCCCAGTTGCTTGAAAAATGTTTATGTATGCGTGACTGTCAAGCGATTCTGGGTGAAAATAATTTGGAATGCACACCCACACATATGAAATCGCAATGTTATTACACAGAGTGCTGCGTGTAGCGTGTTGAGTCGTGTATCACCTCCGCCAAGACCCTCTCAACTACAGGCCCCGAAGGAGAGTTTGTCATGGTGGTCAACCCGGTCCAAAAATTCACCGGAGAGAGCGGAATAAACATGGCGCGGAATAAGTTCGGGGTAGTTTTGCAGTAAAAAGTGATAAAATATTGTATTTTAACACTTTTAACTGCACTTGGATTTACCAGTGAATAGTTTATTAGTGATTTAATTAAAACAAAATAAAAATAATTTAGTGATTAAGTGCCTTTTAAGTGTTTTAATTGTTAAGGCGAACAACTGTTTTTACATTCACGGTGTTTTTTCATGTTTATTTACGAAAAAAATGTTGAAAATTTAATGTTTTGTTTAGTTATGGGATTACAAGTGATTTTAAAGTGATTAATACATATATTATGTAATTAGTATTAAAAATATAGGTGTAGAAAAACACTTTTCTTATTCACTTTTCCTTTCACACTTTTCTGCACTTATATGTTTAATAATAATTCCATAATAAATTATTTAATGACTTTAAAATCACTTTTAATTAAATAATCAGCATATTTTTCCTTAATAGAGACGAAAAAAACACCGCGAAAGTAAAAGAAATTCATCACCTCAACAATTAACACACTTAAAACTCACTAAATCACTATTTTTTTTTAATTTTTTCTTATTAAATCACTAAAGAACTAACCACTGATAATCCATGTTTAGTTTAAAGTAATAACTTACAATGATTTTCCACTTTTTACCACAAAAATATAACGAAAATAATCCCGAGCCTATTCCGCGCCATGTTTATTCTAACCAAATGTCAGATTTTGTGGACCGGCTTCAGCTATGGTTGGATTAGTTCAAGAGAGAACTTCATGGCCTCCTCCGCTCAACAAACTGACAGTGTGTTGCAGAGACACGTTGACTCGTGTATCATCCCGCTTACTTTAGGCAGCGGCGATGACAAATATTCCATTGAATTGAGCGGATACTTTAGTTTTGTCCACTGGAATGCCTGGTACTATTTATGTTATAATTGTTGATTTTTTTCTTGATTTGGATATCTAAATAAATGTTTAGATATAACTTTTGTAATACTGGAAAATCATGAAAAACTTATGGCAACGTATTATTTAAATTGACTTCACAAAATTTTCTTCAAAGTATACTCTTACACACTTTCATTATTTTTATGAAAGAAATATTTGTAACATAATTCAGATGGCATGCTGAGCCCTGCATATGCTTGAAAAGTAGCATCCAAAGAGTCGGCAGCAAGAAAGTACATAGTTGTTTTCTTTATAAGAACTCTAGCAAGTGAGTCTTAGCCCGCTGTTCCTCGGTAATACTTATCCCCACGTTTGGGGTACTCACAAACGTACTACATTCTGTACGAAATTGTGTTCAGGGCTAACATTGAAAGCCCTCTTCCAGATCTGTAATTTTACGCCCTTGTTTTCAATTTGAATGACCACAGATCAAAGGTAAAAGTCACTGTTGAGTTCATATAATACTCCGCTAGGATTCAGGAGAATGTAGTTTTTAAAGTAATGCAAGGTGGCCTGTGTGAGTGAGAAAACAGACCTCTTGGCGGCAATGTTATTTCTCCATAAGCGACTTCAGGTCCCTTTTCTAACAAAAGACATGGGTTGCTATAGCTATTATTTTCGGTATTTTATCGAATCGAAACTGTTTTGTAAGCGATTGTAACGTGTACAGGACGAAACAAAGAATGAAGAATTGCAAAAATACGATAATCGATATTTTTCACCCAACCGACTAATATTGACTGTACTGAAAAATTTACATTGCCGACTTGAGGTCTCTTTTTACTTTCCACCTCACAATTATTGATGACATTAGTTTTTTAATTCAGTTCAAATCAGAGAGCCATTAGGAAATGATTAAGACTTAATAAAAATTATCCGCCTTAGGACTTAGTAAAAATTATCCCCCACCGTATACAATTTATTGAAGGAAATAAATTATAACTACCTTTTACCAGGATTTTATTTGCACGCCGACATTTTGGTCCTTCGAGCCGGATTTTATGTAAGTACGAGAGCGTGCAAATACTTGAAAAGGAAAAGCTGGCCGCGTGAAACAATTGCATTTTGACATAATTAATAATTTATTTCATCTGAATTAGAGATTATAAATTAATTAACATACAGACGTAAAGATGGCAGATAACAAAAGGAAGAGACTTTCTACACTAAAGGGTATGCTAACGCGGATGGAGAGATTTGTTGCCGAAATGCATGGTAAGGCTGTGGAACTAGAGGTCATTCAAGTAAGGATCGAGGCTAGATGAATTGCAAAAGGAATTCAACGCAATTCAATTTGAAATAGAGGATGCGTCAAGCGATATAGAGGTGGAGTATGAGGAAAGGGAAGGCTTTGAAGAGAGGGCGTGCGCTTGCAAAACAAAGCTCTTGACCGCACTTAATGCAACGAAGCGTGGAGTGGACCCGGCATTAGTGGGACACGGCGAATTAGGGGCCTCTCTCAAGGCGTTGGTGACTTCACATCAATGTATTTGCCGTGATGCAAATCATAAATTGTGGGAATGCGAAGAATTTAAAAAACAGCATTCAGAAGCGTCGTGAGATCGTTAAGGCTCAAAATATATGTTACAATTGTCTTAATGCTACGCACAGAGTAAAATTTTGTAAGTTAATAGTTGCAAGCTTTGTAAAGGAAGACATCAAGTCCATCAGAAAGCTTTAAGGGAGGAATGACATTGCAACCACTCAAGACTCCGCACTGTCTAAATGTTCAGATGCAACGTAAGACGAGTGCAACGCTACCTACAGCTGTAGTAAGGATTAAAAATTGTTACGAATATTTTGAAAATTGGAGAGGATTGCTTGATTCAGGATCGGAAGTGACAATAGTATCCGAAGCATTAGTGCAGAGACTTGGTGTTTTTTATTGAAATATAATTTCCGAAGCTCAGCTCCCAATCAAAATGCACAATCTCAAATGAAAAAAACAAAACACTTCACTAGGTAACAAAGGTGGCACCTGCGCGTCAAGTCTCATTACCACGTCTGGAATTATGCGCAGCTCATTTATTGGCGAAACTTATGAGTAGCATTAGGGTTGCTTTGGACATCAAGGATATTGGTTGTTTTGCATGGACGGACAGCACAATTGTACTTTACTGGTTGGCAGATCATCCAACTCGCTGGAAAACGTTCGTGGCTAATCGGGTGTCAGCAATATTGGAGCTATTGTCATCAGTGCCTTGGTATCATGTGGAGTCTGCAAGTAATCCAGCGGATTGCGCCTCACGAGGTTTAAAAGCTAAGGAACTCTTGCAACAAGAAGAACGGAAGAACACAGGTTATCAGATTCCAAGGATTTCTATCCAATGAGATCGAAGTAACCTCTGGCGTTCCTCAGGGTAGTCATCTCGGTCCCCTTCTCTTCAATATTTTCATCTCCGATCTTTCCGATAAATTAGCAAATATTCCACATCTCTTTTACGCGGATGATCTCAAAATTTATAGTGTCATTGAGACCCAAACTGATGCTTCCTTCTTGCAGACAAAAGTCAAAGCCCTACACGACTGGTGCACCATCAACAAACTGCAGCTTAACACCAGCAAATGTCATGCAATTACTTTCTACCGCTTAAAAAACACACAGAGTCATAACTATTATCTCAATGGCATAATGTTGAATCAGGTTGATCAGATCTACTGCCGCACTACTTGGACAGGCTCAAAGTGCTTGATCTGATGCCCTAGTTTTGATTCCCTTACAGAATTAAAAAGAGTAACGGCTATATGCATGCGTTTCATTCAGTATCTTCGGAAAGGTCATACTACATCTGACAAAATTCTCACACCGAGTAAGTTGTCTAATGCGATTACTATATGGATCAAGAAGGCTCAAATATCACATTTTAAGAGGGAAATTGAAAGTATAAGCCAAGGAAAGTCAATAGCTAGAACTAGTAACCTGATAGCACTATTTCCAATATTAGATGAAGCGGGCCTATTAAGAGTTGGCGGCAGGTTGCAAAATTCAACATTACCGTATGATGCAAAATTTAACATTACCGTATGAGATCCAAAGGACAAACATTATCGAAATTAATTGTATCAGATTTGCATCTACGTCATCTTCATGCTGGTCAACGCTTATTAATGAATTTAATTTTCCAAAATTTTTGGATAATAGGCGTAAGGAACATTGTCTTGTCAGCATATACGAAAATGCATTGAATGTATCAGACATCGTGGTAAGGCCTCAGTTCAACTTATGGGAAATCTTCCGGCTTGTCGAGTCGAGGTTTCAAAGCCTTTTTCATCAACCGGTGTTGATTACGCAGGCCCTATTACCTTGCGTGCTTGGAAGGGCCGAGGCAGCAGGCAGACGAAGGGATACATAGTTGTGTTCGTTTGTATGGCAACAAAGGGGATTCATTAGGAAGCGGTCAGTGATTTGACTACAGACGCGTTCATGGCGGCTCTTAATCGTTTTACATCCAGACGAGGTTATTGTGCACATATCTATAGCGATAACGCTACTAATTTTGTAAGAGCTGATCGAGCGTTAAAGGTGGTACAACAATTGGTCTCTTCCAAGGAGCATAACAAGTGTTCGAATTCTTACAAAAACTTAAGAATTCTTTAACCTAAGTCAGCAGTTAAGTTAACATAATATACATAATAAGCACAAGGCTTATCAGCAGCTGTAAGACAGAAGACAAATTTCCAGACGAAATTTGACGCTCGCATTCTGAGCAAGCCTGGAATCTTGTCTTCTTGTTTTGTTTTTCTTTATTTTTGTACTCATTTTTAAATTCATAATCAGCAAATTATTTTTCACTATTAAGTTAAAATTTTATCTAGTTTTAAGTATTTTAATGTGTAAAGCTTTTGGTAAAATTAAAAATAAATTCAGTCAGTCAACAGACTTCTCGGAATAAACACTTAAATTATTAATTTCATTTGCCTTATTCTACAATTAATTTCTCGTGTGCCGGTATCAAGAGCCGGTCATACAATCGCCAGAATCTAGGTATCAAGTGCCTACGATTTACACAAACCAATTTGTGTAATCACCCCAAGGAATAATTTACAAATCTACCATTATGACTTCACTGGAGGAACTAGCCAGCAGACAAGAGGCAACCGGCCAGGAAATCATAAGGATATGCAAGAACTATAAAAAGGATGGCTCATCACGGAAGACAGCAGATTATCTCAAGGGCAAGCTTCGATCATTGCAGCCGTTATGGAACGATTTCGAGACAACTGACAATTTCATCCGTGTTAATTACCCCGAGTACATCAGTCACAGCTATTTCACCAAGGACTACTATAATGCAGTTGGTAGTGTAATTGAAGATGTGCAGCAGGACATTCACGCAAGATTGAATTCCTTGGACCTATCACAATTACCAGGGGAGACCGCAACACAACCATCCCCAGCTACCACAGCCACACAGGGAGAAGCAACAAATTTACCGAGTGCTATAATCAATACTCAAGGAACTCAGGACAAAACTACAGGCGCAATGTCATTACCACGAGGACCCACTAAGGAGTTTACCACAGCTAACACAGACGGCGAGAAATCCCTCATGGGTGCAATACCAAAGAGATGTTATCGTCCATCCAAGGTAGAAGACTCGGATCAACATGGTCATGGTACTGACATCAATGGTACTATCCGAAGGCAGCGATCGCTGATAAACAGCCTCGAACGACTACTCAATGGACTTCCAGCTCCTCTTAGGGAACAATCAGAGAGCTTCCTTCAAATAAAAATCAAGGCAATTGAGCAATATTGGTCTCAAATACAGCATCTCCATCACGTAGTTTGGGAATCAACAGAACAGCCTGACACATTCGGCTATGAAGAAGATACCTACTTCAATTTGGAGGAACAAGTGCATTACAATCTCATTCAACTGCACGAGGCATCCAGATATAAGGGGAGCAGCATTCCAAGAAGCATCAATCCGCCAATTGAAACCAGTCCCATCGTTCCATCAATGAAATTGCCCAAGATAATACTTGGCAAATTTGACGGAGACTATCTGAAGTGGCGGCAATTTCGGGACCTCTTTACTGAGCTCGTTCATAACCAGCCGATTGCGGATTGCCAGAAAATCTGGTATTTGAAAACAAGTTTGTGCGGAGAGGCGGAAAGACTAGTAAGACATCTAACTACCTCTGACGCAAATTATGCTACGGCTTGGAGGATAATAAATGAGAGATACGAGAACATCCGGCTACTCGTCACCGCACTCCTCAATAAGCTACTAGGGCAGTGCCAGATCAACCACGAATCAGCCCACGCAATCAGGACCATGCATGACACTACGCACGAATGTCTCCTCGCTCTATCCGCTCTCGGGATTGCTACAGACCAATGGGATCCACTATTACTCCACATTCTCATAAGAAAAATAGACAAAAACACCCACACATTGTGGGAGCAGTCACTAAAGGACCCTAGGGCGCTGCAGTCTCTGAAGGAATTCCTCCGATTTCTAGAGAATCGCTTCCAATCTTTGGAAGCTCTTGGCGCAAAAGGCAAAACCTCAGAGGAAGCTATAAGAAGACCACAGGCAAGATCACTAACAACCACTGTCACCGCAGACGTGAAATGCCCAACATGCAAGGGTAATCATCAAGTGTTCAACTGTTCAACCTTTCTGCAAGCTTCGCCTTCAAAAAGATACAGTCTCATCAAGGCCAGCAAGGCCTGCATAAACTGCCTAAGGTCAGGACATACAGTAAACCAGTGTCCATCGTCAAAGAGATGTAGAGACTGCAACAAGCCTCACAACACTTTGCTCCACATACAAACAAAGCCAGAGATTGCAGGACCAAATCCGAGTAAACTAGATTCAACACAGAAAGTTGCCACCAACAGTCAACAGTTAGTTAAACCATTAGCTGACCCAATATCCTTGACAGCAAAAGCACACCATACCACAAATAAGCAGGTACTATTGAGTACAGTCAGAGTCAATCTAATCGCGAGCAGTGGCAACGTTGTAGAAGCCCGAGCCATATTGGACAATGGATCGCAACCTAACATTATTACCGAAAAAATGGCAGGGATATTGGGCTTTACAGGAACGCCAGCTTCCATGACTATTGAAGGAATTAACAGGCAACGACAGCCTTCGCGACGTCACATCAATCTCACCATTAAATCCAAGATAAATAATTTCTCATGTCGACTATTGGTACACATTTTGCCAGAAATCACCTCTCCTCAACCAGCACAGGAAATAGACATTTCAGCATGGCCACTACCTAGAAATATACAACTCGCCGATCCAAGATTTAACTGTTCAGATTCAATTGACTTATTGATTGGTGCAGAATTGTTCTACTCATTGCTATGCGTTGGCCAGATCACGTTAGGAGACAATCTACCGGTCCTTCAAAATACAGTTTTTGGTTGGGTAGTAGGTGGTGGGTCCCAACAAGGAACCGAAAGTTCAGCAGTATGCGGTATATGTAGTGAAGATGAAGCGCTGGACACACAAATTGAAAAATTTTGGCGACTAGAAACTCCAATTGAACAGACCAATCTGACCGCAGCAGAGCGAAGATGTGAGGCTTTCTTCGATCGGACAACTACCAGAGATGAAGATGGCAGATTCATTGTTAGATTACCGTTCCAGGGTGAGCCGACTTCGCTTGGTGAATCAAAGGACATCGCACTTCAACGATTTATGTCAGTGGAACGAAGATTAGCGAGGCATGACGATTTGAGGGAGCAATATGTCAATTTCATGAACGAGTACATGCAGCTCGGGCATATGAAGGAAATCAACTTCAATGAAATAGAAAAGCCGTACTTTTTCTTGCCCCACCACTGCGTTTCAAAGCCTGACAGCACTACGACGAAACTACGAGTCGTATTCGACGGTTCAGCGAAAACTTCGACAAACATTTCACTTAACGACCTCCTTTCAACTGGACCAACGGTGCAAGACGACGTCTTCTCCCATCTGCTCAGATTTCGAATGCCCCGATATGTGTTCACCTCTGACATAGAAAAGATGTATCGCCAAATACGGGTGAACGAAGAAGATCAGCGATATCAATTGATTTGGTGGAGAAGTGACCCAGAACAACGTATCAAATGCTTCCAATTAACTACTGTCACATACGGCACAACAAGCGCCCCATACCTGGCAACAAAATCTTTACAAAGGTTAGCAGACGAAACGAAGGAGCAGTACCCACTAGGAGCAGAGGTGCTAAAGCGTGACTTCTATGTGGACGATGTCCTCACTGGCTCAGATAACATAAGCACAGCTGTTGAAATCCAAGCACAAATACAAACGATCCTTAAGTCAGCAGGCATGACATTGAGAAAGTGGTGCGCCAACAGCCCACGGTTGCTACAAAACATCGATCCAAGGGATCAGGAATTGGCGCTGGACTTTGACAGTAAGGACGAAGACTCGATCAAGACGATTGGGTTAACTTGGTTACCAAAATCCGACCAATTTTCCATTAGAACATCAACGAAGAAACATGACCGGATAACGAAGAGAACCGCCTATTCTGACATTGCTCGGTGCTTCGACCCATTAGGAATAATGGCACCAGTAATTGTTCTCGCAAAGCTATTCCTGCAGAGGCTTTGGTCCATAAAACTAGATTGGGATGCTGCTCTCCCTCAAGAAATGTACACTTACTGGATCAACTTTCGTGATGGACTAGCTGCATTAAACAACATCAAATTTGAACGTCACATCTTCAACCACAGAGCTCCAAAATCATACCAATTTCATATCTTTGCAGACGCCTCCGAAAAGGCATATGGAGCAGCCGTCTACGTAAAATCGGTAGATAAAACCAACATCATCACAGTACGACTATTATGTGCCAAATCACGGGTCGCACCAACGAAGCAAATAACCCTACCACGTTTAGAGCTCTGCGCAGCTAAACTAGCAGCTGAACTGGCTGCTCGCATTTCTAAGGATTTAAATATCAAGCACAATTCTGTTTACTTATGGACAGATTCCGAAATTGTCCTGCACTGGATCAATTCGCAATCCTCATCATTCCACACATTCGTGGCAAATAGAGTGTCATCCATTCAACAACTGACGTCGTCGGATCAATGGAGGCATGTTACATCAAACCAGAATCCAGCTGATGTCCTATCAAGGGGAATCATACCTGAAAAACTCACATCGTGCAATCTGTGGTTTTATGGACCAATATTTCTTCATGGATCTGAGATGTCTTGGCCTCCACCGTACATCAAAAAACGCGTTGAAGATGATAGTGAACGAAGGAAGGTAGCCTTCGCAGCAACCACCACTCAGAGTTCTAATATAATCACGACAATTGATCATCAAAACTCATTTAAGAGACTCCAGAGAGTTGTCGGATATATATTACGCTTCATAAGTAATAGCAAAGGCAAGGCAACCACGACTCATACTTGGCTGAGCAAACACGAACTGGATGCAGCTCTGGTTCTAATTATAAGATGTATGCAACAAGAAGAGTTCAAGGAAGACATCAGCTTCTTGGAAAGATTTGGAGAAGTAGCAAAAACTAGTGCCATCAGCACTCTTACACCATTTCTCGATCGTAAAGGAATAATAAGAGTGGGGGGCAGATTAGAACAATCATCGTTGCCTTACAACGCTAAGCACCCAATGCTTTTACCGTATTCTCATCCATTGACAAAGTTGCTAATCAACGAAATGCACAAGGAAAATCTGCACGTGGGGGCACAAACATTGTTGTCGATAGTACGACAAACTTATTGGCCAATCAAAGGAAAGATCCTGAACAGGTCAGTAGTCCAACACTGCGTGCAGTGTGCACGAGCCAAACCTAAACTGTCAAATCAGCTTATGGGAAATCTTCCCCGAGATCGAGTTGAACCTGCAAGGCCATTTGCAAACACTGGCATTGACTTTTGTGGCCCTGTATGGGTACACTTCAAGATAAGGGGAAAGAGACCATTGAAGGCATACATAGCAGTGTTCTGCTGCTTTGCGACCAAGGCCTCCCATTTGGAAGTGGTTACCGATCTTTCCACACAAGGATTTATCTGGGCACTGAAACGATTCATTGGACGTCGTGGCCACTGTAAGACCATTTACTGCGACAATGGCTCAAACTTTATCGGAGCAAGGAATCAATTAGAGGAGATAAAGAAAATGTTGGAATCAAAGGCAACCCAAGAAAACATTGCATCTTCTTGCACTTCAAGAGGCATAGAATTCAAGTTCATACCTCCTAGAGCTCCACACTTTGGCGGCTTATGGGAGGCCACAGTGAAATCTGCCAAACATTTGCTACAAAAGACGTTATTATCTGCCTCCTTAACTCACGAAGAATTAGAAACAGCCGTTGTAGAAGCAGAAGCAATACTAAATTCTAGACCACTAACGCCGATGTCCAGCAATCCGAATGACTTGACGGCAATCACTCCTGCCCACTTCCTGATAGGAGAACCCTTGACCACTCCAATTGATGCTGATGTGGAACCATTGAGAGGTAATCTTCTGTCCCGATGGAAACTCATTGCCCACATAAAAGGCGAGTTCTGGCGACGATGGTCACTAGAATATTTGAATCACCTGCAGCAACGGTATAAATGGAAAAATAAGGTTCAAAATATCCAACCAGGAACGATGGTCATCCTTAAGGAGGACAACACTCCACCGTTAAAATGGCCCCTTGGGAGGATAATTAACAGTATCAAGGGAGCGGACGGCCTTGCAAGGGTCGTGGACGTACGCACAGCCTCCGGCATACTGAGAAGAGCTGTCCACAAGATAGCACCTCTTCCAATTGAAGAGCTCCACACAAACGATGCATCCGAGGAGGTTAATCAAATCGCCGAAAACTTGGACTCCCTAGCTGGAGCAAGTGCCAACCCAACTACCACTGTCCACAAGCCTGTGAGCAACGACGCAACCACCGGGTCAAATAGCCTGAGAAACACTCCAAGGAAAAGACAACGACTATCATTAGGAGCAGCAGTGGTGACATTACTACTAACCAGCGTGTTTCTTCCATCTGCAACAAGTTCACCAATTGATGTCAGCCCATTCACATCTCGGCCTGGAATTTTCTTCGAAAATCTAGGAATCGCCAATACAATGACAAGCAAGTGGAATCTTGTGCTCTACTACGACATGGGACCCTATTGGAAAGAATATGCGTACATCACAAACTGTACACAAAACCTCGACAAGTTATGTAGCATGATGGCGGATCAAGGACCTTGTTTACGAATTCTTGACAACATTAAGGCACTTCTTAATGAAATGGTGGACAACAATGAGATCCTGTTGCCTACACAGCAAGGTCAGCGCGTCAAAAGAGGGGCCATAAACATCATAGGGAACGTGGCAAACTCTCTGTTTGGCATCCTAGACTCAGAGTACGCAGAACATATGGCACAGACCATTGAGAATATTCAGGGAAATGAAGATCATCTGCTTCACTTGATTAAAAATCAAACAACCATCATCGATGCAACCATGAACCTGATGAAGCACGACAGTGAAACAATAGAAAAACATTTTGGGCAGTTAGAAAATCATTTAAATGAGCTTTCCAAGCAAGTCAACAAGGTTCATGAGGAAAACCGCGACAGTAAAATACATCAATTATTCATAATGCTGAGCATGCAACTATTCTTGGCACTTTCTAAGTATCAGAAGGCACAAGGCGACATCATGAATGTTCTCACTGACACTCAACATGGCAAGATAAATCCACAACTGATATCACCACGGCAACTCAGAGAAGAAGTGATAAAAATCAAGAGTATGCTGCCTTCATCACTGAAGATGCCACAATTCCAAGATGACATGCTAAAACTGTACAACCTGATGACCATTGAAGGCCGGCCCACCATCAATTATATAATTTTCCAATTCAAGCTACCACTTCTAGCTTTAGAAGACTTCGAACTCTACAAATTAACTCCAGTTCCAGTTCCTGTGAACAACACATTTATAGCAGTGAAACCGTCAGCGAACTTTTTCATCATAAACCTCCACAGAGATCAATATTACTTGATGGATGATCTCTCAACTTGCGTATCAGTCGTTCATGATAACTACATCTGTGAACAAAGAAAGCCCATGTTTCATAAAGGCTCGAATGTTGGCGCCTGCGAAATAAGTTATTTTAATCAGGCTCCTCATCCATCAATGTGTGAAATCATGAATCTAGGCCCTGGACCTCACTGGATCCAACTGCACACCCCCAACCAATGGATTTATTCAGTTCTTCAACCATCAACCATCAATGTGGTCTGTGGAACCAACGTCACTCAATATACTCTTATGGGGGCCGGTCGAATTACAATCCAATCAAAATGCGTCATCAAACAACAATTTTTAACTATTCAATCACACAACATCTATCCATCAAGCTTCAGACGATCCTACTTACCATCGGGGAACCTCACGGACATGATAACACCTGAAGATCTTAGTCCAACTGTCCTGATCAACTCAAAAAATATCTCAAAACATGTATCATCTCAGATAAGGGAACTAGAGAACCTGAGGAGGGATCTATTCAACCTGCAAACCCAATTACCAAACAAAATTCAACCACATGATTACCATCAATTTGCCGTTGGATATACAGGACTAATCTTCACGGCATTAATTTTTGGGTTCATCATATGGAAATATCGATCGATCTGCATGACAAGGAAGAAAGACGCTGCAATAAGGACCACACAGGAGTCAGAGGATCCAGAAGTTCCAGAAGAAGTTGTATCCAGATCATCATTTTCCGTCCCTCAAGTTTGAATGTACATTCAAGGCGGGGAGAATGTTCGAATTCTTACAAAAACTTAAGAATTCTTTAACCTAAGTCAGCAGTTAAGTTAACATAATATACATAATAAGCACAAGGCTTATCAGCAGCTGTAAGACAGAAGACAAATTTCCAGACGAAATTTGACGCTCGCATTCTGAGCAAGCCTGGAATCTTGTCTTCTTGTTTTGTTTTTCTTTATTTTTGTACTCATTTTTAAATTCATAATCAGCAAATTATTTTTCACTATTAAGTTAAAATTTTATCTAGTTTTAAGTATTTTAATGTGTAAAGCTTTTGGTAAAATTAAAAATAAATTCAGTCAGTCAACAGACTTCTCGGAATAAACACTTAAATTATTAATTTCATTTGCCTTATTCTACAATTAATTTCTCGTGTGCCGGTATCAAGAGCCGGTCATACAATCGCCAGAATCTAGGTATCAAGTGCCTACGATTTACACAAACCTTATTTACAACAACTTAGACTTTCAGTGTATCGGTATCAAGAGCCGCCTACACAAACATCAAGATCAAGGTAACAAGTGCCTTCGATCACAAAATAGAATAAAAGAATTCTATTCAACAAGAAAGTTGCAGATGTACTATCACCTTTCAACACGTGTTGGCATTTTATACCTCCTACTGCACCTAACATGGGTGGGTTGTGGGAAGCCGCTGTCAAGACGGTGAAGTTTCACCTGAAACGGGTGCTTGGTAGCGCTATTCTGACCTTCGAAGAAATGGCGACAGTGCTTTGTAAAATAGAAGTTTGTGTTAATTCTAGGCCCTTAGGTGTTGTGTCAACAGATGAGGCTGCCTAGATGCTTTGACTCCGGGTAATTTGATGATTGGTCGTCCAATTCTAGCTATTCCTGAGCCTGACGTAGTGGAAACCAAAATTAACAGTTTAGGTCGCTGGCAATATCTGCAGCATCTTAGCCAAACATTTTGGAGTCGATGGCAAGGTGAATATTTTGCTACTTTACAACGGAGACAGAAGTGGTCTCGAAAACTGGACGATATTCTACCAAATACTTTAGTGATTGTGAAGGATGAAAAGACTGCTCCATCTCAATGGCTTCTGGGGCGTGTATTGCAGGTTCATCCAGGAAAGGACGGACTCATCCGAGTCGCAACAGTTAGGACCCGGACTGGAAATCTCAAGAGACCCATCAATAAATTATGTCCTATTCCTATAGACTAAGTTATTATGTAATATCTGCTTATATTGTTTTATGTTTTGTCTTTGAAATAAGTGATTTCAACGGGGGCGGAATGTTGAGTTCATATAATACTGTAATTGTAGAATACTTATAGGATATCGAGTAGCCTAATTTTATAGATTGTTTTGTAATTATTGATGACATTATTTTTTTAATTCAGTTCAAATCAGAGAGCCATTAAGGAACGATTAAGACTTAATAAAAATTATCCGCCTTAGGACTTAGTAAAAATTATCCGCCGCTGGAAATAAATAAATTATAACTATCTTTTACCAGGATACTGTTAACGGTGTTATCAACGAGTGCTATGTCGAACATCAACCTCTGTTCGGACGATAATAAAGAGACAAGTAAAATAACTGCCAATGATAACAAGGGGTTTTGTTTCACATGCCCTAAGTTGACCCCTAAGGAGGGCGCTTTTATATCAAAGGGGGGAGGGGGCGGATGATTTTATCTTTTTGACCTTTTTGACTCACTTTTTAGTTTCTACTTAAATTTGATTGTGTCGTTTCTATTATACATCCCATCGTCATTTAGACCGATTTCGACAAATGTGCCCGATTCTGAAACCAGCTATGTTTGAGCTATGACTATTCACATCGAAAAAACTTGTTGAAATTGTAGCCCTTTACATTGAAAATAATCGTTCAATTGTGAAGACTGTGGGTGCTTTTCCTAAAAAATATGGGAGAAATTCGGCGCCTTCAGACAACACAATTCGTAGTTTGGTGCAAAATTTCTTTTAGTACGGGTCGCTAGCGTTCCATTCGACCCCGTCCGCGACTCCAATGAATTTGGTGAAGCGGTACTAGAGAGCTTTGCCGATAATCTAAATGTCACCGATCTCAGGTGCACACTTTAGTGGAACAATTCTAAGGATTGTTGCCAACGGACAAGCCGCATCGCTTGCAGCATGGAAATGCCGTGCAAGAATGATTGTTGCCGAGCCAGAATTTTTCGGCAACCATTTATTAACGGGCGAAGCTCATTGTAACTCTCTGGAGGAGTCAATAAACAAAACCGTCGTATATGGGGAACAGAGAACCTACAGGTCATTTACGAAACACCATGGCACGACGATCTCTGCCTAGAAGTGGTAATATGAGGAGCCGCGAACAAAACGATCTGAACTCTCTTCTTTCATTCGATGAAACACTGGAGAGTATCGTGTGGGTTCTGAAATCCATTATGCCACTGTGAGCCCATTTGGTTTCCTGTAAAGCGGCGATTGCTATGCCGTATTTTTTCAGTAATAATAAAAGCGAGCAAAGCATTCTGACGTACAAGTTACAAAATCAAATTCCATATTTCGTAGCCTAGTCGTTGCCGGTGAGTCCATCCTGTCCGAGGCCTGTCCTCAGGATTCGTGACTAATGGGTTTTTACGGTGGAAGGTTGTCAGCCTGCCGTCCAGCTCGCAAACCTGGAGAAACAGTCCGGTAATTGTTTCGTTTTGAGGCGCGAAGCACTCGCCTTTCAACATTCTCCGTCTGTTACTTTTGTATAGACAAGAGCATCTTGACCCTCAGCTATTTATGTACAAAAAGATTATATACATTTTTGTGGTAAAATGCACAGTTTCTGAGATATAGAATTATTATTGCTCCCTGGTATGGATGTGAAGTAAGGTATTCCTCTTCAATCTGCAGACAAGATGGATATATTTGAGAGGTTCTCCGAAGGTTATACAGCCCAATCAATGATGAATACGGAGAATACGCTGCAATCACGAATTGTACGCGGTGCTGCCAGATCAGGGGAGCCTCCCCTAAATTTTAGCTTACCAGGCAAATTTCAGGGCAGAAAAACGTCAGGGGAATTTTTAGGGGGATTTTTACGAATAATAGTTGAAAATAATCAACAGAAATTCGTTCAGAAAATTCCCATTTCGTAATTACTTGACACAGATCGAATGTATCGACTATGGATTTGATATGATAATGAATTTAGTAAAATTTGCGATCCAAATATTTTGTGTTCAATTAAAGAACCATGCAAAGATCTTTGATCAAACTAAAGGGAGAAATGCCAAAAAGGTACCTAGTTTTCGTTTAGAATATATCAGCATTAGCACAGATAAAGTTCTGGAAAAAGTAGATGCTGGAGATGAGGCTAGGTATAAGCGTATTTTGAAAACTTGCAATCACTTTGTTGCCGTTGCCATTTTCAAATCTCTCAGTTGCGAGGGCGTTTTCCATTGCAAACGTTGTTAAAGATAAGCTGCGGAATAGAATGTCAATAGTGACTGGATGCAATCATGTTAGGGGTCGTCCATAAATTACGTGAGGTGATTGTAATGAGCTGGCCTATTTCTTTAGCTCATTCCCTTTCGTTACCCTTTTTCTGTGCTGAAAGAAAAGCATCGTACAACTGCAAGTGCCATTCCTAGAATGCGCACAATTTCCAAGTTCGCCAGCAGTTCCACAGGAAAGACAGTCTGGAAACTCAATACGAGTTTCCGCCAAATTCAATAAATCAAAATAACAGGAAAGACTGTCGGGAAACTCAATACGAGTTTCCGCCAAAAACCTATCCACGAGCAATGCACAAACATTCCAAAGTGCAACCTTTGGCCGTGATCAATAAATGATGACCCGGCCAATTCCTCCAATGTGCCATGAATGCTTCGTGCACATTTTCTATTCCCCCCAATTTCTCGATCGCATAGGTGATCGACGCTTCCCCTCTTTTCATGGGAACTGTCGCATTTACGCGTGTGGCATGAGCTTTTTCCCATAACAGGGGAAAGCTCTACTTATAATTTGGATCGACCAGAAAATCTTCCGGTCAAACCCCAAACCAAAATATTGAAATTGGTGGGGTAATAAAATATGAAGAATCGGAGGTCTGCTGTTTTAGGGAGGACCATAGAAAAGTCAGTTGGGACCCAACGGCGAAGGCTGCAAGTAGCACTAGTAGCTAAAAAAAAGATATAATAAAATATAATATATATATTATAAATAAAACATAACAAATATAAAGTGGATATATTATAAATAAAACATAATAAATATAAAGTGGATATATTATAAATAAAACATAATAAATATAAAGTGGTTTAGTTTTTGCTAAAGTTAAGAAAGTGAAAAGTGCTTCTAATTTGAACTAAGTAAAGATATGATAATAGGGGTTGGTGACCTACGCCAATAGTGGCTAGTACGCCCAATCCCCTGTAGCGGTCAAGTAATAAAGGACGGCGCTACAAAATATTGGCGCAGCCGGTATTCCCTACGCAGCCAACAACAAAAAAAAGAAAAGTTTGACATACGAGTAGTAAGCAGTACTAAAGACCTGGAAGAACACCTACAACTTTAACCCCTCTAGGACAGGTACCGGAGTTGTGGAGGTGCAACGATCCCAAGGACGAAAGCAAGGGACAACCAACATCAATCAGCTGAGCAGCAAAAATCAACACAAAAGCGAAATGGAACCAGACCAGGAATTGAAGAACATCAAGGAGAGGCTCCAAAAACTACAAGAAGAAATCGCGGCAACCACCGATGACAGCGACACCGTCGACTTTGTCGAATATATAACCTTAAAGGAAAGGCTACAGAGCCTTACCAAGTAAGATTAACTTTTAAGGAAAGCAATATTTATAAAAAAAAAAAAAAAACCAAACAGTGGTGACAATTTTCTGAAAATGAGAATTTTTTTTTATTTTTAAAACCGCGTTCAAATTTTTAAATAAAAGTTGTTCTTTATAATCTATAATATAAAAATGAATCGCTAAATGTGTTGGTAAGCGCAAAACTCGAGAACGGCTGGACCTATTGGACTAATTTTTTTTTTTGAATATTCGTTGAAGTACGAGGATGGTTCTTACGGAGAGAAAAATTTAAAAAATTGCCTGAAAAAACAAAAAAATGGTAATTTTAGGAATTTTCACTTCATTTTAGTTTCAATAGCTTCATGGCCTACCTATTGTTTGACAAATGTAAAATTGTCATTAAATTGAATCATTACATTTAATGAAAATTTCAAATTTACGCAGCTGTCAAACAATAGGTAGGCCATGACGCTATTGAAACTAAAATGATCCATGGCGGCCGTCTCAAGAGGGCGGTGTACCACTTTCTTCACAACCACCTCGACATGGGTATCAAATGAAAGGGTATGATAAGTAGAATACAATAAGCAATGTAGTAGACTCAATATACCGATTCATGGCGGCCGACGCAAGACCCATGTTCTTTGAGGCATTTCATCTGTGTAAAATTCATATCTGAAGGAAAGGTCTCGGGCTCCGTGAGGTTTATAGCAAAATTTCAATAGAAAAGCAGGCGTTTGGTCCATAGCAGCCATCTCAAGAGGGCGGATTACCATTTTCTTTACAACCCCTCGACATGGATATCAAATGAAAGGGTATGGTAAGTAGAACACCAAAGGCAATATAGTATACTCAATATATCGTTTGGTCCATGGCAGTCATCTCAAGAGAGCAGATGACCATTATCTTCACAACCCCTTCGAAATGGGTATCCAATGAAAGAGTATGATAAGTAGAACAATATAAGCAATATAGTATACTCAATATGTCGCTTGGTCCATAGCGGCCACCTCAAGAATGCGGATTACCATTTTCTTCACAACACCTTCGACATGGATATCAAATGAAAGAGTATGACAAGGAGAACACCATAGGCAATATAGTATACTCAATATATCGGTTCGTCCATGGCGATCATCTCAAGCGGGCGGACTACCGTTTTCTTCACAACCCTTTCGAGATGGGTATCAAATGAGAGAGTATGATAAGTAGAACACATAAGCAATATAGTATACTCAATATATCGTTTGGCCCATAGCGGCCATCTCCAGAGGTTGGATTACTATTATCTTCACACCCCTCGACATGGATTTCAAATGAAAGGGTATGATAAGTAGAACACCATAAGCAATATAGTATACTCAATATATCGTTTGGTCCATGGCGGTCATCTGAAGAGGGCGGATGATCATTTTCTTCACTACCCCCTCGACATTGGTATCAAATGAAAGGGCATTATAAGAACATTGCCATAGACTGTGTCTTTAGATTCATGGCGGCCATCTCAAGAGGGCGGGTTACCATTTTCTTCACAACACCAGAGACATGGGTATCACATGAAAGGCTATGAAAAGTAGAACACCATAAGCAATATAGTATACTCAATTTATAATTTGGTCCATGGCGGCCATCTCAAAAGGGCGGTTTACCATTTTCTTCACAACACCCGAGACATGGGTATCAAATGAAAGGCTATGATAAGTAGAACAATATAAGCAATATAGTATACTCAATATATCGTTTGGTAAATGGCGGTCATCTCCCGAGGGCGGATTACCATTTTCTTCACAACCCCTTCGAGATGGGTATCAAATGAAAGAGTATGATAAGTAGAACACCATATGCAATATAGTATACTCAATATATCGTTTGGTCCATAGCGCCATCTCAAGAGGGCGTATTAATATTTTCTTTACAACCCCTTCGACATGGGTATCAAATGAAAGAGTATGATAAGTAGAACACCATAGGTAATATAGTATACTCAATATATCATTTGGTCCATGGCGGTCATCTCCCAAAATCAATTTTCCCAGATTTGTTCTTTTTTCACTATATCATTTTCCTATCGCAGACTGTGTCCCCATAATCTTATTTCATTGAAAGGCGTTGCAACGCACGCGGGTTTTTGCTAGTAATTAAATATAAATTGAATGAGTTCCATTAGAAAAAAAAAAACATAAAAACTTTTTACTTTAAAGGAATACTCCAGTGAATTAAAATCAAAAAGGAAAATTTATTTGAATGGATATTACAAAAAATTTAGTATAATGATATCTTTGCTTGAGCGAAAAAAAAAAAAAAACGAAATATAGTGAAAATTTTTTATAAAAATAAATACATATATTATAGGTAAAAAAATTTTATCAAGAGAAATTTTTTGAAATTATATATATTGAATGAATTATATAAAAACAATACCTTTTCAAGAATAGATATAATAACATAATAACAGTACCAATAATTACGCAAGGTCTATTACGGTGTGTTTTTTATACGGCTTCTGTTTTTTTCTCATCGAGTTTTCTCTCAACAATTTTTGTCGTGTTATCGTTTTGGGATACATTTCTGAATAATTTATCTTGTGGTGTTTTTCTTCTTCTAGTTCTCTATTAACAATTTTTCTTGTTGTGTTTTTTTCTCGTTCAGGGAGTCGTTTTTAGAAATTTTGTAGCCGTTTCCTTTTCTTAAAGATGAATTTGTCTTAAGAAAGTTTTAATGCGTGGACGCATAATTTTAACCTTTTATTCTTTTCCTCCTCTCCTTGACTGAATGGACCGAGATCGATATAGCTATTGCTCAAATTGACGCAGTGTAAAGTTTATTAAAAATTCGTGATATTCGCATATATTCGTGATATATATACCACTCTAGCTTGCTAATCGCCGCCTTGTATTCGCCTTATAAAAAAAAAAAAAATTATCTTTAACCATACGCGTTTGATATCAAGATTCGTACCCGTCGCCGCAAATACCCGTCATTCGGTGTAACCGCCCGAATGGCTAACCAAGGGGACGAACAAGCCGGACAGGCCGGCGAGCGAGAAGCCAGCCCTGTAAGAATTTCTATTCGGGATGTAAGAGATATGTTACCGGAGTTCGACGGTAACAAAGAAGACCTAAATAGATTCATCTCCTGTTGCGATGTGCTGTTCGATACGGCGGATGGTGACAGAGATAGAAGCCTTTTCTTCAACATATTGAAAACAAGGGTTAAAGGTCCTGTGTACGACTTGATTGAGTACGAGGATATCGATTCCTGGGACGAGCTGAGAGCCACATTATTAAGACAATACACCCGCTCTAGATCTGCTATAAGGGACGAACTCTCAAAGGTAAGACAAGGCACAAAAGAGACTGTCGCCGACTACACCCAGAGAGTTAAACGATTATTAGGGGAATTAAATAAGGCTACACAGATAGCCATGGATGACCAACAGGCAAGGCGCCTGCTGATAGGGGAAAACGGACGCGAAGCCATAATCGCTTACGGTAGAGGGTTAAGAAATGAACGCTTGCAGACTCTGGTCCAAGCAAAGGACTCCCATGACTTTGGCCCCTTAACCCAATACATATTGGAGCAAGCGTCATTTATGGACGAAAAAAACCTGGGCTCTTCCCAAGCAGAAAGAGTAGGAAAACAAGTTTCGCAATGTGAGGTATGCCAGAAAAAAGGACATACCAAAGATACTTGCTACCGCAACAGAGCGATCCCAAGCTTCAGTACCGCGCCTGTTAAAAGGGAAGTACGCCGAATATTCTGCTCATATTGCAACCGGCCCAACCACGACGTCAGCGAGTGCCGAACACGACAAACCGACAGAAATCGAGAACTGCCACCAACCAACATGAGGAACATGAGACAGTCATCTCGAGACAACAGCAATAGGTACAACTCTTGGGCTCCACGACAAAATAGGCGCCAAGCCGAGCGCCAACCTCCTAGGAATCATGAAGAAGACAGACCTACTTTTCGGTGCGTAAGACTCCTGAACCAAGACGAGTTCGATTCGGGAAACGAAGACCTGCGGGAAGAAACGACCGGCGCTCCAACCCGCCAATTCGAAACGCAAGCCGAAGTACACCCGCGCGACTAAAAGTCATTGTGGAAGCTCCAATAACCGTCACGAAACGAGGTGTCACAGCTAAACTCCCTTTTTCCATCTCAAAAAAAAATAAAACTACCTTCCTCATCGACACGGGGTCTGAAATAAGTCTGCATAAGCTTGCCTCTACTTCCGAAGAAATTCCGGTCGATGTAAGTCAAAGGTGCTTGATCACCACCTTTACTAACGACAGCATCATCTCCGAAGGCTTAACACACGGAAGGGTAGACATAGGTAATAACAGCTACAGAATAGAACTCTCTCACCCCTTTCACATAATAAAGGATGATAGCATTCTATCATGCGATGGGTTGTTAGGAAATGATTTCCTGGATAGGTATGGCTGCGATATACTATACTCACGACGTGTTATGGAAAAACAACTAACCGACGACTGCGCGCGTAAATTAATTCCCTTCACGACAAAATGTAATGAAAGCCTCTCAAAAGCCCCCATAAAAATAATAAACGCCCATGCCGCGGCAGACAAAAATTATATTAAAAATATAAAATATAATAAAATTAATCAAACGTACTCCGGGCCAGCTGAAGAAAACAGCGCCGGAGGCGAAAATAATAATAATAGTAAAAATAAAAAATTTAATAAAATAAATGAAACGTACTCCGGGCCAGCTCAAGAAAACAGCGCCGGAGGCGAAAATAATAATAATAGTAAACATGAAAAATTTAATAAAATAAACGAAACGTACTCCGGGCCAGCTGAAGAAAACAGCGCCGGAGGCGAAAATAATAATAATAGTAAAAATAAAAAATTTAATAAAATAAATGAAACGTACTCCGGGCCAGCTGAAGAAAACAGCGCCGGAGGCGAAAATAATAATAATAGTAAAAATAAAAAATTTAATAAAATAAATGAAACGTACTCCGGGCCAGCTCAAGAAAACAGCGTCGGAAACGGTGAAAAAAACCAGCTCCACGGAGGTAAAGTAACCCAAGGAGAAAACCTATCAAAAGGTATAACAAATAAGCCCACCAGAAGGAAAATTAACCACTGCGTGGAAAATAAACAAATAAATAAATACCCAGCCACAGGGTTGGTATTATTTAATAAATACGGGAACACAGCTTACGGAGACACAGATTTAATTACGACGATGGAGGAAGCACCGACAGAGACACATGTCCAAGTGCCAACGGAAAATGTAAACAAAGTTCGAGATAATTTAGAAAGCTCGACCTGCGACAATGCTGGAAAGTTCATTGAAAAAGTTCAAACAAAGCTCATTGTTCCGGCGAGATCAGAAGTGATAATAGAAGTTCCCGCTGAGGGAAATGCGATACGGGTTTGCGATAAAAAGCTCATCAAGCCTGGAATTTATCTTGGGGACTGTATAACACGCCCTAAAGCAGGTTACGCGAAAGTAGCTGTGATGAATATAAGTGAGAAAGACGTTAATATCACGGCAGCAGATGTTACGCCCACTTGGTCAAGTCTTGACCAATACTATGTAGTGCATCCCGATTACACTAAAGATCCGCCCCAAGGGAGATTAAAGAAATTAGAAAGCCTCCTCGATCTGGGCCACTGCAATAAAGAAGAGAAAGAACAGGTATTAGATATTTGTAGGAGATATAATGACCTCTTCCATTTAGAGGGCGATCGGTTAACATTTACCGATGCCCTAAGCCATACCATAACCACTTTGGTGGACAAACCACCCATTTACACAAAGCCATACCGGCTACTTGAATCCCAACGCAACGAGATTAACCGACAGATAAGAAAGATGTTGGATGATGGGATAATTAGCCCAAGTAATAGCCCCTGGAATTCACCTCTACTCCTAGCCCCCAAAAAGCCGGATGCTAACGGCAATAAAAAATGGAGAGTAGTGGTCGATTTCAGGAAATTAAACGAGATAACGATTGGAGACGCATATCCCCTGCCAAATATCTCAGATATCTTAGATCAGTTGGGTAGGTCCAAGTATTTCACTACTTTAGATCTATCCAATGGATTTCACCAGATACCAATGAATGAGGTAGACAAGGAGAAGACAGCTTTCAGCACGGCTTTCGGGCATTATCATTATAATCGAATGCCCTTTGGCCTTAAAACCGCCCCGGCCACTTTCCAACGGCTTATGAATACCGTGCTGACTGGTCTTCAAGGGATACGCTGTTTCGTCTATCTAGACGACATCGTTGTCTATGGCTATAATCTACGGGATCATAACAAAAAGCTGGAAGAAGTACTGATTAGGCTGAGACAAAATAACCTAAAATTGCAGCCGGACAAATGTCACTTCTTAAGAAAGGAGGTTACTTATCTTGGTCACGTCGTTAGTTCAAAGGGTGTGCACCCAGATCCTGAAAAAATCAAAGCTGTCAAAACCTACCCCACCCCCAAAAAACCAAAAGATATAAAAGCCTTCTTGGGATTTGTAGGTTATTATCGTCGATTTATACCCGAGTTCTCAAAAATAGCAAGACCTCTCACAAAACTATTAAAAAAGGATCAACCATTCTTATGGGATCTATTTTGTGATGAAGCATTCAAGACCCTAAAACAGAAACTGATTACTGCACCTGTTCTGTCCTATCCGGAGTTTGATAAACCCTTTCTAGTGACCACTGACGCTAGTGAATTCGCGCTAGGAGCAATCCTATCGCAGGGCGAGTTAGGACGAGACCGACCTATATGCTACGCGAGTCGTACTCTAAACCCGGCTGAATCGAGGTATTCCACCATCGAAAAGGAACTCTTAGCGGTCTTGTATGCTGTTGAACAGTTCCGTCCATATGTGTACGGCCGCGAGTTCACTGTTGTAACGGATCATAAGCCGTTAGAGTGGCTAATGAATCTGAAAAATTGTTCTAGTAGACTCATGCGATGGAGGATAAGACTCGAGGAGTATTCGCCTACTTTCAAATACCGAGCGGGAAAGCTGAACGCTAACGCCGATGCTCTTAGTCGGATAGTACCAGAAAAGGAAGTGAAATCGGTAAATGTGATCACCAGAAGTCAGGCAAAAGAGACAGCTCAAGGAAATTGTTCCTCCACCATCGCACAGAATGCGCAAACACCGCCCCATTCCATAGTTATTACAAACCCACACAGAATTACTGACGAAGCCCTCTTCCCAAAAAAAGGGATAAACTATAAATTTTACCTTTTGCCTCTAGTCCCAAGCGAGGTAGAATACCAATTACGGGATAAATTCAAGGAAATCCCCAAAGAACTCGATATGGGACATGTTTATACATTCTCCGATAACAAAAACCAAACACATAGTTTAAGTAAATGCCCCCTCCCCACACGCACAGCAAGGGACGAGGAAGTGGTAACAAAGGTTCTAGAAACATTTCGCTTGCTCTGTGAAACACAAAAATTAAAAAAATTTCATCTGGCCACACCTACCTTCAAACCTAAAGATCTCAACGTTTTTAAGGGATTAATCCAGAAATCCTTCGGGGATACCAATATTGAGATAATCGGCTACCTTGGCAAGATACATCTCCTAGAAAATCGGGAAGAAATTCAAAGAGTCCTCCGAGACTACCATGAACTCCCCACAGGAGGACATCAAGGTGTTGGTAGAACTTTAAAGCGTCTACAAAGAGACTACTTCTGGGTAGGAATGCGTCGTGACATAGAAGCATATATTAAGAGTTGCCCATCTTGTCAGGTAAATAAGATGACGCATAACCCAAAACTTCCAATGAAAATCACGACAACGAGTTCTCAACCATTCCAGAAGATATTCCTGGATATAGTTGGACCTCTACCTACCAGCTACAATGGTAACAAGTACCTGCTCACTTTCCAGGATGACCTCACGAAATTTTCCGCTGCGGTCGTCCTAGAAAATATTGAAGCAAGTACAGTAGCTAGAAACTTTGTAGAGCGTATTGTCTGCCTACACGGCATCCCACAGTCTCTGCTCACAGATCAAGGATCAAATTTTCTTAGCGCCATGTTTAAGGAGGTGACAAAGTTGCTTAACATTAAGCAACTTCACACCACGCCATATCACCCCCAAACAAATGGTGCCTTGGAAAGGAGTCACCGAACCTTGGCCGAATACCTCAGGCACTATGTGAACAGAGATCCTCTTACATGGGACACATGGGTTCCTTATGCCATGTTCGTCTATAACACCACCCCACATTCGAGTACTAACTATACTCCACATGAGCTCCTATACGGATTTCCCGCCAAGATACCCTCCAACCTTCGGTATGAACCCGATCCTCTTTATAACTATGACAGTTATGCAAAGGAACTCAAGGCCAGGTTACAACATGGACACAAGATAGCGAAAGAACTAATTATTACAAGCAAAGAAAAGACAAAAAGGCACTATGACAAAAATTCCGGTCCAAAAACTTTCAATTTAAATGACCAAGTCCTGGTCAAAATTCACGCCAGAAAAAATAAGCTTTCGCCCTTATGGGAAGGACCTTTCCCAGTAGTGGCTATTAATTCCACCGAAAATACAACGGTGAGGATCCGAAACAAGAATCGCACTATACATAATAACAACTTAAAGTTGTTCACGGATAGTACGAAATAAAAAAAAAAAAAAATAAAAAATAAAAAACCCAGTACTTTTATATTCCTACTATAAGACACCCTTAGCATAAGCCCATTCTAAATAGTTTTACTTTCTAGGCTACTGATATACGTACGGTTCCTTACTGCGCCGTTAACCTCAGGAGAAGAAGCTGTGAATATTACCCAGCTACAGACAAACCCTGGAATTTATTTTGAAAACATAGGGAAGGCAAACCTGTACAGCAACGAATGGCAGGTGATAATATACTATGACCTAATTAACTTTAAGTACGAGTTGGGACACTAACAGGATATGAAAATAAGATCCAAACATTATGTAACCAACACTCTCACGAGAGTGTTACCCTTTTATGCGCCGCGATAACCCAACAATTTTCATCTATAATGTCCGACCTAAAAGAAAAAAGTAAACTTCTCGATGTTGACTCTTCGCGTAGTAAAAGAGGATTGTTTAACGCGATAGGAACCCTCAGCAAAACCCTCTTTGGCACGTTGAATGAAGACGATGCTGCGAGATATAATGAGCAAATAGAACTAGTAAAAATCGACCAAAATGAAATGCTTGGTCTCATGAAAAATCAAACTATGATAATAGAGACTACGGCGAATATTTTTAATAAAAGTCGCCTTCATATACAAGAGCAGTTCAGGCACATTGACAGCAAACTAAGTAAACTTGATAAAAGCGTGAATTTACTTCACTCCGACACGGTTCAGGCAAACGTAGGGCTCGAGCTCGAATCCCTCATTTCCTTAACCACGATAATGACCATGCGCTACCAAGCGGCATTAAATGCTCTACTAGACCTGGTAACGGATGTGAGACACGGAAAACCGCACCCCTCAATTATCACGCCCAGGCAGGTTAATAAGTTACTAACAGATATACAACAACAACTACCAAACCACCTTACCCTACCCATAACAAGAGGCAGAGATAGTGAGCTGCAAATTTATAGACTAGGTCGCATTGCAACGGCCATCTTAAAAGATAAAATAATATTCGAGCTCAAGATACCATTACCCTTCCGCGAGAACTACCAGCTATATAAAGTGGTTCCAATACCAACCCACCATCAGACCGATTTCATATATATAGAACCATCCTTAGAATATCTAGTAGTGGACTATAATCGAGAACATTATTACACTTTAAATAAGCTAGATTTGGCAAACTGCTTAACGCAGGATCTCCAACAGTATCTTTGCCGGATCATCCACCCGATATTTAATGTCCACTCCGAAAACAACTTATGCGAAATAGATCTGCTAATGCACGATACAGAAATCCCTGAAACTTGTCACATCAGGTCATTGCCAAAAACTAACTACTGGATTCAACTGAACCAGCCTAACAAATGGCTATTTGTTATAGACAAACCAATGACCATAGATATAGTGTGCCATGACAAAATCACTGCCCATCCCATTAATGGTAGTGGCATTATGGAGATTAAGCTAAACTGTTACTTAAGGAGTAAAGAACTTACCATCCAAGCACATAATATTCGGAAGTCGACCTTAAATAGCTATTATCTACCTACGATCAACCTATCGCAAAGCCTAAACCATAGTACCAATTCTGACAAATTTCCAAAGGTACCTAAATCATTTCTGATAAAATACAACGGTGACAATGAGTTGGACGAACTTAGCAAGAAAATCCAGCAACAAAAGGAAAATGAAAACATGAAATTAGGTACTAGCAAAGCTCATATTATCCACCATTATACAATATCCTATTTACTCCTCTTATCGGTAATGACCATTGTTCTTTTTCTTCTAAAAAAGAGATGCGCCGCACGATTAAATCCAAATCACACGCTAGTCATAAATGCCGGAAATGAAACCCCAAATCGCACGCTAGCCATAAATCCGGGAAATGAAAGCCCTGAAGCACACCCTGAGAGACCTTACGTATTAACAGTAGGTTAAATTGCTTTTCATTTTTATACACTATAAGTAAACAATATATCCATCAACGAAAATAAAAGATTAAATAAATAAAATTCATGATTAAGTAAAGATAGAGATTACGTACAGGTTAGCACTTACGTAAACTTATGGTATAAAATACAAGCTATCAATATATGTATTAATGAAAGTAAACGAAAACAAAATAATGATTAAATAAAGAGAAACCTTAAAGGTTAAGTCTTTTCCAAAGTAATATAAGTTAACAATTAAGTAAATAAAGTAAGAATAGACCTTACCATAAAAAAAGGAAATTTTTATATGTATATAACATAAGCTATCGATACACATAATTATTATTCATATACATGTCCTAAATTTAAAAAAAAAAAAAAGGGAAGAAAAGGCAAACAAACAAAAAAATTTTTATACTTTCATTTGCGCTCTGAACATTTTATAAACTATGTAATAAACAAAAAAAAATTTTTCCTAAAATTGTAAGATCCTTCCGAAAAACCCCAGACCGACGACCTTCAAAAATTCTACCCTTGATAAAATTTTTTTTCGTAGGGGGAAGGTGTAATGAGCTGGCCTATTTCTTTAGCTCATTCCCTTTCGTTACCCTTTTTCTGTGCTGAAAGAAAAGCATCGTACAACTGCAAGTGCCATTCCTAGAATGCGCACAATTTCCAAGTTCGCCAGCAGTTCCACAGGAAAGACAGTCTGGAAACTTAATACGAGTTTCCGCCAAATTCAATAAATCAAAATAACAGGAAAGACTGTCAGGAAACTCAATACGAGTTTCCGCCAAAAACCTATCCACGAGCAATGCACAAACATTCCAAAGTGCAACCTTTGGCCGTGATCAATAAATGATGACCCGGCCAATTCCTCCAATGTGCCATGAATGCTTCGTGCACATTTTCTATTCCCCCCAATTTCTCGATCGCATAGGTGATCGACGCTTCCCCTCTTTTCATGGGAACTGTCGCATTTACGCGTGTGGCATGAGCTTTTTCCCATAACAGGGGAAAGCTCTACTTATAATTTGGATCGACCAGAAAATCTTCCGGTCAAACCCCAAACCAAAATATTGAAATTGGTGGGGTAATAAAATATGAAGAATCGGAGGTCTGCTGTTTTAGGGAGGACCATAGAAAAGTCAGTTGGGACCCAACGGCGAAGGCTGCAAGTAGCACTAGTAGCTAAAAAAAAGATATAATAAAATATAATATATATATTATAAATAAAACATAACAAATATAAAGTGGATATATTATAAATAAAACATAATAAATATAAAGTGGATATATTATAAATAAAACATAATAAATATAAAGTGGATATATTATAAATAAAACATAATAAATATAAAGTGGTTTAGTTTTTGCTAAAGTTAAGAAAGTGAAAAGTGCTTCTAATTTGAACTAAGTAAAGATATGATAATAGGGGTTGGTGACCTACGCCAATAGTGGCTAGTACGCCCAATCCCCTGTAGCGGTCAAGTAATAAAGGACGGCGCTACATGATTTTTGTGATTTTTCGACCCCCCCTCCCCCATGGTGAGATATCGTGAGATTTGTCCCGACCCCCTCCCCCCCCCTAATCGCACGTGAGATTTTTCAAATTTTATAAAATCCATAGTATTTACATTAAAAATACGAAATTACGGTCGTAACCACAGAGTTTGAATACAGAACTGCAGGAAAGGCCTTCACGTATAAAATCCGTGTACGTAACCGTAGTGAAATCTAGTGAAAAGTGTGTAAAAAGTTCATCTGTGTGAATGGGGGGTTTGGGTGCAAGATTTTATTTGAGATAATTGATAATGCGGACTGCTTGCTCTCCTCCTTTTTCTGCTTGTGGTGGACACACAACTACCAAAACGTGAGCACTCACCCAACATTTCATTACGCTAAAATTCGGCATGTGCTTTCTTGTATCACTAAATTCTAATGTCCTTTTCGCGGTTCAGTATTACTTGGCTCGTACTCTGCAGCATTCGACGAGTCGCGCGTTTGACTAGCCTTTAGAGGCTAAACAATCGAGTAATTTTTTGTGTGTCCTACCTCACCCACATCTTAAGGGCCCAATTTTCACACAGTTCGCCGGCAGGCCGTGGCCTGAAAGTTTTAGCCTTGAGGCGAAGTATTACCATACAATCACCGGCCGCCAACTGTATGGCCTGAAGTTCAAGAATGCCTACAGCTCAAGAAAGCTGGCAAAAATCGAATTTATCGTCAGTTCGGGCCTAAAGATCTGAGCTTCTATTCATTCTGGAGCCGTGAATTGAGGGGAAGAATTCACGCTGTATACACTCGTAACAGAAAGCAAGGCGCGAGCTAATCGTGAAAGCCATCCACACTCGCGTTTGTGCTTGTTTGCGGGTGTTCACGGCGCGGCGTGAGGCCGGAGCCACCTTGAAGCTTTCGTTGAGACCATGAACATTTTTGCGCTATGCTATGTTAAGCAGTCGTTTTCACCTGTGTGTCTATAGAGAATCATGATTTCATCTGCATGCCACGGCCGGTCTGGCGGGTACCTGAAGTATCATCCCTCAGCAGTGTTGCCGTTCACTTGCTGCAAAAAATCCGCAATTTTAATAAGATTTACCTTTAAAAATCCGCAGATTTCAAATATTTTATTTCAGCAAAAAAAAAAACATAACTATGTATTTAATTCAAAGAACAAATATTTATTTTAAACAAAAAACATAACAAAAGAAAAAAAAACCATAACAAAACTAATATCAGAACGACTTTTCCTTATCTTGTGACCATGAGGAACGGGTATGAGAATAAAAACCTCACCACTTTTTATTCAATTAAACTTAAGAAAAAATATCGATATGTACTACATACTACATATTATGAAGGCACATGTATTAAATTCATATGTAGACCGGGAACCAAAAAAGAAGACGCCGAGAAAAGACTCGTTTTCTATGCGCAGTAGAATCCCCGCATGCCATTCCCGTCCCTTATCCTAGTCGCAACAAATTTCGAAGGGGAAATTTGAAAACACATAAGCGTATTTCTTATCCTTTTTTGGTTCCGGTCTACCTAATTTTCTTTTAACAATTTCTCATTGCATCTAAATGTTCTTTAGTTGGGACAAATGTTGACAATTTTCATTTCTATCATTAAAGTGAGATCTTACTATAGTTATTGCATTTAAAGTTGTATTGCACATTTTATTCCTTTTTTTATATTTAACATCTGTTACGATGCTAAATATCCGTTCCGATTCCGCATTTGAATGAGGCAAAGCTAAAACTAACTCCGACAGCTTATATAAATTTGCAAATATCAAATTATCCTCAAAGTTTTTAACTTCTTTTATGAAATGCCAAAATTCCGTAGATTTGAATCTAAAATCCGAAATCCGTAAATTTGAATTTTGAGATCAAAAAATCCGTAGAATTCGGAAAAATCCGTAGGAACGGCAACAGTGTCCCTCAGTTAGACTGACTGAGTCAAGCTTAGTCGTGCTGGTTGACCTGGTCTGACAGGCAGGACAGGTGTTTAGTGGAGAAACATGTTTTACTTAATGTAACCCAGTTTTCTCGGCATTTTACACTGTTTCTTTAAAACAAAAAAAATTACGTGATATTTGCCGAGACCCCCCTCTCCCCCACGTGAGATTTGGTGAGATTCGGCTCGACCCCTCCCTCCCCTAAACGCCTCACGTAATTTATGGACGACCCCTTAATACGGTTTATTTTAACGAGTAAAGTGATTTTGTTGTTGCAAAAGCTGAACTTGTGTAACATGCATCTCTTGAAACTGGCCACTAGATTTGACGTTTGATTGGGTCGACCTTTTCTTATGTCAAATCTAGTGACCAGCCTCAATAGACAGCTCAACCCGGAACGGAAACTAGTTGGGATGTGGGCTTGACCCCTCCGGTCCACACGATTAACTTCCCAGTATGATGAACGTAGACGGAATAAATTGACTTCTTACAAAATAGTTATACGTTTAACACTAGTGGGAAATTGACTAGTATCAGAACTGGTGACAACGCAATCCTGAGAGAAGCTAGTTTAAATAACTATAATAGTGGTAAATCCACAAGATTTTTTTAGAAAATTTGTTTTTCCTGAACGTTAGCAAACAAACATTTCCTTCGTATTTCATTCGCTACACTGAAGCGGGTGTTCGAATTCGTATTGAGCGTGTTGAAGCGCCTTTGATAAACTGGGAAGCGAATGACTTCATTTGGAAATGCCAAAGCTTTCTGGAGATATTAGCAAAACTAATCAATGTCAGACTTGACCAAAAAGAACAAATTTTGCGGTAGCTACTGGAAATCCCGGGATGAACCGCAATTTCCTGAAACTGTATCACGTGTAGAATACAATTCCCCGTCAAAAAATGGGAATCCAAGGTTTGAAAAATTCGTGATGTTTGTAAAGGGTAACGAAATTTTTGCACGATTTTTAAAGGTTGCCGTATTTTGACAATTGATGTTTTGTTCGAAGGCTATCGCTGTACAGAACCCAAAAAAGATCACTTCGTTTAGAACGGATCTCATTCCATTGAGTTTATTAGATACTAGCAAAACTTATCAATTTAAGGTCTTTCTGACACTTATACGAACTTTTTTCATTTAAACAAAAAAAGGCTCGACTGAATGTTATGAAATTTTTCCAGGGCATTTTTTCATTAATATTCATCTTTCGGCACCTCAAAGAAGTCGATATATTCAGCCTTATTCTCGTTGTCGAGTGCCGTGACAGATGTCACTTCGACCCTCTATTGGTATTCTCATTGACAAACTAAGTGACACATGGCGACTAGATCAACAAATGTCGAATTCTAATTGTCACTGGGTGGAAGTGTCAAGTGACAATTTTGTCGACACGTTTGTAGGTATCGACAGTTGTATCTTTAGCAAAATATAAGCAGGAAAAGGTAAACAAAAATTATTTCGGTTGTATATTCCTTAAAAAAGTAGAGAAAATTAACATTCGAAAACCACAACTCAAATAAACACATTTTATTTATTTATTTTTCCAAATTCTTACGCCTTTTACAAAACACACGTCACGTTGTTAAATATGTCAAACTCAATTGTCAAATAAGAATGTGTTTCATTTCACAACGTTCCTCGTAGCTCCGTCACTCGCCAACGAGAATACCACATTCAAAGTGACGTGACACCGCCTAAGACAAATCTCACTTGGGTGATTCGGCAACGAGAATAAGGCTGATTTTTTGGTTCGTGCAGTATCGTGCAGGTACAAAAATCACGAACGTCATTTAAACAAAAAACCGTTCGACGGAATTTTATGAAAATCTTTTCAGATGATAATTTCTGTTAATACGCTTCGAACGACACCTCAACGAAGTCGTTATATTTTTTGGTTCGTGCGATATCGTACAGGAAATAAAATATATAGTTTAAAAAAACTAAAAAATACGCTTTTATTTTAAAATGAACTAAAAAGTAAAAAATAATTTTTAATCTAAAGTTTTTATTGCTCCAGCCAGTATATGGGAACAACCTACGTTTCGAAATGTAAAAAAGCGTGGGGCTCCTTAACTATTTTCTTATTTTATTGACATTGGAACTAATTTCTTACCTATTTTCTTATTTTATTAACATTGGAACTTTTCGTTAGCGCCCCACGCTTTTTTACATTTCGAAACGTAGGTTGTTCCCATATACTGGCTGGAGCAATAAAAACTTTAGATTAAAAATTATTTTTTACTTTTTAGTTCATTTTAAAATAAAAGCGTATTTTTTAGTTTTTTTAAACTATATATTTTATTTTCTACTTTTTAGTCTATTATATGGCTTCTACCATTTTCTTGTCACCACCATGTTAGATTTAAAATGGTGTCACACAGATTACTGTTCTATACTCGTCATACACTTTCATTTCCTGTCCATACCGAGCGCGTTGTAAAGAAAAAGATAATCCGCCAATTTGTGTTGGTCGCCATTTTGAATTCCGAATGACGCTAAACAGCTAATATTATACCAACTTTTCAGTCTTAAAATAACTTTAGGATGTTTATTACTGATTCAGAATACATTAAAAGTTCGCTTAGTTAGCATTTTTAACAGTTTTATAATAATTAAGTATATTACAATATTTACATATTTACAAATAAAATACACACATAGTCTCAACGTGACTATTCACATGAGTAAGAAGTCTGTGTTTTATTGTTCCCTTATGTTACTTTCACGGTTTAGCGCATGGAAATTCAATCTCTGAGTGCGCATTCTTTCCATTTCCGCCAATGCGTCAGTGCTGCAAGGATTCTCGCCCATGAGCTTTGAGCAGTCCAGTTCCTCAATCTGAAGTCCATTTAGCGATTTTACCCGACTTAAAGCAACGTAAGCTTGCCCAGAAGCAAAAGTACGAGGTCCCAAATAGACTACTGCATAATCCACCGTACATCCTTGCATCTTATGCACTGTCGACGCCCAACTCAGAATCAATGGCAACATGCGCCTTTCAACAGTGCCATGCCTATATTTGGCGGGGAATTGTTTTGCTATTGGCCTAATTACATGTTCGCCATCCTTGCCAAAGTTTACTCTTAATGACGGAATGTCGGTGTCATACATTTGGTCTCGACGAAAATGAGGCCAGATGATTTCCGAGATGAAGCCAATGTTTCCATTGACGAGCCCTTTCTCCACGTCAATGTTAGATCGCAACATTATTTTCGCACCTACAAAAATTGTCAGTTTACTTGGGAGTCCACCAGTTTTATTCATGTCCTGAGGAATGATTGACTCTAAACCATTGTTTCCCAGGTTGCGAGTTGCATCAATAATTTGATCCTGGGCCTTGATTTGATACATTCGAATACCTTTCAGTTTGAAATATTTAAGCACTTTATCGTTGTGCTTGTCCACTTGGTCGTTTGTAGGATATATTCTTAATGCTTTATGTATCGCGAACTCACCAGTAATATTCGTCGATGTTTTACCAAGAAGAACTGCAAGGTGTTCGCTTTTTATATTTCCTACTCTCAAAGCATTTAAAATGTCAGCAAATGTAGTGTCTCCTTGTTGTCGCATGTTTTCGGTAAGTTCTACTAATGTGAATAGCCGCCATAAATGAGTAGCTGGCCTCATGTGTTCTGGTTGTTGAAACACTTGTTTTCCTCTCACTGGAGGCAGTTGCATCAGATCACCAAAAAGCATGAGGTTTATGCCTCCGAACGGTTCGTTACAGTTCTTCAATTGACGCACACGGGCGTCGATCATGCACAACATCTCATAAGGTACCATTGAAATTTCGTCAACAAACAAGAACTCTACGTGTTGCCATTCCTGGCGCATGACTCTTAAGTAATTACCTGTGAGGAGAGGCATGTTTACAATGACACCGTCTTTCTGCACTGGCAACTTTAGTAAGCTATGTAACGTAGAACCGCCTACTAAACGCGCTGCTACTCCGGTTAGGGCACCCACCTTCACCACCTGCTTTCCGTAGCATCGATTAACTTGGTTCTTAAGCAAGTTAATTAGGAAGGTTTTGCCTGTACCTGCACCACCGGTTATGAATAGGTTCTCCCGCCGTTGGTCGCCATTTTGTTTAGCTTGTATGCTCATCGTGATGTAATTGAACAATTGTCTTTGGTCCATATTCATAGCCTGACGTGCTGACTCGAACTGTTCATTTGGCATGGCTTGTTCTGGCATTACATCTTCGTTATAATCAATATTTGTTGACGCGTGTTCCTCTAGAATTTCGAACGCATGCACTTGATTGAAAGCAATCTCTAGCTGCCGGTCGCGCTCTCTATGTTGTTCCATGTGAATGCTGATTGCTTTTAACTGTTCTTCTCGGGCTAAGAAAGCGGTTCTTGCGTCATGAAACCCTTCTAACAATTCCGTCTCCGAGCGGTAAGGCATGTATTGAAGTAATAAACTGTAATAGAAATTCTCAGGATCTGTCATAGCTACAAAATATGGTACTCTTACAGTTGCAGGTACATTTCTCACAGCCATTTTAGAATTATCTGTCAATGTAATCAATTGTCTACGGGTTCTCGATGGTATTTCATTTTCTTCTTGATCAACGCTTTTTTCTGTCGCATCTGGTCCTTTTTGGTAATAGGCTTCTAAGAGCATTGCAAATTCTGTTAAACTCATTCTTGAAAAGTCATAATTTGGGTGCTGCAACGGACGCTTCTCGTACCTTTCGAAGAGATTGCTACAGTATCCAGTTGCTTGTCCTCGCTCATCAAAACGCAACACTCTGTAGCGCTGCTCTGGCTTTCGGGTATTCAGGAACACACAACTACGAGAACTATCACGTAGCGGTAAGTGACATAATCGATAGGCACATTCGGGAGCTGATACTTGCCTTTCGTGAAGAATTTTCATACATATACGGAAGAGTCGGCGAGATATGTCTGATCAAGACCCTCTCAACTACAGGCCTAGTAGATGAATTTTTCGTGGTGGTGGTAATAGTCCCAAAAGTCACCGCACACCGGAGTAACATGGCGCGGAAGCCGTACGCGCAGAATTTTTGTGTTTATTTTTGCAGTAAAAAGTGATAAAATATTGTATTTTAACACTTTTAACTGCACTTGGATTTATCAGTGAATAGTTTTTTAGTGATTTTATTAAAATAAATAAAACAAATTTGGTGATTAAGTGTGTTTAAGTGTTCAAATTGTTAAGGCGATCAACTTTTTTTTCACATTCACTGTGTTTTTTCATGTTTATTTACGAAAAAAATGTTGAATATTTAATGTTTTGTGTAGTTATGGAATTAAAAGTGATTTTAAAGTGATTAATACATATATTATGATATTATTATTAAAAATATAAGTGCCGAAAAACACTTCTCTTATTCACTTTTCCATTCGCGCTTTTCTGTACTTATATGTTTAGTAATAATTGCAAAATAAATTAATTAATGACTTTAAAATCACTTTTAATTAAATATTCAGCATATTTTCCCTTAATATACACGAAAAAAAAACACCGCGAATGTAAAATAAATTGATCACCTTAACAATTAAGACACCAAAAATACACTAAATCACTATTTTTTTATATTTTTTTTATTAAATCACTAAAGAAACAATCACTGATAATCCTTGTATGGTTTAAAGCGATAATTTACCACTTTTTACCACAAAACTATAACGAAAATACTCGCGAACGTACTCTGCGCCATTAAATTCTCAGCAACTGTCAAATTTTGGGACTATTCTCAGCTATGGTTGTATTAGTGCCAGATAAAACTGCATGGCCTGTAGTTGAGAGGGTCTTGGTCTGATTCATTGCGTTGTATTTGTTGGATAGCCTGTGCTACTCCCTTATCTAAACTAGTTGGTTCTCCTTTAGACAAATACTTCGCAATGTAAAGGGCGATTGCCTCATTAGACCCACAAGGTTGTATGTCCATATTACCAGTCCACAATTTTAATAAATCTGGATTGTAATTATTTACCCAAGCATCTTCTTTTCGACGTTCAAGTAAACATATTCTTCCTCCGCTACGTATAAAATCGTCAGACGAATGAGAGATTATTCGAGTCTTATTACATTCTTGTCGTGGAAAATTGAATCGACATGCTACTGTAGTGTTATTCTTTGTACATGTATGGGTGTGTCTGTGGATCTGACATTTTTTTACAAGTTTGTGAAGTTCTGGATTCTCGTCATGGGAAGGTAATTTACAAGAAGCCACTCGATCAAGCTGTTGGATACCTTCATCAGTGTCAAATCCTGGGTGGTTTTCAATCCATACTAGCATGTGTAGGTGAGGACTACCACGATTCTGAAATTCGATACGCCACCAGTGGTCCTTCACTTTGCCACCTATGATTTCATCATTATTCTTAATGTATTTTATCAACGCTCTAACTCGGACCATGAAGTGTCGACTCAATATGATTGGATATTTCTCGATGAGACATTGAGTCTCATATATAGTCAAAGAACTGGGGTCCACTTCGGGTCTACTGTCAGCAATCAGAAGAGCTTTAAGTTGATCTAACCAATTTAGATCGTTTGAACTAAAAGTCAGAAAATATGTGGGGGGCCCCAGAGTTCTAATTTGAGCTAAGAGGTCGTTTAACGCAGCTCTCCAGTAAGCCGCCGAACCACGTAAATTTTTAATGTATAAGTGTATATCTTCAATCTGTCCCTCTTGATTCCGAATTTTTTTGCCGCAAGCTGATATAGTACTTTTCACTCTATAATATTCGAACATGGACAAAGCGTAAAATAGATAGTCATTGCGCTGAAATCTAGTGTCATTGCCTAATAATCTGAACTGAAAGTAGTCCAGTGGCGTAATTCGAACTGATCGTGGTTCTTTTAGTCCATTGTTGCCATATGGAAACAGGAAAAACCAAGCAAATTCTTCTGCTTTCATTTCGTAATCATCGTTGACTATAATTATCTGTCGTTTTACGTATAATTTGACTAAGGTTACTAGACACTTCCAATTCATCCTCAACATTAGGTTGCATGACATCAATGGGAGCCATTACAGATGTCTGTAAAGGTATATTTTTGAAAGCAGATATCGAAAAACAAGAAGATATGCGGGGCGATTCAGGTTCGCGTATTGTATTTTGAATGATTTGCAGTGGCTGTATCTCAGTCTCCAAGGTATTGCCGTGAACAGTTGAAGACGGATAAACATCAATATAATCTATAGTAAACTGAGTGTTTCTAGATCCAGTTGTTCGTTTGCATATTCTCACAAATTCGTCCATATTGTCACATTGAATTATACAGGCTTTGCCTCCTTCCTTTGCCTTTGAACCTTTTGCTCCACATGAATGAGAATCAGTAAAATAGTATCTTCCATCGTAGTACATGACCCCTAATGATTTCCCCTCTGATATTAGCACGCCCGCTTTATGAGTCGCGAACAGTTCTTCAAGAGCCTGTGTAAGTGTTAACCCAATATTTGATTGATTGGCTCTGTCTTTTAAACTCCCGAAAAGAGCTGACTCTAAATCATATACTATACGAAGATTATGATCAAACATAAATAAGTCATTTTTGATTATATATATCAAAATTTCGAACGAACAAGTATCCGTCAGTCCTAACAGGATATGCAGCAGGGTCTGTTTCAGACAGCGAGCGAATTTTTTTGTATATATTATCGCCTTCTATCATGTTTGTGTTCAGCGTGTTCGTTGTCCAGCTCGATGGTGAAAGAAGAGTCGCTCTAACGATATTTGCTAACACCATTGCACAACATTGCACTCCTGCAAAACCTGATGTAAATATAGAATTATTTGCTTGATGCCACGAAGCGCGTACGATTCTTGATGAATCACTTACCGGTGCATATGCAAATTTCTCCTGTTGAGGTTCATCAATGTTTTCAATATTATTTTGTAGAGGCTCCTCATATAATCGTACTATATCTCTTTCGCTTAATTGAACAGTCTTGTCTATAGTGACATCTTTATATAGCGGGTTATTTGTAATCAACCATGATAATGCCAAGTTGACTTTTTGCCTACATATTGAGAATTCTCTGGTGACATTAAGATTCTCTAAACGTTCAGTTATGACGATAATACCTGCTTTGTCAGATGATCTTGGTAGCATATTCGGTAGTTTTTCTGTTACCTCGAATATATTCTGAGCAGAGAGTACAGCTTGACCGCGAAAGGCATATTGACCGAACGTCCCGCTCAATTTAACAACTTTAACGAAGGGAATTATTCGTGAGAGTACCCGTTGCTCCGCTTGAGATAAATCTGCAATGACTTTTGGCAGAATACCTGGGTCAAGATTGTTCCAAAATGCTTTTGATGGAGGTAAATGTTTCCTGCTATTTACGTAGGCCTTACAACGACTACACAAAATAAAAGTGGATTTTCGCTGCAGTTCGTCCGGTAGATAAGGCGCATTTTCTAGGTTCACACTCCATTGACTTATCTGGTATTGGTAGCACCTTTTTGTACAAATTTCACATACCTTATCACAAAATGTGTGAATATCTTTCTCAAAACTAGTAACTGTAGCTTTTTGTAGTACCCTGCTTTCAGCATTATGGCTACGTAAATACTGTAGACGGACTACTCGCTCGTTCTCCGATTGAGAATTTCTTGCTTGAAAATCAAACTCTCGTAAATCTTTTAATCGACTTGCCCGCCTCTCGGGCATTTCATTGGCTCTATACTGCCTCATGTACAAATTTAAATGTATTTTTATTCTTTTTGTCTCTGTCTCACTTAATTTCGCTTTTTTTTCTTCGCGCTTTTGTCTTACCTTTTCGAATCGTCGTTTTCTTTGCGTTGCTGTTTCCAATAGTTTACGATTTTCTGTTCTGTTTGAATTCATTTTATTTTCAAGAGAGCGGATAATTCAAAAGTCAACTCCTCCAGTGGACCGATAAGGGGTAAGGCTAATATTATGAAGAGATCTTTTAGTATTAAAACATGTATTGAATATTAATATCTTTATTACCTAACAATTCTTATATTTCCGAATAGCGGCTAGCAGCCCTACGTCCGTTGTAGTGAGTGATAATTCTAAACCGGAAAAGGTGGCTGACAGGAGAAGAGGGGGTTACTTTCTGGGCAGGCGAACAGGGGGTTACTTGATAAAAGCGTATTAAAAAAATTAAAATACACTTTGAAATCCTATTTTGGGTATTTGTGTATATTATTTATGTATACCTTAATCTTTGACCATCATACCAATCAGTCCTCAGCACTTTTCCCACCTTGGCTTCGGTGGGACCTCATACTCTACAGCATTAAATGAACTCTAGCACTTTATGCTACTTGGTTCAATGATCAGACTCCTTCATACACTTTCATTTGATACCCTAACCGAGTGGGTTTTAAAGAAAAAGGTAATCGCCATTCAGCCATTTTGTGTTGGCCGCATTCAGCCATTTTGTGTTGGCCCATGTCGGGGGGTCGGCGAACACAATTGCTAAATTCGGCCGCCATCCTGGACCCGTCATCTTGATTTTTTTACAAAATAGTCAGATTGCATTGTCATCCAAACTAAACGTGTGTGCAAAATTTCAGCTCAATCGGAAACCGGGAAGTGGGTCAAATTTAACTTACAAGATTTTATTACATAGTTACAAGTGAAGCTAATAAAAGCGTATTAAAAATGAGCACATATTACGCACACGCACTCACACACACATACTTCCTCCCAAAATTTTTGCTTGCGGGCACTGGGACCTATTTTGTTTGGTCTATTGTACCATCGCCGTCTTTAAAAACCATCAAGGTTAAGGCTGGTCGTCCACTGGAAGCGTATTCGAGCGGCTACGCGCTTCGGCGACACGAGCGGCTACACGCGGCTATGCGCGACAGATCCAACATCAAGAATTTCATACAAACATCGTCCACTACAAGCGGCTTTGAGCGGGGGGCTATAGGCGTATTCGAGCGTGCCGCGCGAATCCAAATTATTTTGGATCGGTCGCGCGTAGCCGCTCGAATCAGGAAATAATTTTCTCCAAAGCTTTCTTAGCTCAGTGCAATTAGTCGAAAAAAGGGCATGAAATTGCATTTCATGATGGTCAAAAATTTTTTTTGGAATTTGTTGGGGTACATCTGACAATGTTAAAACCAAGTTTGTGGGGTCGCAGTGTGATGGGAAAAGCCGCCATCTTGAAAAAGAGGTAGAGGTCGTTTATACCAAATATCTCGGTTGTGTGCAATGATAGCTGAAAATGATCCATACAAAGTCATTAGAGAATAAAATTATCTACAAAATGAGCCCTTAACGAGGTCTGTAAGTAATTTGGCTCAAAGTTATGGCCGCTCAAAGTTCGAACTTGTTCGGGTGGTTGAGGTTGAATGCAGTTTTTTGCGATTATCTCGTAAGATATTAATTTGCGTGGGTTAATGCCGATTACCAAACTTATAGTGCTAGTGATTACCGTTAGAATAAGCCCTTAGTCATCGTTCTCGCTTGTATAGTTTACGAACGCCAAAGTTCGCACTTCACGTGCCTGAAATAACTGATAACGCAATTTTTTTTTAAATATCTACTTAACGTTTGCTCATATGAAAAAGTAGTAAATAGAAAAAATTCGGACAATAAAAATATCCTTCAAATGAGCTATTAGTTGAAGTTCCATGTCGTTTTATGCCAGCGATACAACCGGTCAAAGGTCAACCGCGAGGTTTACGAATTGTTTGTTTAACTACTTTGGAAATTATAACAATGAGACTTAAGCCGGGAATACACTGCGACCCCACAAACTTGGTTTTAACATTGTCAGATATACCCCAAAAAATTCAAAAAAAAAAATTTTGACCATCATGAAATGCAATTTGATTTACTAATTTCACTGGACTATCTATATTTAAAATAAAATAAATCTACCCTGCGATTTCTTGACGCTATAATTAAGAGAAAAATCGTAGGAATTCAATGAATGTGTTTTGGATAAATTGGTCGAGGGGAAAAGGTGGAAAAAAGTTAATAATAGTAGGGAAAACAAGTTTTTTCACTTTTTAGGTACGAAAAAATTGTTGTTTTGGAAAACAAAAAATACTACATAATAGTGCTTAAAAAGACGAAAAATATGAGTTTTGCACCATTGAAATCGGTCAACAACTTTTTGCAGAAAACGAGTTTTTAAGTTGTTAAATCAAACCTATCATACATTTCATGAAAATGGAGTTGTGGAGCAAATCCTTGCGAATAAATTAGGCCTATAAAAAAATTCTAGGACCACTGTAGACCTTGTTCAACCTTTTTTCGTGAAACAGGTGATTTTCATTTTTGAGATTTACTCGAAAAGTTACCATTATTTTTTCATGAAGTTTTTATTGTAGGTAGGCACCATCAGAAGCCACAATTTAATCCTTGACACAAGGTTCTACGATAATTACACTCTAATTATCAAATATCTCTCCTGGAATAAAAATTATTACGTCAAATTCACTTCAAACTGAGCAGCATAAAAAGCTTGCAGTGGACGACCCCTGTAGCGTGTAGCCGCGTATCTCAGAGTCGCTTGAAGACGCCTGAAGCCGCTCATGTAGCCGAAGCGCATAGCCGCTCGAATACGCTTCCAGTGGACGACCAGCCTAAGGCTTCTTAGGTAGCCTAAAACTGATTTAGGGTTGCTGTCCCAAATCTCCCTGGGAGTAGGGAAATCACGATGGAGGAGGCTCTGTCTTTTCCTCACTGCAGCCTCACAGTCGCACATCAAGTGCTCCGAAGTTTCGGGAGCTGCCCCGCAGAATCGATAGCCAGAGTCGGCCACCAGACCTATTTTGTTTAGGTGATAGTTAAGTGAACAGTGGCCCGTCAGGAGCTCTGTTATTATTTTTAGATCCCACCTCTTGAGATTTAAAAGTTTGCCCGCCTTAGCTTTATCGATTTGGATGAATCTTTTAGCTTGACGAGCACCCTGGGTCCTTGACCAGCTTTGAAGAAACATCTGGTCAACCCAATTCTTTATGGCCATTTTTACGTGGCAGCTTGCTAAGCTACAGAAAGGTTCCGGACCAATGCTCTAGCCAGGCTATCGGCAATCTCATTACCAATGTGACCTTCGTGGCCCGGAATCCACATCAGCGTGACACTATTGTTGCTGCTGAGGAATTTCAGGGATTGAAGACAATCCAGGACAGTCTTTGATGAGACCCTATGCGAATTAATGGCCAGCAGTGTAGCTTGACTGTCCGAGAAAATAACAATGTCAGAGCTATTTGGAGCTCTATTAATACAAGTCTGAGCACACACCTGGATGGCGAGTACCTCAGCCTGAAAAACAGTGGGGGTAGTGCCCAGAGCCATGGATATTTTGCTCCTTGGGTCATAAACACCCAGCCCTACCCCTTTATCGGTTTTGGAACCGTCTGTGTACCAAAAGGCCGTGCTTCCTCTAAAGAGAGGCCTGCCATGTTGCCACTCTGACCTACTTCGAATAATCGTCGTAAACTGTTTGTCAAAGTCAAGAGTAGCAGGAATCACAGCCCCCAGTAACCCCTCCCTGCGTACGTCCCTGCTTCCAAGACTTTTGTTTGGATCTTCTTCTTTATTGCTATTTGTGAGGGCTGCTTTGGAGATGTATCAGTGCCCAGTATTTAAACCATTACGAAAATTGCGAATTTAAAATGAACAATTGCTGAAATATTCCGCCTAGCGCTTAGCATCATAAATGAGCCTGCAAGTGATAATAGGCGATTATAATAAACCCAATCAATTAAAGAGGTATTAGCAATTTCAATCCATTAAAGACAATTGATTAAATTTGGACTGGTGACTGCTTTATGTATGTGCATTATATTGCGTTTTATTCATATTGATAAATAAACTCGTTGAAATTTATTCAAAAGACTGAAAGTGATTTTTTGTCAGGCCCAAAAACACCTATTTCCCCCCTCATTTTCCAAGAATAAACTGCTGCACAAAACCTAAATCTTTTATTAAATTGAAAATAATTCGATATAAGCAAAACAATTTTCCATAATCGATATTCATTTCGGACAAATAACCGAGGAGGGAATTTTTCAAAACCAACCCGAAAATCAGCAGCGAAACCATCCATTTCGGTTATTTGGGAATCGTCATGGCGACGTGTGCAAGTAGACTTATTGTTGATATTCATGTGAAATGTTAATAATTCACGCAATTAAAGAACGTTTTTCCGACTCATAGGATGCAAAATTAATTATTTAAAAAATCTCCATCTGCGTTCACATAAATGCGCGAAATTTCCAGTAAGCAGATAGTTAATGGGGCCTTCAGCCAACCACAAAATATTAATATGCCGACGTTCTTCATTTCGGTACACTGTGTGCGAACTGAGCCTGGTGTGGTGGAAACCATTCGGTAGAGGGGTGGTAGGAGGGGTGAAATGAAGAACCCTGAAAATATTGTTAAAGCCCGCCGAAATTAATGAAATTTTCGCGGGGAGTTCATGAAGGAATTGTTATTTGGCTGCGTTCCATTTGTCTTTTTTCTTTCTGGGAAGGACAAAAGCGGAGAGACACAGCGACACAGGGACATGGCTGGCGTTGTCCCCGGGGGGAAAATCGATATCTCACCTAAGTCCTTAAAATGCCTTAAAGACATCATCAGTCAAGGCAAAAGGATGGTTTTCTTCTAATTAACTCAAATTTCCACCCGAATAGGCCGCAAAAACAAGGGGCCTGCCTGCCAGAGAGACCCAGTGTCGTATCATTCCAAACAAACAAATCTTTTGGCTGTTATAAATTCGTAATGATCCTTTCGTGCTTCCTTATATACACATATATAGCCCACTACTACTTTTTTCCTTGCTCCTTTTTCGTTTCTGCTCACCGGCTCCGCTCGCTCGCTCGGAACTACGATTCTGGGGCCCATAATTTCCACAGATTTAACGAATTCCTGATGATGTGGCAAAGGATGCGAAACAGCGACGTATTCTTAAACTTGGGTAATCCTTTAATTAGAGTCAGCGTTGTCCAATCCCCCCAAAAAACTTCATGCCAGAGCTGCTCATCAGACAAGGTGACGTTTTCCTACTTAGATTTCTCCAGGATTTGATATCTTTCAATGTCCTTCTGTGCGCTCCTCTTGGCAGTCACCTAATTTTCTTTAGGGGATTAGTGGGTAAAAGGAAGCAAGATCGACAGCTCGGAGTTGGGGGAATCCCCTGTTAAGGGAAACTTTTCAATTTGTATATACTAGAAGGAGCTCGAACAACAACTACAACAACAACAGCACAACAGCCTGGGATGCTGGTCGGTGCTGGGTGCTATTTTTGCTGCTGCTGATGCTGTAGCTGTTCCTTATCAGTAGTATCCTTTGTGATGTAGTCCTTTTGGGTCCGTTTTATCTCCTAATTGAGTCAAATAATTAATGGAGTTGCGTGCGAAATGAAAGAGGCAATGGTTACTCTCTTTTAGTGTAATGAAATGAATAAAAGTGAGTAATAATCATTTCATGTTTATTTGTTATTATGATTTCCTTTTTTATACACAAGATCCTTCTTCCTTTCACTTAAGGTAGCCAGCAGACACCCCGTCGCCCCATCAACTCGGTTTTGTGTAGCTGAGATTTTCGGGTGTAATTTTCTTGTATAATTTTAATATCATTAAATAATCATAATAAAATAGAAAAATGTGTTGAGGTGTTGAATTTAATTAGATGGAATTTGATTAACAATATTTTATAGGTGTATAAATGCTGACGACAGAAGAAACTTAAGATAAATTACTTTAACAGAAATTGTTGACTTGGAGAAATGACACTGAAGGGATTAAAAGATGTACAAATGTAATTCTGTGGTATTAAAAGGTTGCTTTTGCACTTTTATTTTAAATTTCACCCAATTATTTGGAGTAGAATCTTGGACCATTTGTATTTTAACTTGTTGGTGATTACCAGAGGTCTCTCTGGAAACCAGTTCCTCCGAATGCATATAAAAGATTCATTTTGTGTGTATACATTATTCTTACCATGTCCTCTTCTTCTATTTTTATTATTGATCTTTGAGTGCAATAAGTATAAGGACTAAGAATACCGCAGTTACAACTTATGACCTATTATTACACTTCCATAGATGATAATTTAGTGCTCAATCAACCAGCGCTCTAAAACTCTTTCTACTGCCCTCCAATATTTTTTTGTTGCGAGAAGGCAGACGAAGAACCAAGTTGAACAGAGCAAGTGTGGACCTCGCTCGTTTAGTATTTTTCACCTTGTCATATAATAAATTGGAATATTAAAAATTTACGTAAGCAGCAGATTTTTTGCCTTGTTTATTGAGGCATCCGTTTTCATAATTATCTTCAATCGTGGATTCAGTTGGACCATGGCAACTAACATGTCGGATAAATCGGATACTGTTTCAAAGAATTACTCGAGGTATTTTACAGAAATTGTTTCATCTTCATTTTGATGAAGTATTCGGTGTACAGTAAAAAACTTACTCCCTAAGAAAAAAAATAACTCACAAAAAAACATTGTAAATCGCAAAACGCTAAAAAATGAAGAATATTGGAAATTTTCTCATTCCTAGAAGCTACATTATCTTCCAAATGGAGTCACCCAAGTTTCTTTTTTCCGTAAATACCCTGTATCTGGAACAACTTTTTTTTTCAAATACATTCAGGAATCACCACATAGTCGTTCATGTCATGATGCAATGTCTAATAGCAAGCTTAGCTTGAAGATATAAAAGGATATTAAAAGGCCAAACCTCTGAAAAAATGCAACTGGAGATTTATCAGCGGGATTCTCTTTATTTTGGACTCACAAATAATTTCCCAAAAGTCCATAAATCCAACTGGCCGGCTTCTCGAGTTATGGAAGGTCAAAGGTCACGCAAATCAGCTTTTCTCAAAAATTTCGTAAATTATTGGTTTTTGGCTAAGTAAAGATTGTTCGTGAGATAAATCTGTATAAAAATGTCCTATACGAATGTCCTTGAAACCCAAAAATCCAAAACCGCCATATCCCTGCGCTCTAATTGTCAAACAAAAGTAATCTAAAGCCTGAAACACAAGCACGCATGTTTGTGTGCAGGTATGGATTTTTCAACTCAGCACATTTGTATAACTATTTTACTTTTTTCCATTTCCATCGGTGATATCTTCCTTACTAATATTATAAATGCGAAAGTAACTCTGTCTGTCTGTTACGCTTTCACGCCTAAACCACTAAACCGATTTTGATGAAATTTGCTACAGACATAATTTAGACCTTGGAGACGGACATAGGCTACTTTTTATGGAGAAAAAAAGGGTTGAAGGCGGTGAAATGGGGTTCAATAAGTTGTAAGGAGATTTTTCATCTTTACTTTTTTTTTTTCTATTGTATAAAAAGTAACTGACTGACAGACAACGCACAACCTAAACCGCTGGAGCTAAAGGGCTGAAATTTTTACAGTGCTTCCCTATAATGGCGTGGACATCCACTAAAAAGCGATTTTTAGAAATTCATCCCCAAAGGGGGTGAAATGGGGTTTATCCAAACCGCTGGAGCTATAGGGCTGAAATTTGGACAGTGCATCCCTATAATGGCGTGAACATCCACTAAGAAGCGATTTTTCAAAATTCATCCCCTAAGGGTGTGAAACGGGGTTTATCCAAACCGCTAAAGTTATAGGGCTGAAATTTTAACAGTGCATCCCTATAATGGAGTGGACATCCACTATAAGGCGATTTTTCGAAATTCATCCCCTAAGGGGGTTAAATGGGGTTAAGCCAAACCGCTGGAGCTAAACGGCTGAAATTTTCTCCATAATGAAGTGGACATTTACTAAGAAGCGATTTTTCGAAATTCATCCCCTAAAGGGGTGAAATGGGGTTACCAAACTACTGGAGCTACAGGGTTGAAATTTGGACAGTGCATCCCTATAATGACGTGGACATCCACTAAGAGGCGATTACTCGAAATGCATCTCCTAAGGGGATGAAATGGGGTTAACCCAAACCTCTGAAGCTGAAGGGCTGAAATTTTGACAGTGCATCCCTATAATCACGTAGAAATGAATGACTCGAAATTCACTTTATTTAATATTCATTTGCGATTGCTTCATAATTTCTTACATCCACGTAAATAGGCGAACAAACTTAACGAACGTTCGTCAAACCCTAAAATGTCACTTTTCTTGATGACATATACATGCCAATCTCTGCTTCAAAACTTGCAAATTTGTTGAGCAGAGGTGATATTCGCAGCAATTTGTTTACCATATTTATTAAAAAAAATGCACTATAATAAACCCTTTTTAGGGATAACAGCTGACTTTTTTGTTGGTTTTTTTTAAGGAAAACATTGCACATAATAAACAGTTTTTAAAGGCGTTGCAAGGCACGCGGGTTTTATGCTAGTAGTCTATATTTTCTGCCAGCCCTCGTTCTGTTGATAAGGGCTCGTCCATAAATTTCCTGATACGATTTAGCTATATCTTAAGGGCCTCTTTCTCACACAAGTCGACGGCAGGCAGTGGCCTGAAGGTTCTCGCCATGATTCCAAGTATCGCCACACATCTCCTCGGCCGCCAACTGGATGGCGTCTGCAGTCCAAGAAAAACCAAAATCAAACCAAAATCTTTATGTGTGTGGTTATTTATCGTCTGTTTGTGCCTGAAGATCTGAACTTCTATTGAGTCTCAAGCCGTGAATTTACGGCTCGAATTCACGCCGTAGGACCCGAAAGCAAGACGTGAGCTAGGGTTTAGTTATAAATGTTATGTTGACTTCTTCTTCTTTAAACTCCTTTAATCCCTCATGGGACATAGGGCGGAAACAGTTGCCCTCCAGCGGACTCTGTTTTGCGCGACAGCTCTTAGCTCCGACCAGGATCTCCCAGTTGTTACGGCTTCTTCTAGTAGGGTTCTCCTCCACGTTGTTCTAGGTCTTCCTACTCGACGGGAGCCTTGCGGATTCCAGTCAAGGGCCTGTTTGGCTAGGTTTTCGTTTTCGCGTCGCAAGGTGTGGCCAACCCAATTCCATTTCCTTCGCCTGATTTGGTCGTCTATCCTTTCTTGGCCGGCAGGCGCCATAGTTCTTCGTTTGAAATTCTATCTTGCCAGCGGATTTTTAGGATACGACGAAGGCATCAGTTGATGAAGACTTGTAGGCGCCCTGTGATGAATTGGGTGACTTTCCATGTTTCGCAACCGTACAAAAGAACTGTCTTAACGTTGGAGTTGAACAGCCGCAATTTGGTGTTAGTGGAAATCACCGTTGATCTCCATATGTGGGACAGGCATGCATATGCGCCTCGTGCTTTGTTTATTCTGGAACTTACGTCTTCTTCTGCCCCACCATTTTCGGTAATAACACTACCGAGGTAGCAGAATTTATTTACCAGTTCCACGTCACGGTTATTCAGCGCTGTCCGTTCAATGGTGTTTGCATTTATCCGCATTTCTTTAGTTTTAGTTGGATTTAGCCTTAAGCCTGCTGGACTACTTTCTGTTGCCAAATTGTTCAACATGTTTTTGAGGTCCTGGTGTCTGTGGGCCAGCAAACAGATATCATCTGCGTAGTCGAGGTCCTTAAGACGGTCTACCAAACCCCATTGTATGCCGCCTGTTCGATTATCTAGAGCGCCGACAAGGATGTCATTTATTACTATAAGAAATAGTAATGGCGAAAGTAGGCATCCTTGTCGTACTCCTGAGCTCACCTCAAAGCTGTCGGATAATTTTCCATTATGGAGAACTCTGCTTTTATCAATTCTATTATTTTATCAGGCAATCCACGTCGCCGTAGTGCCTGCCAAATGAAGCTCCTATTAACCGAGTCGAACGCTTTCTCATAGTCTACGAAAGCAAGGTAAAGGGGGGGATCGGAATTCAGTAGACTGCTCCACTATTATTCTCAAGGTGTTAATATGATCAATACAGGAGCGGCCCTTCCTGAATCCGGCCTGCTGCCTCCTAAGCGTTTGATCAACTGCCTCACTTATCCTAGATAGTAATATACATATGTTACAAAATTTTGGCCACAGTAGATAATAAACAGATACCTCTCCAGTTGTCGCATATTGTTAGGTCCCCCTTTTTTGGTATTTTGACTATGATACCTTCCGTCCAATCTTCCGGAAAGGTACAGGTGTTCCATGCTATTTCTAGGATTGGCTGAAACGCATCTGCTATGAGGCTTGAGTCGGCTTTCAACAATTCTGGCGGGATGCCATCTTTTCCTGCTGCTTTACCATTGGCCATCGCATGAATTGCGGTTACTATTTCCGTCTTGGATGGGGCCCGAGTGGCGATTCTTATTGGCTGTGCATTGTTGTTGTTTTCCTGAGGTTCCGGTGTAAGTGTACCATTCAGGGCGGCGAAGAAGTAATCTCTCCATCTTTGGAGCTGCTCCTCGTAGCTGCACAGCAGCCTTCCATCCGCACTCTTAACGGCATGCTTTTTAGTAGAGTGCTTTCCCGAGAGCTGTTTAGTGATTTGGTACAGCACCTTACTGTTACCTGTGTTTGCCTCGTTTTCCGCTTTTTCTGCGAGATCATTTATCTGCTGCCTTTTATCACGCCCGGACACTTCTCTTAACCTCCCGATGTAATTGGGAGTATTCCCGTTGTGGCGACCCAACCGGAAACGGCGAAATACTAAACTTAAATTCGAAGATCACTATGGCACCACACAAAACACAAGAGAACAGAAGTTCCGGCAAGGCAGAAGATCGTGCGGTACACAGAAGGTACTACAATCGAACAGCGATAAGATCGGTCCGGTCGCCACGTTTTCCTCGAAAGCATTTAGAGAATAAAATAACAATAAACTTGTTACTATTGAACGTCTGTGTTTTCTATTTATCATCAATAGTTATTTTGTGATTATGGGATAAACCCCATACCCGTTCTAATTGGTGACGTCTTTCCGGGTCGTTTGTAGAGTTTTCGTTATTTTTTAGGGCCCTTCTGCGTTCTATTTTTTGCCAGGTTGTGTCCGAGATCCAGTGTTGCTGGTTTCTTTGGACATAACCGATGCTCATTTCCGCAGCCGTCAATATCGCGCCCTTCGTCGTACTCCACAATTCTTCAATATTTGTGTCGTCAGAAACGATTTGCTGGTTTAATAAGTCTTGTAGGTTTCCAGCAAATTCCCGCTTTTTAACGCTCTCCCGTAGAAGGTCTACGTTAAACCGTCTACGGGTTCTAGCAGTTTGTTGCACGTTTCTGACTGCGGCGATTTTAAGGCGAATAGTTGCTACAACGAAATGGTGGTCGCTTCCAGTATCCGCTCCCCTGAAACTCCTGACATCCTCAAGAATAGTTCTCCGTCTGCGGCTGACGGCCACGTGATCTATCTGATTTCTCGTCTACCATCGGGCGATACCCAGGTCTCTTTGTGTATCTTCTTGTGACAAAAGTAAGTTCCACCTACCATAAGTTGATGGGAAGAACAAAAGTCAACGAAAAGCTCACCATTGTTATTGGTAACTTGGCTTAGGCCTTGGTTTCCAATTGTATGTTCAAGGCCGGTGTTGTAACGGCCGATCTGTGCGTTTAAGTCACCCATTAACACAATGATGTCTCCCCTTGGAATAGAGCGAAAAACCTCATTCAGTCGCATATAGAACTCGTCCTTGATGTCATCTTCTGCCTCTTCAGTTGGAGCATAGCATTGGACTACCGTAGTACTTCTTAGTCTGGTACGCAGGCGCACGGTAATAATCCTCTCAGAAACTGGTGACCAGCTAATGAGGCTGGACCTGGCTTCTTTGGAGAGTATTACACCAACGCCACTCCTACGGCTTTCAGTTTCGTTTCTACCAGAATATAAGAAGGACTCACCGTTTGGGTAGATATGTTACCCCGCATCGGGCCATCTGGTCTCGCTAAGTCCCATGATCTTGATTTTATATCGATTCATCTCGTTGAAGACTTCATCCAGCCGTCCCTCAGCCAGCAGTGTTCTCACATTCCATGATCCGATTCGTGTCCTTGTTCGAAAAGCAAAGGCTCAACCGACTTAAAACTCTATTTTGTGGCGCAGAGAGCTCGCCATTCGCCCGTCTCCCGTTAGCTCCTTCCGAAGAAGTACCCCAGGGGGCACCGCGGGGAGGTGGGACTTGCTGGGGGACTTGCTAACAGGTCTGCTAGGTGTTCGTCTGCAGTGACTTTTCTCGGGTCTTGACAGAAGTGACAAATCGGGTGCCACCACTTTCCGAGGTCTTTGTTAGCCGTTCGCCCCCCCGTTATGTTGACGTTCCTCCAAAAAGATGGGATATATAACCATTTGCAAAGGAAGCCCTGAATATTTTGCCACAGCTCTAGTGTAGCAGTCGGGTCCGGCATGCGACATTGTCCCTGGAAGATGTAGCACTTGGTGCTAGCAATTTTCTGGTGGGTCCAGAGACTTCTGGCAGTACAGCGGCTTAGAGTCGGTGTCCTGATTTGGGAGAGAAGTTGCAAATGTGGGACTCGGATGTGCTCCGTGAAGTTCCCCAATTCCCTTCCTTGCCTTGGCCCTCCTCGTTTTGGTAGCAGCAGGTAGATCTAGGCTGTACGGCCATACCGATAACCTTGACAGTTAGTTCTTCAACAACATTGCTGCCAGCTGCCTGGGGCAGTGCTGTTGATTTTGAAGCCAAGGCCGAGACCTGTGTTAATAAGGGAGTTTTCTGTGAACATTTAAAGTGTATTCTTTAATTAATCCTATGAATCCATTAAGCCGTAAAAACGTAATAGTATTCTCACTGCACATTGGTCCTTCGAAGGCCACACTACTAAGCTTGGTATCGCACACAAAATCTATTGCCGGTGTCGCAGGGAAATAAGCGAGAGATAAATGCTCGGCAGACTTAAAAGACAGTTTTAAGCTTCGTAAACTCCACAAGATGGCTTCATCTACCACAGTCGTTTAAACATTCACCTAAGCCTAGGTCCAGCTTTTTGATCAAAACGCCCCCCTAAATCATGCCGGATATTCTAACCCTTGGTTCTCGAGAGGTACATATTTTATTTCCCTCTAGCACTTTCGGCATTGTGTGCTAGGCGGACATCCATATCCGACAACACCTGCGAGCACACGATTTCTAGGGATACAGGCTCCACCGAAAGAAATTTATTGTATAGTACATTTAAAATTGGTTGCATTCATATTATTTTGTTCACAGCATGTATAGATTTTTTTGAAGCCTCTACGCGACTGTTTCATAGGGAAAAAACATAGACTAAAAAAGCTAGTAGTTATGATTATTGCCATAGAAATCCAACGATGCACAAAAATGTAATCTCCAGCGCGCCACCGCAGCAATCACAATCTGCGAAATAAATTCCTAAATAGAAATTCCGGTTTGAAATCGCGCTCTGGTCGAATTCATTTCGAATTTTGCCATTTCCGAAGGATTGATTCATTCAGTTGTTGGATGACATACATCTGGGGAACAATGCCCAATAAATACTGATGCAGGCTATAAATGGTAACAATAGTTGTTAAGTTGATTTTTTTTTGGAGTATTCTATGGTTTGGTTTAGGTTTATGGTGCTATAGGTTTAGTGGAAGAAATTTCCTAAACAATTTTGTTTTGGACACCAAAAACATGTTAGGGAGTTAAGCGATTACACGAAAGGTCCTTTCCGGGTAGAGCAGTTCACATTAAGATTACACATCATGATACCTTCAAATTAAGTTCGACTCTTGAAAACCTTCATATATTTAAACTCTTTCTACATGAGTTGTATTTAGAAACTGAAAGGCTTATCCTTTTCCATATATATTTCCTTCAGTAATCCTTTAGCTTACGAATATACCCTTAATAGCATTAATATCCCCTTTCCGTTGACTGTTTAAAGCTAACAACATTAACCAAGTAATATCCATTGTACAATCAAATGAAATGTAGCACAAAAAAACCGCACATATCCATTCTGCAGCTTGGAATCCTTAAATCTTTTGTGCTTCTGTATGTAAATTTTGTAGCAATTTAAGTTGAAATCCTATCTAAATTGTCGTTACCTTATATCCTTAAGTGACTCGGCAAGACAGCCACATGGCACTTTTGTTTATTCCCCAGCAATCAACCTAACATAGGAATAGCAGCAATAAATCATGGGAAAACGTAGGAGATGAGAAGGACCTCTTGCCTCCCATTTACGTGCACTACCACTAATATACGGGATACGTATATGGATAATGAATTATTGATTATATCCTTGAGGAAAAAATTGCTTTCTTTTTTCCACAGCGAATTCACAGTGGCTGTTGGCATATTTAAGAGTCGATTTGTAGGTATAAAATCTAAAGGACGACGGCTTGATATATCGACAGGGTCTTGAAAAAATATCCTTTTCTGCTGTGTACATAAATTAAATAGTGTGTACAGGATGTTTAAGGTGATGTATGGGCCTTGAAATACAATTATTAACATATGGAAGGAATCACCAACACAAAAAACGGAAGGAAGATGTGCTGACAAATAAGTTTAGCGAAAAGTTTGATGGATCACTTTTTGAATGGAGCAAGGAAAAAATGTCGTGTGTATTTTTTTTACTCGTCAAATTTCGCCAGGACATCTCCTCTTTCTTCGTTTTGGGATGGATTTGATTTAAGGAATATTATGTCTGCCCACGGAAAACATCTTCACAAAGCTCGGCTAACGTTGAGAACGAACGGGAACGGGGGAGAGCTGCGTGATTTCAAACAGGATCCTTTAGCCATGGATATCCACCTTAAATTACAGGGCCCCAAGTTTAATAAAGGGGAATAAGTAAAAGCACAAACAAAGGGAGAGGAAAAAGCCTGTGCTGTCGGGATTTCAATGCTGTAACACTCTACATCCTGTTTCTGTACAATATTTTTGACATGTATCTGTATCCCGGTGTGTGATGCGATGTACCATAAGGATATATGAACGGGAATTGAAAGCCCAGCTGCCTATCATTCTCGCTCCGATCGGATATGTTGACAGATAAAGTCTTCCTTGCTTTCCTTTTCAAAAAAGGGAACGACGCGAGGAGTTGGTATTTGTCTGGTTGTCGGGTCGGATGGGGGCCGGGGGTGGTAAAGACGTAGGGAGTTGAGGTGGGTGCAGAGTGGATAAAAGGGATGATGGCTATGTGCAAATACTCTTTTGGGATTCATACAGACATATAAATACCAGGACCAATTCCTTCTACGTCATTTCATTCTCTCGTTTTTCGAGACCAAAATTGGTTCGAAAGCCTCAGGTCTACACACTATACTACTCGGGATATAGTGGATAAGATAGATTACTTCGTAAAACCGTAGGATTACATGTACGTATCCTTGAGAGTTATTTTACGGTTCTTCGATATAGACAGAAATGAATCATTTTGTTCGTTTTGAATTATGTAAACTGTTGAAAATGTCTGCAAGGATGATGCTTTTGGGAAATCGTATTGATTTTAACGAATATGGTGTGTTTCCTGTTTACGATATTAACAACAAGTCGGAGAACATATGTACTTGTGACTTGGCTGGTTTGGGGGCCACTATTGCGATTCGATTATCAGTTTGGTTTTATTTACTTACGGAATTTCAAATTCGTATGATTTATGATGCTGTAGGATCGAATTTGTAACTTTGGAAGTTGTTGATTGAAAGATTATTTGCTTGAGAATTGTTGACGTACTTGGGTTGGGTTGAAGAATAGTAATTAATAATAACTTTGCACTAACATATTTTATACTACATTTGATTCTTAATAGATAATTTAATCTAAACTTACATACGGTACATAGAGTGAAGAGCCAAAAGGACTAATGTAGGGGAGGAACCGGTAAGTAGTAAGTAGTACAGGGTGCGACACCTTAAATTGTAGCCCCTTACATTGAAACAGTCGTGCAATTGTGAAAAGCCGAAGACATTGACGAGCCGAAATAGCTGCTATAACGCTCGAAATACTGGCCAGTGTTATACAGGATGCCCGAAAAGAGTTGCTTTTTGGGTATCGATTTGATCAGTTCATTCAATCGAAATTGTATTCGAAATGCCAGAGTTATTCAATGTTGAAATACTGAAAACAGGTCCCTGTGCTGAAAGACGAGACGAGCAAGTTAATTGTGAGTTCAGATGGACACCTAGATTTTTAACTCGAAGTTGGGTAAGTACGTGCTCATGAGAATGATAGGTGGAAGGAAAAACGTGTGTAATTGGCTCCTATATATATTGGAACGCAATAGGATTTAAAGGTATTTAGTAGTAAGAGGTTTGATAAAAATCAATGATAAATATTCTCAAGATATTGATGTTATGTACACACTGTGTACTACACAGTTCTTATCATCAGCATAGCCGGCGGGTAATGTGGGTATGGTGTGTAGCAGTACCCACCCGGAAAATTTCGGATGGTTAAAATACCCATCCGGAATTTGAGAGTAAAGACTGAAAACCGCAGGCGACACTACTGGTTGGTATGACAAAGTCAGCAAGTGTCGCCTGCTCTTTACGATTTTATCATACAAACCAGTAGTGTACCCTGGGGTTTGCGGTCTAGTGTCTTGTTCGGAATGGTACGTAGTTTTAATTTGGATGTATACAATAATATCCCAACTGGACAAGTTTTTGGGTCCACCGACCCTTAACAGACTCGCCTCACTTCCCTTTCCAATCCGTTACGGACTCGCATCGTTACCGCACTGCATTTGTAAACAAATTTAGGATCATACAGAAGCATGCCTTCTCTCGCCAGTATCTCTATGGGGACTATTCCTGTAATAACTAGTACCAAAACAATTGGTAATTCCAAAATCGCCTTTTCCATGCGCAGTGAGAGTCTCAAATCCCCACCACGAAAGTAGATTCAAGTAGATTCATGTCACTTCATTCGTTTAAAAACCCGCTCTTTTATATTTTTAATCACAATTCAATCTTTCTCACAATTGTCGTGGTCAGATGCTATGGGGGAGTGTCGTTGCGCGTAAACGAATTTCGAAGGTTAAATTACAACGCACATGCGCTTGTATTTTATCCATACGTAAAATGTTAAGGTGAATGGAATTGTTATTTCCCCGCCGGCGTATAAAATTCCCAATTTTTTTGGCGCACCCTATATCATTCACGCCTTATCGTTATGGGGTCCATCCACAGGCCAACTAGTTGGCCAAACTGAGTTGCGTAAAGAGTTGGTATTTTTGCCACAAACGCTTCAACTGAGTTGGTATTTCAAATGTCAATTCGATATATGTATTATAGGCAATTTGAAAGTTAAATAAAATTGTAGGAAACCCGCGATTAAGTTTTATAATAATAAAAAATGAATAATGATGATTTTTTATATTAATTATAAAGTTTTTGTTTATTAATATAAATATTTATATGTTTTTAAAATATAAATTAACATCTAAAAATATAAATTATGAAAATAATTTAATGTTATATGAACTTTAATAATTTAAATTAAAAATAATGCAAAACAATGAAAATATAAACTCGCAAAAAAAATATATTCTTCGAATTCAGGTTTAATTCATCCAAGTAGTTTGCCAAACTGCAATACACACAGTCCAACTAGTTGCCCAAACTCTAAGCCCCGCCCCCATAAAATTAAAAGATTTTGATTTATCCCAACTGAAACCCCAACTGTCAAAACGGTTTGCCAACTGCCCCAAACACGCTGCGATTCAGTGCCAACACAATTCAGTTTGGGCAACTAGTTGGTCCGTGGATGGGCCCCATTAGATATGGTCCTGTACGCGCAGCACTTACGGAGGGAGCTTTGTCTGTATGTGGGCACCCATTTTCTGCTGTTAGCCGTCTGGTTAAACATTGCTGTCCACATTGGCGCTGTTGAAAGCAAGACTGAGCTAAACACACTCCCTCGGTGTAGGGCCCCCGCGTTGGAAAGCATTGTTGAAAATACTACACAGATAGCGGAAGCCTTATCCGGAATGCTCTCTAATTGAGCTTTAAAATTAAGCCTCCAGTCCAGGGACGGATTGGCCCCCCTTAGTGGCCCGAACATTTCAAGGCCCAAGTTTTATATACAGGCTGTATTTCTGAAACTGTCTAAACGCCCGGCTGTGTATAGGTTTTGGATAGATCAGCGAAAATCGTATGGGTGGGTGAGCGGAAATCGTAACGATATAGCCGCTAGGGCGTTTTGAATTTTTTTTAGTAGAGGTTTACATATCACCCTGTACTTTGGCAACTCTTTGAGATATTTTCCTGAGTAAGTTTCGTCCTTTTTTAGTACTTTTCCACCTGAGCTTTAACGAATAATACTAAATAAGGCCAATTTTAACATCATGCATAAGAAATTGTTCAAGCTTTTCAATTTTGAAAAAAAAAAAAAAAAAATTGAAGAACTACGTATTTTTTGGAGAAAAAGGTGGTTGAAGTTGAAATTTTGGTGGAAAAAAACAAAATATTTACTTTGACGACTTTGGAAGTTGGTGGGTTAAAACTTTGACTTTTACAGTTGATAGATGGGAGTACACTGCGTAGATTGCGGCCTTACTCATGAAAATATCTTATAGGGTTACAAAAATTCAGGGTGATAGGTAAACCTCTACCAAAAAAAATTCAAAACGCCCGAGCGTTTAAACCGTTACGATTTTTTGTTGGTCTTTCCAAAGCCGATCAACTGCCGGGCGTTTTGACAGCTTCAGCAATACGCCCTGTATGATCCCATACAAATCGTGGGCATCACAATCAGCCATCTTGGGATCTTGGAAAAAATATCGATATATCGATGGGTCTTACGAAAAAGATATTGTTTCAAAATGTTGGTGAAGATATTGAGATGTTGGCGTCACCGAGAAACCGAAACAATATCTTTTTCAGTAATAAATTGAAACAATATCTTTTTCACCAACATTTTGAAACAATATCTTTTTCGTAAGACCCATCGATATGTAACACTAACGTTGAAGAAACTCAACTTAGGATTCGCCTCTGACAGTGTTGTTCGGGTGACTGAGAGTCTGACGTCCAAAAACAGCGATATATATCAAACGGCACGTAAGCTTTTAAAGAGGAATATCGTTACTTCTGTTTTTACTAGGCGGGGCATGTTTATATCCAGCTTGATCGAAACCAGCAGCCACGCCGAATCACCTCAGCCCTGGATTTAAATGATGTTGTTGGCTCTTCCCCAACTTAAACTCTCCATGGAATACTTGTAACTGCCTGCTGTCTTCGTGGAGCTGAGCGTATAGCCTAGAGTGGAATTGCTTTTTGTTTTTATTTTCTTTATTGCTTTATTATTATTATTATTTTTTTTTTCTCTTTAATTTCTTCTTTTTGTTTCTATTTTTTTTTTTGATATAATTTGATTTTAATTTCTTTTTTCTCTTTTTTATATACATAGGTATATATATATATATATATATATATATATATATATATATATATATATATATATATATATATATATATTTTTGTTTTTATATCTCTTTTGTTATGTTAGCCTTAAGAGTTTCATCTTATCTTCTTCCTATATCTTTCTCTTTTCTTCCGATGCTTCATCTTTCTCCTTATGAACTTTATTCTTTTCCAGCGTTTATGATTCTGTTTATGTGGCTCAGTTGCTCATTATATATCAATGAATTTCTCTGATACAGTGCACACTGAAGGAAGCCTACTAATATCCTCTGCTCTTCCTCCTCAGGGCTGAATATATGTTCCATGAACGCAAGAAGCCTGAGAAATAAAATGGATGAACTGAGGTACCTGTTTAATAATACAAAACTGCATGCCATTGTAGTCAATGAGACGTGGCTGAAACCAGATATCCCTACTACCTTTGCTTCCTTGCCTTCTTTTTGCATGCATCGAAATGATCGTGTGGGGCGTACTGGGGGTGGTGTTGCAATATACGTCACCTCCTCTCTCTCCTCGAAGGTAGTAGGCAGGGGCGGCGCTTTCATAGGTGCGAATGGAGCACTCGCACCGGGCGCGATTGAACGAGGGCGCTAGTTCAGAAGATTTAAAAAAAAATTAAATAATTGGAAAAAATGAAATTACATGAACTAACACAAATTTTCAAGAAGTTACACAAATTCTGTCTCAGTACTATCTCACGCGATAAAAAGCGGCGAAAATTTACTCCCCTCGTTCAGGAAGTTACACGAGATTTTTGCTTCGAGATTTTCATATAATTTCTGCTCAAAAAGTGAAACAAGAGAGGCAAAAGTAAAAATTTCATAAGAAAATTCCACCAAGTGAGAGAAAATCTCTCATTCAACTGTGGCTCTCAAATTTTAACATGAGAAGTAAATACAGAATTGAGCAGTAGAAAGAGCGAGACGAAACACAAAATAATTTCATTTTCACGACGCTGGAGCTCTTTTTGAAAATTTCGTAAAATGCACTATGTCAACTCACACAAAGAAAAAGATTGTTCCGATGCCTCTGTGTTGCGTATTGTTGTTTACTGTGATTGATATAAACTGCAGGGCGCTGTTGGAGCACTTGTAAATTTTGTTCCAATTTTCGTAAAAGAGATAAATGAACGAAATGAGAGCAAAATATCTTGTGGCGAGAATCCTAATAGATAGATCCAAGGTAATACAGTAGTGGTAAATAACAGTGGTAAATTAGTTAATAGATTTTGGTTGGTTTATTAAATTTAAAAAATCTTTTGTTCTTGTGTTTTTGTAATCTTTTTCAAAACTAAAGGAAACTAAAGTTCACTTTGCTGCTCGGGATATACTGATTGTGGGAAGACTAGTAAAAAAGGTGGCAAAGTTTTACAAATATGGAAAATTTTAAATGTCGGAAAGAAATAGAATTAACATTCAGGGTGAATAAAACAGTAAATTCTACGCTGCTAAAAGAAATGTCTGAGGAAGCTCAGCAGTGGTCAAAGATTTTTAGGCTAGCACAAAAGGATTTTTGATAGATTTACGAAATGTTGTTCGTTTTCAGGAATTTATTGAAAAAAAAAGAAGTAAATCGTTACAAAATTAGAAGTGCCATGTGCGTGCATTTCCCGTCCTTGCGATCCAGATGAAAGAATCTTTTTATCAAATGTTTAGCTGATGGGGCGCCAATTTGCCTACTGCACCGGGCGCAAAACAACCACGCGCCGGCCCTGGTAGTAGGCCATTCCATTGGCTCACAATTTGAATTCATTGCAGTGGAAATAAAATCAATTAAAATCAAATCTGAAATTATTTCGTCTTTACCTTGAGCTGATATCTATAATACAACCTGTGTTGATACTAAGGTTGATCTCTTGAATTCTTTCATCCAATCCCTATTTAATCAATGTGTTCCTTTAGTTACGAGAAGACGTTGTAAATCTTCTAACTGTCCCTGGTTCTCTTATGAAATCCGCAAATTGATTGTTGAGCGTGAGTTCTTGTACAGACGCTATCGCAGAACTAGGATCCCGAGCTACATCAGTGAGTACAAAAATCTTCGTAACTTAATCAATAGAAAAGTCAAATCGGCCAAGCGTGAATTTCACTCACGTAAGCTTGATCCTGCTTTGTCCCCTAAGCAACTTTGGTCTAATCTTCGGTCGCTAGGCATTCATACCTCTGAGCTTAATTCATTTGATGTTGATGTAAATTCACTCAATGCATCTTTCGTTCAATCTCCTCCGAATTTCCCACTATCTTCCACTTCCGTTGTTCCTTCTTCCAATTCTCTAAGTTTTGATGGTTTTCATTTCTATTGTGTTGACTCACTTGATGTACTTGGCATTTTGCTTTCCATTTCGTCCAATAGCGTTGGCTATGATCGTATTTCTCCTCGCTTTCTTAAAATCCTCTCCCCTTCAGTCATTGATGCTATCACGCATATTCTTAATTTTTGCCTGACAACCTCAAGCAATAGTTACTCCCATTCCTAAAAAGTCCTCCCCCGTTAATTTGTCAGACTTTCGCCCTATTAGTATTCTACCCTTTCTCGCTAAAGTTTTTGAAAAAAATTGTATCTACTCAAGTCTTGCGACCGGCTTCCGCAAATCCCACAGTTGTCAAACTGCTGTATTGAAGGTTACAACTGATCTTCGTTCTGCCCTTGACAGAGGTGACATTGCTATACTAGTTCTTCTTGACTTTTCCAAAGCCTTCGACTCGGTAGTTCACTCGCATCTGCTCTATAAACTTAGTCAACGGTATCACTTTTCCTCTTCTTCTGTTCGCCTTCTCTCTTCACTTCTCTCTAATAGATCTCAGTGTGTTCGGCATAATAATGTTACCTCTTCTTTCCTAAGTGTGCCTGCAGGTGTCCCTCAGGGTTCGGTTCTTGGTCCTTTGGTGTTCTCCCTTTATATTAATGATCTTCCCTCTGTAATCCGTCGCTGCTCTTATCATTTATATGCTGATGATCTCCAGCTATATACCTCTTGTCCTATTAATCAAATTGAAAATTGTGTGTCTGAACTTAATTGCACCTTATCTCGAATAAACGAATGGAGTTCGAATAATTTTCTTAAATTAAATCCAGTTAAATCACAAGTAATTTTCCTTAGTCGTCGCTTACTGTCCCCCCATGGTTTCTCTCCACTTCTACTAAATAATGTTTCTCTTCCAATCGTTGACTATGCCAAAAACCTGGGTATTGTTGTAAATTCCAAACTCTCCTGCTGCAATCATGTCTCATTGCTGCTCTCTAAGATCTATGTTATCTTTGCCCATTCGAGCCAAACTTATTAAATCTCTTGGTGTTCCTCATTTCCTTTACGGCTCGCTGGTATATATTTCTTTCGACTCAACTTGCCGTCAGCGTCTTAGAGTGGCGTTTAATGATTGCATTAGGTTCATTTTTCATATGAGAAGATCTGATCATGTGTCGCGAGTACAAAATTCCTTACTGGGCTGTGACCTCTGCAATTCATCGATCTCATGGCTCTTCTTCTTTTGCATAAGGTTTTTTATACCAAAAGCCCCTGGTACCTTTCTGACTTCCTCTTTCCTTTGCAATCCTTGAGATCCGTTAAATTCCTGATTCCTGCTCATTCTTTCCTAATCGGTAGTCGTTCCTTCTTTGTGCATACTCTCAGAATTTGGAATAATCTTCCAAACTACATTCAGAGAATGAGCTCAGCCACAACATTCAGAAGACATGCGTTTCTTTTTCTATCTTCTTCTTCTCACTAACTATCTATGTCCCTCCTATCTCTATCACTCCCACTTTAATCTTAATTTTAATTCTACTTTCTTTCTATTTTTTTTGCTCTGGAATTTTTACTATTTTTTACTTTTTTATTATTTTTATTATTATTATTATCTTTCAATTATTAAGTTTAATTTTAATTATATTTTAATTTTAATCTTAATTTTAATTTTGTTCTTTTTTAAATTTTGTACTCTAAAAGATGTATATCTTGTGTACTTTAAAATCTATTAAACTATTAAACTATATATAGAGTGCAAGGATCCTGTCTAGTCGGAAGACCTAGAACAACGTGGAGGACCCCACTAGCAGAGGCCGCACCATCTGGCAGATCCTGGTCAGAGCTGAGAGCTGTCGCAAACAGACTTCGCTGGAGGGAAACTGTTTCCGCCCTATGTCCCATGAGATATTAAAGGAACATAAAGAAGATCAGATATGGTATTTTTGGTCTGGAAAGTATTTTTTATATTTGGCTACCCAAATTGGGCATGGTAAGCCTACACAATCCTACCAGTTTACTAGGGATGCACAGTTCTCTAATATAGCTTTGTATAGTTTTACGCTGTCAAATATGGCTTCAAAGTCTATGAACAGATTTTCAAATAATTAATTACACCAATGTTATTGAAACTCGCTGAATTACGAACGCTGAACATTTTAGGAAATTATTTGTAATTTCAAATTATTTTCAAATAAACGTGCATTCACGGAAATTAAGCTAGAAACGTTTCAACTGCTCATATACATTTAGGAAAGTTCTACAAATTCATAAATATTGTTTGCGCTACGAAAAACCTCTATAAAAATAGCCGTGCTAACTTATATTTTATTATTCAAATATATTCGCGCAATCAAATGCGAAAGTATCAGAATCAAATAAAAGTTTTTCTCGAGTGAAAGTTCTAAAACAAAATAAACATTTGAATGATTGCGTTTGCGAAACTGTTCCCGACCATTTGACTATGAAAAATATTTTTTCCTTTTGTTTGGCTGTAGTAGTAGAACTATCAAACAAATAATACTGTTTTAAAGTTAATTTTGTAGTAGACAAACAGCATTAACTTGAATTGTTTATTTAGTTTAAAACTTTTGCATATTGTGTCTAAGCTGGACCAAACTTTAGAGTTGCATTTCTGAAAGACTATGCTTACGAGTATGCGAAAACTCAAGTTAGTAACCAGAGCAAAGAAATTTGCTAATACATAATTTGTCATGTAATTTTTGCTACAAGGCCTAAATTCAAAGATAAATTAGGTTAACCTTTCAGGCTTGCTCAATTTGATGGGAAGAAGTGAGAGAGGGTTACAACCGAGCAAGCTTGCAGGAAACTTTTTGTTTCCTGTTTCATCGTGTAAAATGAGGTTATAGGGTCTTGGTATTCTCTTGAAACTGTTCCATCAATGGATTCATTGGTTGTCTCGCTGGGCTTATTGTTCAATTAAACCCTGGGAGGATGTTTTTGCTGAGACATTCTATATAGTGCAAGATCCGGTATAAGAAATATATACCCTCATCTGTTATTTGATTATGACAAATATTATATGGTAGATAATATATAAATTGATAAATCGTGCATGGGTTGCCTAGCTAAATCGCGTACTGAAGGTGTTAAATAAAAGAAGTTGTAATTAACTTTCTTGGACCAACTTCCCTCATTTGTTAATCATAAAAATCGACCATTAACTGACAGAATATTTCACAAGGAATAGGAAAAATAGGGGTTGCCTGATTTCTATCCAGTCCAATCGTAGGGTTGCCAGGTATACACTGGTAAGCAAGCGTTCTTAATATACCCTCATCTGTTATTTAATCAATTTATTTTATTAAATGAAAGAAACTAGTCCACTAGTCCATCATGTATCGCATGATCCAAAAAAAAAAACATATAGAACGGACAAAAACAAACAACAAAAAAATCTTCTTTCAGAAGAACTCTAAAATCTAGGCAACAACTCTGTAACAAACTTTTGCTCAGGCAACCTAATAGTGTTGGATAGGGAATAAAATAACCCTTCATTTCATAAAAAAAAAGATTAAATAATAGATGAGGGTATATTAACAAAGCTTGCTTACCTGTTTATACCTGGCAACCCCACGATTGGACTGGGTAGAAATCAGGCAACCCCTATTTTTCTTATTCCTTGTGTCATATTCAGTCAGTTAATGGTCGATTTTTATGATTAACAAATGAGGGAAGTTGGTCCAAGAAAGTTAATTACAACTTCTTTTATTTAACACCTTCAGTACGCGATTTAGCTAGGCAACCTATGCGCGATTTATCAATTTATATATTATCTACCATATAATATTTGTCATAATCAAATAACAGATGAGGGTATATTTCTTATACCGGATCTTTGACCAATAGTTTTTGGTGTTGTAGATTGTTAAATAAAAAGTAATGTTTAAGGTAAAAGTCTTCATGAGCGGAGGTCTTTAATATCTTTCTTAATATTGGTCTTCCGATTGTTTAATTCGATAAGCTAACGTATCGATAACTGATAATACAATTTTGCTCAACACATCTACGTGCCTCGTTTTAAGTATGTACCTTCATTACCAGTACCTGGCAACTAAAGTCTTTTTGAAACTAGCCTCTCTCAGTGGGAAATTTTTTTTTTCATTATCGTGGAGAAGGCATCGCAGTCGGTGATAGAATGTCTTTCTCAGAATGTAAACTCTTCACTTCATATTAGTCCATTCAAAACGCGGGGGGGGGGGGTGTTCCAAAATAACACCGTTAAGAAAATCGAACCCTAAAGGTTTTTGGGGTCGCTGATCACGAAAATCGGGGTCCCGCGGTCCTAAAACATGGGCGTCACCCTTAAAAATGCAAAAAACAGCCCTTTTTAGGGTGTTTTCGCGATTATTTCAATAATAATGAAAAATAATGCAATGAAATACACTTTTTTTCTTTTTTTTGCGAAGGTGGTTGATTTTAACTAAATCAAGGCGAACTTTATGATAAGGGGTAGCCCTAAAGGGTTGAAACCACCCCTAAATCGGCTGAAAATAGAAAAAGATGTAAACATTATTTTTTTTTAAGTTTATGCCTCAAATTCGATTTTGTGGGCGTACTGTCAGGCAAAAATAAATTATTTTCAACTCTTAAGGGGTTAAAACTACCCCTACAATTATAAAAATCAACTTTATATAAAAAAAATTGCATTTGCAGTTTTTTCAATTATAATTGTAATGTAGGGGTAGTTTTACCCCCTTGAGGGTTGAAAATAATAAATTTTTGGCTGATAATACCTATTGAACCTAATTTCAAGCAAAAAGTAAAAAAAAAAATGTTTGCAATTTTTTTTATATAAAGTTGATTTTTATGATTGTAGGGGTAGTTTTAACCCCTAAGGGTTGAAAATTATTTATTTTTGCCTGACAGCACGCCCACAATCGAATTTGAAGCATCAAAATAAAAAAAAAATTTTTATGTTTTTCTATTTTTAGCCGATTTAGGGGTGGTTTCAACCCTTTAGGACTACCCCTTATCATAAAGTTCGCCTTCATTTAGTACAAATCAATCACCTTCTTAAATAGATATTAAAAAAAAGTGTACATATTTCATTACATTAGTTTTCATTATTATTGAAATAATCGCGAAAACACCCTAAAAAGGGCTGTTTTTTGCATTTTTAAGAGTGACGCCCATGTTTTAGGACCGCGGGACCCCGATTTTCGTGATCAGCGACCCCAACAACCTTTAGGGTTCGATTTTCTTAACGGTGTTATATTGGAACACCTAATGCGCGTTTTGAATGGACTATATATGTATATAATATATAGAATATATTTTGGGGGCCTCGGTAGCTTAGGGAGTAAGGCGTCTAGCTACTATCCGAGAGGTCCCGGGTTCGATTCCCGGCCAAACCCCACGGTCCTTCGCCTTTTCCAATTTCCCACGTACATAACTTTCCGTCTTTCTTCTTCCCTCTTTACATTCCTGATTCCTGTTGTCATAGCCTTCCTTAGCCCTTCCCCGCTCCACCAAAGCGCATGTCATCGGTTGGTTGATGAGATTCAACTCGTTTCAGGAGGCATAACACTCCAGCGAGCTGTTTCTCGATGCCCCGATGCCAAAGTCGCAATAGTAATGGTTGGAAGTAGGTGGACTGAAAAATATCGCGGGAAGGCTGTGGCAGTTCCTTCCTTCCCCGACTAGAGCTTTTTTTTTATGTGGTAAAGTCAAGCTTAGGAATTACCCTTTGTACTACTAGTTTGTCATGTCGTTCGAGTCATGGCCAGTCTCTAGTAGTAAGCTTGCTTTGAAGGATAGAGGAGAAGGGATAGGATAGGGAAGGGATAGGCTGCTGTTCGACATTGCACTCAATATGAAGAAAATAGATTGTCGACAGTATAAAGGGTCTTCCCTGAGACTCTAGTCTTTCACATAAAAAAAAAATATATAGCGAAAACTCGTAAGTTCGTAAGCGTGAAAGCACAAAAGCACATAACTTTTGTTTAACGCCACTTACATATTTGTTATTTGGTACAAATATTGCTTGTTAATGGCTGAAAAAATTGTGTTATTTTTGTTGCGAAATATTGCATAGTTTCCTTGAAATTTCATTTTTTGTAAAAAAAGGCGTTCTTGTAAAAGCGTTCCTCTTGGTCCATGGATTTCGCTGGATTAACGTTCGAGAGTATACAATTTTCTTCAACGATTGTACTATTATGTACTATTATGTACTATTAGGTACTATTATGTACTATTATGTACTATTATGTACTATTATGTACTATTATGTACTATTATGTACTATTATGTACTATTATGTACTATTATGTACTATTATGTACTATTATGTACTATTATGTACTATTATGTACTATTATGTACTATTATGTACTATTATGTACTATTATGTACTATTATGTACTATTATGTACTATTATGTACTATTATGTACTATTATGTACTATTATGTACTATTATGTACTATTATGTACTATTATGCACTATTATGTACTATTATGTACTATTATGTACTATTATGTACTATTATGTACTATTATGTACTATTATGTACTATTATGTACTATTATGTACTATTATGTACTGTTATGTACTATTATGTACTATTATGTACTATTATGTACTATTATGTACTATTATGTACTATTATGTACTATTATGTACTATTATGTACTATTATGTACTATTATGTACTATTATGTACTATTATGTACTATTATGTACTATTATGTACTATTATGTACTATTATGTACTATTATGTACTATTATGTACTATTATGTACTATTATGTACTATTATGTCTCTATTATGTACTATTATGTACTATTATGTAAAAGTGGATTTTAAAAGCGTACAATGCTCAAAATGGGCCCCAAAAATATAGACTGACGCCGTAAGAACGTTGCAAATCGTAACATTATATTACGAAAGTGGGAGCTCTGTTCAGAGCATTACGTGGATTTTTTGGCCGAAATAATTGGCCAAATGAACCGGCGATTCGTCGCACAATCGATCGCTATGGATCGAAATTCCTTTACACAACGACAGGGCACCCATTCGTGTTGAAAACGCGCGTTCAAGTGACAACATCGCTACTGTCAGAGCTAGTGTTAGTGAAAACTCAAATTTATTGGGGAAACATCGTTCTCAGTCATTGGGATTGTCTTCAATGACAACGTGTAGAATTTTGCGGAAAGATTTGGGACCACACCCTTACAAAATTTTTCTCACCCAGGAATTGAAGACGAGTTACTCTCGCAGCGGCGCAATTTTTCAGATTGGGCACTGGAGCAGCTGGAAACCGATGTCGATTTTGGAGCGAAAATCATCCTCAGCGATGAAGCTCATTTCTAGCTGAATGGCTTCGTTAATAGGCAGAATATGCGTTACTGGGCTGATAGAAACAAATTCACAGGTTGTCCATGAGAGTAGCTTGCATCCAAAAAAGTTACTGTTTGGTGCCGTCTGTGTTCCGGAAGCATCATTGGTCCTTAATTCTTTGAAAACTAGCAGGGAGAAACTGTTACGATCAATGAAGAGCGATATCAACAGATGTTAACCACCTTTGTGTGGCCGTTATTGGATGAAATGGATCTGCTAGAGATGTGGTTTCAACAGGATGGCGCAACATGCCACACTTTGAACGAAACAATCGACTTATTGAAAGAAAAGTTCGCGGACTCTATCATCTCGAGAAGTTCGCAAAATCAGACTACTGGCAACTGGCCACCGCGATCGTGTGACTTGACTCCGCTGGACTTCTTTTTGCAGCTACGTAAAGTCACTAGTGCAAGCTAATACATCGAAAACAACTGATGACTTGAAAGCCAAGATCGAGAGAGTAATTCGTGTATTCAGCCGGCCTTACTTGGAAAAATCATCGAAAATTGGACCCATCAAATGCGTGCAAGCGATTAAGAGGTGGACATTTAAATGATATTTTGTTTAAAACATAAATGGTTAGCTTGGAGCAGAAGTGATCCAAGTGACATTTGTGCCAAAATGGCGATAACGTAATTTCTGCAGTTAAATATGTCAAATTTACTTTGTCGCAGCGATTCAAGCAACCAGCATATTCCTTGTAGGTAAAAAGATGTCAGTGGCAATTTCTGTTTTATTCAATTAAAGCTTTTTGCTCCGTGCAAAAGTGATCTATGTTAATCAGTGTCACTTGGATCAGATTATTTCCAAAAAATGTCTGGTGGAGAAGTGATCTATGTATCTGTGCTTTAGGCTGCGTACGAAATAGTTTAAAATCAAATTAAAAACTTAACCTTTTAACCAATTGGTACACCACATTAATATTAAAAAATCCCCCTTTAGACAAAATCTTTATTTTTGTTTAATCTGGCAACTCACAGTACAACATTGTTTTAAGATAAGGGGATTCCCCCAAAACGAAAAGAAAGATAATATTGCGACGCTATTGTGTGAAAGCTACTGGTGAAACGAGTGGTTAATTTTTATTTAAATCAAAAACGTGTTTAAATACTACATTTTAATTTAATTCCTGTGAAGTATACATAATCTATATTATGAGCAAAATACGGGAGCACAAATCCGTGGGAGTTGGATTATCTTTTGGTAACGAAAACCAACAAGATTCTTCGGACACGGAGGAAGATCCATATTATACAGCTATAATATATTACTTGCGTCAACTACATAACGTTTAACTTTGGCACACATTTTTATTTACCAGGCGGTGAAAAAATTGTTATGAATATGTGGTATGAGATCATTGGTGGCCGAGGTTCGCAAGAGATCATATCATAACCAAATACCTGAAAATATAACAAAGATTTATACTTTTAGTGATTCCTGTTCAGGCCAAAATCGTAATTGGAGAATGCTATTCTATATGATGTATATTATTAATGTCGTACCAAACTTTGAAGAAGTAGTAATTTGTTATTTAGTCAGCGGCCATTCTTATTTGCTCAATGACGCTGATTTTTCAGTTGTTACCGATGCAGACAATTTTTATGTTCCTTGTTGTGTGTTATACTACTACTGATTACTGAAATAAAGTTTTGTTGAATTTCTACCATTTTATTTGGATATGGTTGCATAACGTTCTGTTCTGTAAAAAGGCAAAATTCTTTTTAAAGCAGAAGTAATCCAAGTACGAAAATTTTCTAAAATTAGCATTGAGAAACTGAATTATTATTAAACTATACAATACGTAGAAGAGGATAGATCAGTTTAGTTCAACAAAATCGGAATTGAATTTTAAGTTATTAAAACATATTCATCTACTGTGGGCAAAATTTTGTCCCATATATTACTATCTAGGATAAGTGAGGCAGTTGATCGAACGCTTAGGAGGCATCAGGCCGGATTCAGGAAGGGCCGCTCCTGTATTGATCATATTAACACCTTGAGAATAATAGTGGAGCAGTCTACTGAATTCCGATCCCCCCTTTACCTTGCTTTCGAAGACTATGAGAAAGCGTTCGACTCGGTTAATAGGAGCTTTATTTGGCAGGCACTACGGCGAAGTGGACTGCCTTTTAAAATAATAGAATTAATAAAAGCCCTTTATAACAATTCCAAATGCAGAGTTCTCCATAATGGAAAATTATCCGACAGCTTTGAGGTGAGCTCAGGAGTACGACAAGGATGCCTACTTTCGCCATTACTATTTCTTATAGTAATAAATGACATCCTTGTCGGCGCTCTAGATAATAGAACTGGCGGCATACAATGGGGTTTGGTAGACCGCCTTAAGGATCTCGACTACGCCGATGATATCTGTTTGCTGGCCCACAGACACCAGGACCTCAAAAACATGTTAAACAATTTGGCAACAGAAAGTAGTCCAGCAGGCTTAAGGCTAAATCCGACTAAAACAACAGAAATGCGGATAAATGCAAACACCATTGAACGAACAGCGCTGAATAACCGTGACGTGGAACTGGTAAATAAATTCTGCTACCTCGGTAGCATTATTACCGAAAATGGTGGGGCAGAAGAAGACGTCAGTTTTTTTTTTTTATGTGGCAGTGCTAAGCTCAGGAGTCACCCTTTGTACTACCAGTCCGTCATGTCATTTGTCATGTCATGGTGCAATGTCTAGCAGTAAGCTTAGTACGGGAGGGAGGGTGGGGGAATAGGTTAAGGATTATAAAGGTACGGGGGGGTATTGAAGAAGGTGGTGATGAACCCTGCGTTTGAACTCTTGGATGTTGTAGGAGCTCGGAAATACTGACTGCCAGAGATTATTCCACAGTCGAGTTGCTCTATTTACAAACGAATTCATATCTTGTTGAGTGCGTGAAAGGGGGAGTTGCAGGTGGAGGGAATGAGACGAGTGGGCTAATCTGGTGTTGCGGGTATAGGATTGCCGTGGAGGCAGGAGAGCGTTTAACTCGGAGGAACAGTTACTATGAAAGTAGCGATAAAATTTTGTTAGTGCTGCTACATTCCTACGGTGGCTCAAGGGGTCGATGGTGGAGCAAATGGTGTCGCCATCAATTAGTTTAAGGGCCCTTTTTTGGACCTTATCTAACCATGCTAAGGTAGTTATTGGAGCGCCACCCTAAACGATGGAGTTATATTCGAGAAGAGGCCGAATGTAGGATTTATAAATAACAGCACGGGCCGATGGCTGGAGGAGGAACTTGCACCTCTTAAGAAATCCCAAGCACTGGGATGCTTGTTTGGCGATTTGGAATATGTGTTCATTCAATCGCAAGTCTTTGGCTAATGTCACGCCTAAGATGTGTAGGGATAGGTCGGCCATTAGTTGAACTTCACCCACTTTCAAAGGTGGAGAGGTGTTGAACTTCTTTTTGGAGATAAGACAGTACTTGGTTTTGTCGGAGTTGAATTCAACACGATTCTTCTTTCCCCACTTTAGAATCAGTTTAATGTCGTTATTAATCGACTTGGACATTAGTTCGCGATCATCAACACAGGATCTGGCATGAGTCTGTCTTGTATCGAAGCTGTACGAGTAAAGTAGAGTACCGTCGTCAGCGAAGCTGAGAAGTGGGTTGGAGGGGACTGAAAGTAGGTCATTTATAAAAATGAGAAATAGGGCCGGTGATAAAATTGACCCCTGGGGGACTCCCGCAGAGATGGGGTGAGATTCAGATTTGACGCCATCCAATACTACCTTAATTGAACGGCCGGAAAGGAAACACTCAACCCACTTATACAGAAGCGAGTCAATTCAATAGCTTTGAGTTTAGCTAACAAGGCTGAGTGCCATACTCTTTCAAAAGCCTTGGAGATATCCAAAGCAACCAAACTGGATTCGCCAGATCCATGCAAACTTTGATGGAGGTGCTCTGTAAGGCAAACTAAAAGATCACCAGTGGATCTTTTTTGACGGAAGCCGTATTGTTTGTCGTTGATAAGTTGGTTGGATTCTAGATATCCCATTAGCTTTTTGTTGATTATCGTCTCCATGGGTTTGGAGAGAATAGAAGTAATTGCTATTGGGCGGTAGTTGGAGGGATCGCTGGAGTCACTTTTTTTCGGTAAGGGCTGAACATGGGCAAGTTTCCAAGAGTCTGGATACACTCCGGAAGAGTATGATAGGGCAAAAAGTTTGCGCAGAGATTTAGCCAAAGGTGAGGCGCATTGTTTTAAGACGATAGGGGGTATATTATCGGGTCCAGTGGATTTATTGGCGTCGAGCTTTTTGAGGCACCTGTACACCTCACGAGTCCTGAAGAAAACCCTGTCCATTAAATGAGCGCTGTGCTCGAGGACCGGGGGTAGCGTATCATTTTGGGGTACAGAAGAATTTGATGCAAACAGGGATGCTAGTGCATCGGCCTTGGATTTGCTGTTTGTTATCACCTTCTCATTGTGGATAAGTGAGGGAGTTGTGGATGAAGTGAAATTCTTCTTAATGGAGCTTACCAAGGACCAGAAGTTTTTGCTACCAGAAGTTGCGTTAAGGAGTTTACTTCTCAACTTGCTGTCAAATGAATTTTTGACATTCCTGATGGTGACTTTACAGGAATTTCTAAGTTTTATATATTCTAGGCGAAGCGATTCACTCGGAAAACTCTTGTATGCTCGAAAGGCGGCTTCTTTGTTTCTAATTGCGTTCATACACTCCTGATTAAACCATCTGTTGGGCCTAGGCTTCACAGATTTGGTAGAATGAGGAATGAATAAGTGCATTCCTGCCTGAATGATTCTGGTGATACGGATAGCGACAGAGTTGATGATTTTGGTTCGGAAACACTGGTCCCAGTCAGCGGCTTGGAAATAATGAATAAGCCCCAGCCAATTGGCCTTCCCATAATGTCATACAGTTCTCCTGACTGGTTTGGGAGGGGTGGGAAATTCGAAAGGGAAGCTGGCACTGACTAAGCAGTGGTCCGAATTGCCGAGAGGTGAATCTACTTCGACGGAGTACCTCGCTGGATGTGAGGTAAGAAAAAGATCAAGGAGATAGGTTCCTTGATCTGAAACATCCGGGACTCTCGTGGGATGATCCACAATTTGGTGTAAATTATTGGTGTCTGCAAAGAGCTCAACGTCCTTGCCAGAAACACTGGTGCCATTTGAGTAAGTCAGCCAGTTTACATTGTGAACATTGAAATCACCCGCAACAATGATTTCACACTCAGGATTGGATGATAAGAATCCCGAGATCTGTTCAGAGATAACATCAAATGATGAGGTTGAAGCTTCGTTACTTACATATGTTAGGGCTTCTGTATAGGAAGCAGAAGAATATGACGTGACTTCGGAAGATGATTTTAATCCAAAGATAATTAAAATCAGAAGTCGTGCTTGAATATACTTTATAATAAGCCACGTCATCCCTAACAAAGATGGCAATGCCCCTATGGGAGAAGAGATTGTGCATTAAAGTGTACCTGGATATCTGGTAATGACTTAAGTCGTTATCGGGTGATATTTGAGTTTCACTAAGTGCGAAAATTGGGGGTTTATAGTTCAGTAAGTGGCACTCAACAAACGAGAAATTCGCATGAAGTCCACGAATGTTACAGAGGTCAATAGCAAAGCTTGACTTGTAACGGGACTTCGGTTGCGCGGGTTCAATCGCCACATTCATAGGGATATTTTCCGGAATTACATTTGCCGCATCCATCAGAGGCAATAAAATTTGTCCGCGTCAAAGTGTTATGCCTTTTGAAACGGGGCAAATTTTATCGACCGACAGATTTTGGGCGCGGCACCTGCAAGTCCGTGATGTGAGAGAGGGTAGGGAGCAAAGGTATTTACTTCTGCTGTTCGTCGGTCGTGTCTTTCGTCGATGTCGTCTAGTGAAGTGTGGTGAGCCTTCGCGTAGACTGCAGCGCCGGATGAATTTCTATTGTTTGTTTGTTTTTTATAGGTTATTGTTCACTATGTAGTACAAGTATATTTTTTTTTTGTATGGAATTTAATTTTTTTTTATTTATTTTATTTTATTTTTGTTATTTTGTTCCAGAATAAATAAAGCACGAGGCGCATATGCATGCCTGTCCCACATATGGAGATCAACGGTGATTTCCACTAACACCAAATTGCGGCTGTTCAACTCCAACGTTAAGGCAATTCTTTTGTATGGTTGCGAAACATGGAAAGTCACCCAATTCATCACAGGGCGCCTACAAGTCTTCATCAACAGATGCCTTCGACGTATCCTAAAAATCCGCTGGCAAGATAGAATTTCAAACGAAGAACTATGGCGCCGTGCCGGCCAAGAAAGGATAGACGACAAAATCAGGCGAAGGAAATGGAATTGGGTTGGCCACACCTTGCGACGCGAAAACGAAAATCTAGCCAACAGGTCCTTGGGGGGCGTTCAAGTATTACGTAACGCAATTTTTGAAAATTTTTGACCCCCCCCTCCCCCCTGTAACGCGCCGTAACGTTTTTCTGTACCCCCCCCCCCCCCCCTTCCTAAACGTTACGTAACACCCAACACTTTTACCTGAAAGCGACTATTATATGACGCAAAGTACCAGAAAGCCGCTAAAATAGCTTATTTATTGTTTTAATCGCGACTACCCGTAAAACATAAACGAAAAGGCATGCTAAGTTGGGAGATTTGAATGCCCTATTTTTTTATTTAAATAAAAAAACAATGTTACGTAACGCGTTGTTCGAACCCCCCCTCCCGCCCCTGTAACGCATCGTAACGTTTTACAAACCCCCTCCCCCCCAAAATGCGTTACGTATTACTTGAACGCTCCCTTGAGTGGAATCCGCAAGGATCCCGTCGAGTTGGAAGACCTAGAGCAACGTGGAGGAGAACCCTACTAGCAGAAGCCGCAACGACTGGGAGATCCTGGTCGGAGCTGAGAGCTGTCGCGCAAAACAGAGTCCGCTGGAGGCAACTGTTTCCGCCCTATGTCCCATGAGGGATTAAAGGAGTTTAAAGAAAGAAAGAAAACATATTCATAATTACTTAAAACGCGTTTGGCTCATTTTCTTAAAATCAATAAAATGACACTTGTCACTTCTGCTCAAGGTGTTCATGGTGTAAGCTGAGGTTTAAATGAATATAAATAAATCCATTCTATCTTACACGAAGGGCGAAGCACCACTCCACGAAATGAATTCGAACCACCGAACTCTGCGTTCGTAGTCAGGCGCTTCACCCTTAGGCTAATAAGGCCGGCAATTTATAAACATTCAGTGTTTACTTTTGTGTGGCGGTCTCTTTGTTTCCGTTCTTATATATAGTTATAATTTTGAATATTAAAAATTGCTCCGGGCTTGGCAGTTCACTTACAAAGGCTGGCACGTTTTTTAGAGTCGCCGTTGTCTACAGAAGGCACCGTATCTGATTTACTGTCCTGTTGTTGCATTTATAATAGCATCGCAATAAACAGAATGACTAATGAGGGGAAATCCGTCAAAAATTGATTAAAAAATTCACTTTATTCAAATTTTTTACCTGCAGCACTTTAATTTACAACAATAAAATAAACATTGAGCTCCTCCGAAAGTAAATAAATAACTAAAACATCTTAATTCCATTTCCAGAAAAGACTTTTCCGAGGCATAAATTTTACACCAATCTTCTCTTTGAACAGTACCGAATAAAAAAGGCGCAAAAAGGCAGTAAAGACCTCTCCTAAATCTTTTCCTTGTCATTCTTATAATCCCGATCATTTGTTTCGGAAATTTCACCCTTTTAAAAAGTTTTCCCTTTGAAATGGAAATGAAATCGCACCGAGGTCCCCCATGAAAAATTTCGGGCCATCCAACAAGTCTTTAACTTGTTTTCGAATCTCGTAAACCGTCTCAAGGTGGGAATGCTGGCGATTCCCCTGTGAAGATTGGATCCGAACAGCATCGAGAGCCTTAACTAACCTAAGAAATCCACAGGCCTTAAGGCACTCCAGTGCCGGGCACGGGGCTGGTTTGTTGCAGACCGAGACCATTATCCTATAGCCCTTAAAAAGTCGCTGTAATCGCTTTATAAACGCGCTCGATACAGATCTTTAAGTAAGTGCTACAGGACATAGAGTTAGTCCTTTATAGATAGAGAGAGCAAGGATAATCATGCCACGGCTCTGAATATATTTTTAGGCTTTCATCATTCCTGAAATCTTTTATTCATGAGCGCCGAGATGTGATTTGCATGTCACGTGCTATAAGATGTATTTCGAATTCAGGACTCGGCTTTCTAGTGGCCTTGGCAGAAGGTAAAATTTTTCGGGGAAGGCTCAAAGTTGCCAAAAAGTGGAAGAAGGAAATTTTATTGGTGCTTCACTCTCTGTAAATAACTGTATATAAGGGATTTTTTAATAAAACATTCCGTTGAATGGTTTATGGACGATTTTCAGATTTTTCTGTCGTTTGATGTTAAAAATTTCGCCATGCTCCCTCCTTTCTTGGCGGAGTGTAACGTGCACGAGTTTACATTTTGTACTCGTCGGAATTCCTTATTGAGACACGCATTTTTTTCACTTTCGTGCTCTTTTGCGTTTTAAAACACTTTTATTTTCGGGCTAAAGAAAGCATTTTTGTACACATTTTTTTATCTCAGGAAATATATAAACGTGTTTTGTAAGAAATGCTAGGAAAAAGTCATGAGTACATTTGTCTGGAAATTTTCGCTATCACCCCACGTTTTTTTGCATTTCGAATACGTTGTTTCCATATATACTGGCTGGAGTAACAACAACCACATTCAAAATTATTTTTTACCGTTTTAGTTCATTTTAAAATAAAAGCGCATTTTCTATTTTTTTAAGCTATATTTTATATTTTTACTTTTTAGTCTATTAAATGTCTTCCGCTATTTTGGAGTCACCAAAATATCTAGATTTAAAAAGACACAGCTTACAGTACTATACTGGACATACTCGGGGCCTCGGTAGTCTAAGACTAAGGCGCCAGACTACCATCCTAGAGGTCCAGGGTTCGAATCCCGGCAGCGCCACGGTCCTTCGTCTTTGCCAATTTCCCACCTACCTAACTTTCCTTCTTTGTTCTTCCGTCTTTACATTCCTGATTCCCCCGCCATAGCCCTCACTAGTCATTCGCCTCTCCACCAAGCACATGTCATCGGTTGGTTGATGAGACTCAATTCGTTTCAGGGGGCATAACACTCGAAACGGTAGGGAGTATGTAGAATAAAAAAAACTATCTAAAAAATATCGCGGCACTTTCATTTGATGCCCATACCCAGTGCTTGCGAATCGCGTTGGGTTCGGGTGGGTAGTCGGACAAACACAACCTCCCGTGGAAGCTGTTATTTGGTATTTTACCGGCCACTTCACTATGAATCGGACAGACCGACGGTGCACAAAACAACGTGCGGAGCTCCGTAGGGATCCGTCCTGGGCCCTCTCCTGCGTGTCAAAATGTATAATTTTGGGTAATCGACTCCCAAAAGGAGCAGTTTCGGGATCGCGGCTGACATGAGTGGGGAGCGGGTTAGTACTTGTCAGACTACTAGTACCATTCGGTGGAAGTATGGGCGAACCAAAAGATCTACATTTTGGCCTGAAAGCGGTGATCTGATGCTTACTGAGCACAAAACTGAAGCTTTTGCAAACATAGAAACTAGTGTCCGCATGGATCGAGGTTTGGGAACAGATCATTCAGACACAGCCCCCCCTGGGGATCCCTGGAGTGATGGCCGACCGCTGACTAAATACACCTCCAGCACCAGTGTCAGTAGCAGCATTGAAAAGGAGGTAAGAAAATTTTTTTTTTTTTTTTTGATACGATGAAGCTTAGGAGTCACCCTTTGTACTACTAGTCAGTCATGTCGTTCGAGTCATGGTCAGTGTCTAGTAGTAAGCTTGATCTGAAGGATAGAATAGAAAGGATAGGTTAGGGGTCTCGGGGTGCATGAGTAGGTGTCGATGAACCTTGCGTTTGAACTCAGAGATGTTATATGTTATATGAGCTCGGAAACACCGACTGCGGAAGAGAGTTCCACAACCGAGTTGTTCTATTTATAAACGAACAGCTAAACCGTAATGTGCGTGAAGGGGAGGGCTGCAGGGTGAAGGGGTGAGCCGAGTTGGCTAGTCTTGTGTTGCGGGAAAAAAGTTGCCGTGTAGGCAGGAGGTTCTTTATTTCAGTGGAGCATTCGCTGTAATAATAGCGATAAAACTTGCTGAGTGCAGCTACGTTCCTACGGTGGCTTAAAGGGTCGATGGAGGAGCAAAGAGTGCTATCACCAATGAGTTTGATGGCGCGATTTTGCACCTTATCCAGCCAAGCCAAGGTGGTTTTAGGAGCGCCCGCCCAGATATACGAGTTGTATTCAAGGTGGGGTCGAATGTAGGACTTGTAGATTGTGGCTAGAGCAACTGGCTGAAGGAGGAACTTGCATCTCTTAAGGAATCCTAGACATTGATACGCTTGTTTGGCAATTTGGAATATGTGACCATTCCATTGCATATCGTTAGATAGTCATTCCCAGGATGCTAAGAGATGGGTCAGGTGTTAGGCTATCCCCGTCCACTGAAATAGAGGGAAAGTCGGTACAGGTTTTGGTGGAGATAAGGCAGTACTTTGTTTTTGATGCGTTAAATTCGACCCGATTCTTGCGGCCCCAGTCAAGAATGAGCTCGATGTCTGCGTTAAGAGAGCTGGACATGAGTTCGCGGTCTAAGAGACAAGGTCTGGCACTTGCTTGTCTAGCGTTGGCGTAAGAGTAACGCAGAGTACTGTCGTCGGCGAAACTGTGGAGTGGGTTGGAGGGGATTGAGAGCAGATCGTTAATAAATATTAGAAAGAGAGCAGGTGAGAGGATCGATCCTTGGGGAACGCCGGCCGAGATGGAGTGTGGGTTGGATTCGACGCCATCCAATACTACCTTGATTGACCGGCTGGAAAGAAAGCTCTCAATCCAGTTCATAAGAACTGAGTCGATACCAATAGCTTGGAGTTTGGACAGCAGAGCGGGATGCCATACTCTGTCAAAAGCCTTGGAAATATCTAGAGCAACCAGACCAGACTCACCGGAACTATGGATGCTTCGGTGTAGATGCTCGGTCAAACACACAAGAAGGTCGCCAGTAGATCTTTTCGGTCTAAAGCCGTACTGCCTGTCGTGTATGATTTGGTTAGATTCTAAATATTGCATCAGCTTTCTATTAATTATTGTCTCCATGATTTTGGAGAGAACAGAAGTTATTGCTATTGGGCGGTAGTTTAAAGGGTCGCTGGCATCACCTTTTTTCGGAATGGGCTGAACATGAGCTAGTTTCCAGGAGTTTGGATAAACTCCGGAGAAATATGATAAGGCAAAAAGTTTGGCAGAGGTTTAGCCAAAGGTGAGGCACATTTATTGAGTACCATAGGGGGAATTTTATCGGGGCCAGTGGATTTGTTGACGTCAAGCTCCTTGAGACATTTATACACCTCACGGGTCCTGAAGAAGATCCCGCCCATTGAATGGGCGATGCGATCGAGGACCGGTGGTGACGTATCAGATTCGGGCAGAGAAGAATTTGAGGCGAACAGAGATGCCAATAAATCGGCCTTGGATTTGCTTTCTGTTATCACCTCCTTTCCATTGATGAATGGAGGGGTTGAGGAAGAGGTAAAATTCTTCTTGATGGAAGTTACCAAGGCCCAGAAGTTTTTGCTGCCTGCATTTGCGTTGAGAATCTTGTTTCTTAATTTGTCGTCAAATGACGATTTAACCTTCCTGATGGTGGAATTACAGGAATTTCTTAATTTGATATACTCACGACGAAGGGACTCACTTGGGGAGTGTCTGTACGCTCTATAAGCGGCTTCTTTAGCTTTAATTGCGTCCATGCATTCCCCATTAAACCATCTATTCGGCCTTGGCTTTGTAGATTTGATAGAATGAGGAATGAATAACCGCATTCCAGCCCGTATAATTTTGGTTATACATAGAGCGGCATAGCTCGCACTGGCATCCCGGAAACATAGATCCCAGTCCGAGGCTTGAAAAAAGGGAATTAGCCCCAACCAGTTGGCTTTCCCATAGTGCCAAACAGTTTTTTTAGGAACTGTGTTAGTAGGGGTAGAAGATGAGTATGGGAAATTAGCGCTGACTAGGCAATGGTCCGAGTTACCGAGAGGTGAGCCAACTTCGACGGAGTACCGTGATGGGTGTGATGTAAGAAACAGGTCAAGGAGATGGGCTCCGTGACCTTCAACGTCTGGGACACGCGTTTCCCGATTGACAATTTGGTGCAAATTATTAATATCTGCAAAAAGCTCAGCGTCTTTGCCAGAAACACTGGTGCCATTTGATTATTTCAGCCAATGTATATTATGTACGTTGAAATCACCCGCAACAATGATTTCACACTCCGGATGGGAAAGTAAAAATCCGGAGATTCGTTCGGATATAGCATCGAAGGCTAACGTCGAGGCATCATTACTTATATTAGGACTTCTGTAGAGAAAACAGAAGAATATGACGTGGCTGCGAAGAATGATTTTAATCCAGGTATAATTAAAGTCTGGAGTTGTACTATTATATTCTTTCTGAAAAGCCACGTCATTCCTAATGTATATGGCGACTCCCCTATGGTCAGAGAAGTTGTGCACTAAGGAATACCCAGCCACCTGAAATCGATCAAAATCGATATCAGTGACTTGAGTTTCACTTAGCGCGAGAACGGCCGGGGCATGGGATGTTAAATGGCACATTACGGGGGAAAAGTTCGCGAGGAGGCCCCGAATGTTACAAAAATGAAATGAAAAATTTTTGTTACGGAGCCTCTCCGGTGCAAGGTTCATGACCTCATTTGATGCTGTCTGCGTCGGCGATGCAACCATCGGGCTAACGGGAAGAGTCCTGTTGCAGTGTTATGCCTGCTTAAACAAGACAATTCCCATCAGCTGACCGATATTGTTGCGGCGCCGACGATGGCAGGCAGAGAGTACGGGAAAGGAAGGAAGGAAAAAAAACTTACTTGCCGTCCGTTAGTAGTATTCGTCTAGTTTTTTTGTCAGTGATGGTGATTTCACTTCATTTTTGTATCACTTCACGCGCACTTAGTTTTTTTTTAATTTATTATTGTTTAATGGTTTGTGTAGTTAAATGGATGGTCACTCGTTCCAAGTGGATTGTTCTGGAAGTGGTGATTTGAGTGAATTTCAAATAAACTTTGCCTAAATTCCTGTGGAGTTCTTATAAAATTTGCGTTGAATTTAATAAATATTTGGACGTGAGTCCAGGATAAATTAAAAATATCGGTAGCAACGTATTTTTTCAAGGATGCTTGAAAGATATTAGATCTTCGGTGCCCCATTGCATGGGAACTTGTCGCGCCTTTCTAATTTGTTTGCATGAAATTATCAAGGCCCGAATTTTTTTTCTCTGACGCCTTTGGTACTGCACTGAAGTTGCCGTCACGACAGAGATATGTGTGGATCGACCTCAAGTGAACAACATTCAGGTTTTTATTTAGTGATGATTAGAAATGGTCTACTCTTGCATTCTTGGTCTTGTTCTTGCGCAAGACCAAGGCCACCTATTTGGCTGCAAGACCAAGCCTTACATAGGCCCCGCTTACAATGCAATTGTGTTCAATTATGTCCCACATTTAATATACACATGTTACGGTAACGTGATGCATACATTTTATTTTTTAATAACTTTATTTTATATACCTTACCTTTTTCTCCTTCTGTGATGTTACCTTAGAGGCGGCCATGCCCATATGCACTAGCACGTAGGCGGCCTTATACTCTGGCACGCCCCTGCGCATGCAGACCAAGCGCCTTTTGCGCGTTGTGCGTATATTGGACCGAGTGCAACAATGTAGCGTGCGTGATTGCGATCCCAATAGACATACTGGCAGGAGAAGTCATGCGTCTCTATGATCCTGGGCTTGGGGAAGTGAAATGCGAAGTTCACGAAGTTCTTCAATGGACCTTAGAAAATACCTGCATCGTGTCGAACTGGGCCCGGCATGCTTAGGTATCCGGGGTAATCCAGAGCACGTCTTCGTTTATGTGTGAGGTTCGGTGAATATAGGGTGGTACTAGAGACAATATGCGAAGTTAACTCAGGGTTAGTTTTACATCGTTTTCTAAAAACCAAAAATAATTTGACAGATAACTAATAAGTATCTTTTCAGCTCCAACTACGGAACATTTTTTATCTTTTATTTTTTTTATTTTAAGATTTTTATTTGAATTAATACACAAATTTAACGTAACGTCTTCTTCTTCTTCTTCTTTGATCCGTTAGCTGGCGGTCCGAGCGGGACGTCTCCGCAACGGATACGCTGCTGTCGGTGCCGCTGGGTCCCGAACTCTATTCACGATTCGCTTCCATTCTTCTCGGTTTTTGGCGGTGTCTCGAGCCTCGGTAACTGATAATCGTTGATTCTTTAAGTCACCCTCGATATTCTTCAACCAGGTTTTCTTCGGTGCCGATCGCTGTATTCTCCAGTCTGCAGGATGGTCTCGCCAGAGAAGTTTACGTGGCAAGCGGTTATCATCCATTCGGCAAACATGTCCAAACCACCGTAGTCGACGTTTTTGCATTTCTTCTTCGATCAGTGTTTGCTGATCGCATCTTTGTCTGACAACCTCGTTTCGAAGGCGATCACGGAGTGAGACACGGAGGATCTGCCTCAAACATCGCATTTGGAAGACCTCGAGCTTCTTAACGTCCGGTTTGAGCAGTGTCCACGTTTCAGATCCATAAAGAAGAATCGGAAGAATCAACGTTCGGTAAAGACGTAGTTTTGTTTTGATGGAGATATTTGCTCGTTTCCATATGCACCACTTGAGCGAGGCGAATGTTGCTGTTGCCTGGCCGATACGGCTGTGAACGTCGGCCGTCGATGCTACTTTCGTTTCCTCAACCAATGATCCCAAATATTTGAACCTTGGAACCTGTTCGATTTGGGTTCCATCGAGGTGAACACTGGCTCTTGATCCATCCGTTGTGAGCACTTTGGTCTTTTCCGCATTGATTTTTAACCCGTATGATTGGGCGATGCGGGAAATATCGTATAAGATGTCCGTTGCTTTGGCATCCGTGTCGGCGAAAACAGCGCTATCGTCGGCGAACATTAAGTCTGTTACGAAGTTGTTGTCGTCGTATTGAACTCCGAGTCGTCCATCGAATGCTTCACGCATAATCGCGTCGATCACAAGAAGTGAAGTGGCGAAGCGACGTCTCCCTGTCGGACACCCGTCTGAATCGGGAACTCCTCGGATAAGTCGTTTCGAATACGAACGCTGCTGGTTGAGCCATCGTACGACGCTTGGAGAAGTTGGATGATTCTCAATGGCACGTGTTCGGTTACCAAGACTCTCCACAAGCTGTTCCAATCGATGCAATCGAAAGCGGATTTGAAATCGATGAAAACGACGACAATTCGTTTGCCGCAACGAATTCTTTCTTCCATTAACTGACGGAGGGCGAATATTTGATCAATGCATCCTCGATGTGGTCTAAATCCCGCTTGTTCCTCCTGGCTCGTTTGCTCTCGATGTTTCTGTAGCCTCGATTGTATTATTTTCGTAAATACTTTACCGACGATCGAAAGAAGACTAATACCGCGATAATTCTTGCATTCCCGACTGTCGCCTTTCTTCAAAATTGGGACAACGATCGCTTTCTTCCATACCGAAGGGACACGATCCGAATGCCATATGTGTGTTATGAGGACATGAAGTCGTTGTGATAAGACATCACCTCCAGCTTTGATCATCTCGGCGGTTACTTGGTCTATTCCCGGCGCTTTTCCATTTTTCAGCGATTTTATTGCTGTCTTCACTTCGATAATTGTTGGTTCGGTATCGAGAAACTGATTCATCGGCTGTTCGATAATCGGTGGTTCGGGTGCTGGACCTTGCGGCGGATCGTGGTTATACAGCTGGTGGAAGAATGCTCTCCACCGCTCCAGGCGTTCATGGGCAGAAGTCACAAAAGTTCCATCCGATTTTTTGATGTTGTCGTTTGTTGATGTTGTTTTGCCGCCTAACCGGCGGATTGTCTGGTACAGCGTCCGGTACTCGTGCCTCGACGCCGCTTTTCCCATGTCGGCCGCAATGTTATTCCAGTACGCTTCTCGTTCCAATTTCATTTTCTGCCGAACTTCTTTGTTCAATCTTCGGTATTCCTCAAAGTCGACGTGTTTCATGCGCTTCCGCTGATCGACGAGGTCCAGACAGCTGTCCGAGATCCATGGCTGCGTCCGTTTACGGATAGTTGGACACAACTCCATTGCACACTCCACAATAGACTCCGACAATTGCCTTTCTTCTACATCGATATCGTCCGGTATTGCGAGCGCCGCGAATTTGTTGGATAATGCCATTTGAAACTCTCGCCCGATGGCCGGGTCCCGTAGGCACGCCCAATTTTTCTTGGCTGGTGGTGGCTCCGTTTTCTTCGCTCTTTGCAATCGCATCTGCAATTTCGCTCGAACAAGATAATGGTCCGATCCGCAATCGGGTCCACGCATTGCACGTACGTCTTTAAGCGTCGATCGGAATCTTGTGTTGATCAAAACGTAGTCTAACATCGCCGAGTCTTTGCCGGATGGATTTCGCCAGGTGAGTTGGTGTTTGAGTGGATGGCGGAAAATGCTGTTGCCAACGATCAAGTTGTTTGACGATGCGAATGAAAGCAGGCGTAAGCCGTTGTCATTAATTACTCCGTGTCCGAATTTGCCCATGGTTTCTTCCCAGCCGGTTCGATCTACTCCTGAATGTGCATTGAAATCCCCCGCGAGAATTATTAATTCGGTTTGAGGTATCATATCCAGCGTCTGTTGAAGCTGATCGTAAAATTCGTCCTTGTTCGTGTCCGTGCTGGTCTCGGTTGGCGCATAAACGGATATGATATGGGTCTTGATCGTTCCACTGATGGTTATAACCGCCAAACGCTCGGATATCGGTTGGAATGCGATAACGCTGCTGGCAGCCCGTCGGTCGACCATAAAGCCGACGTCGGCCTCTCTTTTCTCACCACCGGAATAGTAAAGCATCATCGTTTCGTCGATTGTTGGCGGGACGATTGTCAATATCCCGGATCCGGTAAGCCGTAGTTCCGATAGCGCAGCAATTGATATTTTGCATTTCAACAATTCCATTGCTATGATTTCCTTTTGACCAACGTGATGTCCTGTTCGTACATTCCACGCAGCGAATTTTAATTCCCTTTTCGGTGTGACTAATTTGGGTGTTCGGCCAGTAACCCACTTCTCACCAGCATCCCTGGTCCCCAGAGCTGGCGCATCGGCTGCCCCGGATGCAGTAGCATTATTTCGTGAATGGTTAGTTCGTGTATCCATGCGGTTTCTTGCCTAGTTTTTACGATCAACTCGGCAAGTCGACAACCCTCCTCCTTTCACACTCTGGGCTTGGGACCAGATGAAGGCGGAGTTACGCCTTACGTAATGTAGCTTTAAATAGTAGATACTAAGTTAGCATTGTACCATATATGCAAGAATAAATTTGTTTTAAACTGACCCAAGCTCTTTCTTTTTGAGCAAGAACCAACCTATCCATTTTTTTACATTGCAGCTAAGCGACGCCGCAACAGAGTCAAAACGCAATCATAAGTGTATGGTGAGTCTAAACTTGAAGGCCTATACTAAATGAATAATAAAGTGAGCTGGTGACATATCCAAGTTGAGCCGCAGAATGCAATGAATGTGCACTTGTATATATCACCAACATTGTCGACAGTACAAAGAGACTTTCCCTAAGCCTCTACTCTGCCACATAAAAAAAAGAAGTAACTTTTTTTTTGTGTTGTAGGTTCCAAATTCTCTCATGGCTTTGCAGAATTCTACTCTGGCTATGCTATCTTAGACGGCTTTAAAGTCATTGAAGGGGTGTTGAATTGAGTTTTGAAACTCTAGACATTTTTCTATAGCCTGCCTCAAGGTAAAAATCGATCAGTCTTTGATTTGCTTGGGCTGAAGCCGCACTGGTAATGGCCTATGATGTTTCTGGGGTATGGGGCCATTCTGTTTTGCTCGCTGTGATGTACCCTTTTTTATGTACCAGGCAGAGGATGCCTTTTCTCCAGTCTTCTGGCTCCCATAATTGTACATATAACTATCAACATATGGTTGCGAGTGACTCCATCAGGAGATACGCAGGTGGCTTTATGGATATCTTTACACGCAAATCTAGTACTTGCAACGGCCAAGTTCTTAATTGCTGCCATCTCCATAACTCGCCGTCCATTGTCGTTTGGCGTTCAGATCTCCCAGTACGATTTTTACATCATATCTGGGGCAGGCATTAAGCCCTCGTTCAACTAATTCGAAGAATTCTTCTTTATCATCGTCCGGACTCTTCTGCTGGTGCTTGAATGTTTATCAGGCTGAAGTTCTTAAATTTGCTTCACACACGAAGGTTGCGTAACCTTTCGTTTATAACTTTAAAGCCCATAATGGTAGGCTGACCACAAAACCTACCGCGAGAACATGGTGTTTTGTATGACAGCTGTAATATACGTCAAAACATCAAAACACCATTCCCTGTCCATCTCATCTCCTGGATGGCGGTAATGTCAGCTTTATACTTTGACAAGGTATCGGCTAGATGTGAAGCACGAGTTCTGTAAAGAGTTCGAAGATTTACATGAGAAAATTCGTAAATCGTTTTGCTTTTTTCGTTGCCATGGTCGGCGTTTATTCCGGTATCTGAGGCATATTGCTCATTCCGTAATAATTTAATTATTTTTTCCGGGTGAAGTGTGGGGGTGTTGGTCTCATGCCAAACTTACTTGAAAGGCACTAGGCCCATAATATTAGCCTATCCTCTCTCATAGAATAGTTACCAGTCGGTAACGGCTTCGGTAGAATTCGGCTAAACACAAGAACCTACACATCCCAACAGAAAGAACACATTTTTTCGGTCAGTCGAGGTTTGCTGCCCAGGGCCTGAGCTTGGGGGCCCCAGTGCACGGCATTGCCGAGACCCGCGATATCTAGGCTACTGGCTGTACATATTTTTCGTCACAAATCGATCATATTGAAACAAAATGTTAGCTTGGTGCTTAACTATAAGGTTCAGTTTTTACCCGGGTTTGTCCTGTCACCTTTGCTACAATTAAATTGCATTGTCCGGAGCGCGTTCAAAAACCTTACTATGGTTAACCATGGTTAACTATGGTAAACTTTTGTCGTTCAAAAACTCCGTGCTTAACTACAACATAACCACGAGCATAACTTTTTGGCGTTCAAAAACTCCCGTGGTTAACCATGGTGTAGTTAAATTTTAACCATGCTCGGGAGCATGGTTAGCGATAGTTAAGAAGAAGAAGAATAAAAACAATTTTTTGACATTTGTTTTAATGTTAATAATGAACAAATCAAAGTTGGATTTGTGAGATCATTTTAAATAAATAATTATTGGAAATAATTGAGCAAATAGCCGACACTATTTTATGGAGAAAAAAAATTAAATTTTCTTTACCACGTAGTTAACCACGGTGCGTTCAAAAACCTCCATGGTTAAACATAAACTTTCGCGGTTAAGTGAAGTTATGTAGCATAGCCACAGCTTACCTCGTGGTTTACTATAGTAAAGGCTGTATCAGATCCAAAGCAGAGAAGCAGAACCGTCGGCAGAGAATTGTTTCTATTGGCTTACACTGGTCACGTGACAAGAAAAGCAGCAGAGAGTTCTGCCGCTGCTTTTTCATCTCAAATCCTAATTTTGCTGCTTTGCAAAGCAGAATTTTTTGACATTTCAAACATTTGTTACTTGGCAAGTTGTTTTTAAATGGCAAATGGATATTTTAGGGTGGTTTTTTGTATCTATTTATGTATATACACAGTTGTGATGCAGAAAAAATGTTATTTTTTGTTATTTTTTAAATATCTTGATAAAAAATTAAAAGTCTGCCGCTGCTGCTGCTTTACTTGGATCTGATTCAGCAGGCAGAATTCTGCTTCTGCCGCTGCTCAAAAAGTTGGATCTGATACAGCCTTAAGGTTTTTGAACGCGCTCCTGGTGACTACGGCTTGGGCTTGGAGAACCGGACCGGTCTGTCAAAGCTGTGGTAGTAAATTCTGTCTACGTTGCTCAGTATTAGTGATCTCTGAAGTCTGATATCAGCCTTCAATCTCTTTAATTAACTTATCCCCGTCCAAATATACATACATACATTGAATGGTTGTATTTTTATTCCAATTTGAGTTTGCCCCAAAACAACAACTTGACGGCATTACACATACGTAAACATCAATAAAAACCCAAACTGAAGGCAATCAAAAAATTTTCTTTTAAAATATGCAAGTCCCTTTTTCCTTTTTTACAGAATTTCCCTTACGGAATAAAGTCTACCAAAAAAGAAAATGTCCAAAGTTGTTGTCAGGAGAGTCGAAGTTGTTTTGAAAGGCAGACGTGTTTCATCAAACACCTAATGAGCTGTTAAGTTACACACAGACAAAAAAAAATTGTGTTGACTTTCTTATTTGTTTTATAAATTAAAATCCCCGGAGCACTTAAGGGTCCCACTTTGTGAGTAACATGCTTCTCATTTCCAGGCTCCTTAATTTGCGTACCCCCGGACTTTCACAAAAAAGTTTTATTTGTCCTGAAAAATTGACTCGGTCCTCGCTGACTTCTGACAGAAAACATTGATTTCCTAGCGAGTCCACTTGCGATGGTAGCTGCAAGTTATTATCCTTATTGCCATTAATGCCGCCTTCACGGGTAGTAAACGTAGCAGCTGGAGCAGGTGCTACATGCAAGGGCATTAGGCGTTAAGGGAGTGCATTTATCTTTACTGTGTGATAAGCAAGCATAGGGATGCAATCTCGTTTTGAAATTTGCTCGAGTCTGAGGCAATCTTGTGGAAGTTTCTCAATTTCATGAAAGTTTTCCCATCACTACGACGGCACTACACTAATGAATGTATAAGCAGACTAGAATATGCCTGGATGAAATTAATGTCGACTGGGCCTTTTGCGTGTTTGTGTATGTGGAAAGGATCCGGGGTATCATATACGGATGACAAACTTAAGTCCTACGAGGGAGGAGTCCCTGGCATAAGCTGATCAAAGTACTTAAGAGGTCATGAAATATGAAAACGTATTGAATGGAGCAAGAAGGCATCAGAACTGGTACCCTAAGTGAAATTTCTTAGAAGGGCTTACGAAGCAATTTTAAAGTGTTTAGGCAAATGGCAGAGCCAAGTAAATGAGACCATTTTCAAAGTCCGATTATTATTGGCTGAGGCTAAGTACCATAAAACTGAGGTCGCTTCAAAGGATACTCGATTAGGGATAAGGACGGGCTCTTTGGGTGATTGCTCAATGCTAAAAAATCAAGTGGGTCTGGAACTTTACAATTTTGACAAATTTACAAAATTTATTGCTGATTGTTGGTTTTGTTGGAAATTATTAAATTTTTCAATTAAGAAAAATGTTAGCGTGGTTTCATGTAAGGAATATTAATAATGTTTCATCAAAATTGTTCTTGTTCCACACTTCTTGAAGCACACGGTTTATTTGCGGAATCTGCGTCGCTCTAGTGCAGCACAATTACACCTAAAATACTGAACGGATTTTGTATCAACGATTGCATTCCTGTTTGTGACTTAAATTCTCCTGTGTGCCACTTTTGACGATTCTCGATCGAGGTCTTGAATTAATCACCGAAGTTAGTAGGTACTGGAATATTTTGGCCTGGGAACAACTGGGTGTGGCAGTGGGAAGAGTTATAGGTGATACAAGTAATTTATAGGTGATAGAGACGTGATAACGATACATAATTTATAGATTATAATGGTATGAAATTACCATCTATTACTCCGCACACTTGGTCATTGGTGGAACAAAATTTCCCCATAAAGACATACATAAATATACGTGGACCTCAAACTGAACTGAATGTACCGAAACAAAGCAGAACGATATCTGCATCAGTCGATATCTGCTTTTTGACGTGAGAGCGAGAAGGTGAATGGATATTCAGTACTATGCGTTGAAAGATCATGAATTACCATTATGCACCATCAGCACCACTCTCTAACATATGTGTAAGCAACACCATCCATTAGTACCAATCGACTTGAGTTCTCTTCGCACCCAATTCGAGGCTTTGTTAACGGCTGCCAAACTGACTCTGTTAACACTGACTTCAGTAAGGCTTTTGCCAAGCTGCCCACCTCTATTCTGCTTCTTCTTTGATGGGTCTACAGCTGGCTTTTCGTTGTTTGTTTATCGTTTCATCGTTGTCTTCGCTGACTGTGGACCCCAGGTAGTTAAATTGGTTTACCCGTTCGAAGTTATGTTCCCCCAGGTAGGGATGTGGTTTCTTCTTCTTCTTTCCACCCTTGACTGAATTAGAATTTTACTTTTTCTGCATTTATTTGCAGCCTTATATCTTTGGCCCCCTCTTCTAATTCCGTGAAAATTTCTCTAAGGCCGCGATCTAGCAAGGTAGTTTATATCATCGTCATATCCTGCCAACTGTTTTGATTTGTTAAGCAGGGTTGCGTTCGCATCACTGTTTACTTTGCGAATTACTTCTTCTAGGCAGAGATTAAAAATCATGGGTGCCAGCCTATCGCCCTGCTTTAAGCCTTTCTTGACTGGGAAGAACTTCGTCAATTCTCCTTGTATTCTGATTGCACACCTTGTGTTTTCCACTGTCATTTTTGTTAATTTAACTTTTTTTAGGGGGATGTTTAGGTCCAACATTGTCGCAAACATTTGCTCCCTGTCGATGCTGTCGTATGCTTGTTTAAAGTCGATGAAGAGTTGATACACGTTGATGTTGTATTCCCAGCATTTTCGGAGGATTTGCCTTATCGAAAAAAGTTGATCCATTGTTGACCTATTTCTTCTGAATCCAGCTTGGTATTCACTTATTGCGGCTTCTGCATAAGGCTCCAGTCTGGCCATAATTATACTGTGCTTAAAAGAGATATGCCTCGATAGTTTACACAATTGAATTTATCTCCTTTCTTGTGTATAATGCTATGCTATTTTTCGTTCCTCCATATGCAGCATAGTAATTCATGTAAGGCTGGCACTCCAGGTTTGTGCACAAAACTGTCACTCTACAAAACAGTAATACGACCAGTACTGTGTTACGGCAGCGAGACTTGGACTATGACCCATGGGCATAGAGGAACGAGTCAACAGGTTTGAGGGGAAGCTTCTCAGATGCATAATAGGCCCAACGAGAGAGGATGACAAAATCAACAGACTAAGACTAGCCGGAAGGAAATAGACTAGGAAATGGAATTGGGTTGGCCACACCTTGCGACGCGAAAACGAAAATCTAGCCATATGTCCCATGAGTTATTAAAAGAGCGCAATGATGAATGATGATGAAGACTAGCCGCCCACGTAATCAGGATGGACGACAACCGTATTCCAAAATGAATCTAGAATTTTGTTTTTTTGGGGGGAGGGGGGGGGGGGGTCACGGAATTAAAAGTAAACCAAGAAAGCGAAGCACTAAAAGCATTTGACGATTTACTTGGCCAAAATGGAACGCTTTAATTTCACCAACGGAACCAATATCATCAGAGGGTGGTAGAAGCTGAAAAAAGTTTCCTTCAGAATTTTCATAACCCAGCATCTGTGTGTACAACGGGACTCACAAGTAAAAGAAAGCCGAGATCGATGTTATTATGTAGGGATAATGAACTTCTCTATAATCGTGACACTGACGGAAAAGTAGATATTCTGGTGGCAAATGATAGGAACTTCAGGGCACTCTTCGTTGAATTTGGTGACTTTACTCTTCAGCATCATTTGGAAACCGCAGGTTCAATCGCGACATATATCAGTAAAACCACCCAAAATCAACTTATGCAAGCCTGCAAAGACGAAATTCAGTAAGCTATTCTGAAAGGAGTTAGAGCGGCAAAGTTTTGCGCAGTTGTATTTGATGAGACGAACGACAATTCTTATACAAAACACCTTAGCTTATCCTACTACTACTACTGCAACAGAGCCATCAGAGAATTTCATCACATTTTGCGATGCATACCAAGCAATTCGTTCCGAGGATATCGTCATCGATCTGTGTGAGAAATTCGTCTTGGACCTAAAATATTTGGTTAGAATTAGAACAGATAGTTGCTCGCTAATGGCGTCTGATTTGAAAGGGGTATGTCAGGACTTGACGAAAGTAGCCATTCGCGCAAGACGTTGTTCTTGCAGTAATCATTTGTTAACAATTCTTTATTAAAATCTTCCAAAGTTTCAAATTGTCGCAATGCTTCAGGAACAATGAGAGCAGTTTTGGCTTTGGCTAAGGGTTTTGCAAACGTTTTTAAAAAAGATCTTGGTGGCAAATCACTTAAGGACTTTGCTAGGCTGGTAGAAACCAACTTTACTAGTTGGGTAGACAATCACGTTGGGCACATGCAGTTTGAGGGTGAACAATTAATAAAAAAGTGTGACGCACTTAATGAGATTTCGATGTGGGAGGACGCGAAATCTGCATCTCCTGCGGCGAATCTTCGTCTTGTACTTTTCAGCCTAGAGTTTCCGATTTCATCTGCTTGGTTAAATTACGTTCTAGGCGTGTATAATATTCGTACTATTTGATTTTTTATCATAGTCGTTAATAACATAATAAACTTTATTTTTCGTACGTATCCGGTACAACTTTACCTTTGAGCCGAATACTCCAAACGTCTTCATTAGATTCAAAAAATAAATGGTTAAAAGAAATTTTTTTAAATAATTCTTTTGATTAACTAAAAAATGTACTGAAAAGTAAAAAATAAAAAATATGTAAAACAAAGCGTGAAATTTCAATTTTAATGAAAAAGTTAATTAAAAGAATGGCGCATTTTTCATCAAAAATTGAAAATATAACTGTAAATCGCATGAGATTTACAATAACCCTCAATTTTTGCTTTATTAATTTCATTATTTTTATATTAAGAAATTTACATTTTTTTTATAAAATCATCATTTTTAATTTTGTTTGTTTTTCAATATATTTAAGATTTTATGTATTAATTTATAAGGCGTAGTAAAAAAAAATAATTTCAACTTGTTGTTTTGCTCAATTCACTTTGAAGAAAATTCTAACAAAATTTTTTGATGAAAAATGCGCCATTCTTTTAATTAACTTTTTCATTAAAATTGAAATTTCACGCTTTGTTTTACATATTTTTTATTTTTTACTTTTCAGTACATACATTTTTTAGTTAATCGAAAGAATTATTAAGAAAAATTTTTTTTAACCATTTATTTTATTTTCTACTTTTTAGTTTATTATATGTATTCCGCCATTTTATGATGGCGGTTCTATTAGATTTAAAATTACGTCACACACAGCTTACTGTATTCTACCTGCCGTACTCTTTCATGTTTCATCTTGGAACCGTCTTCCTGATTTTTTTACAAAATGGTCAGATTGCATTTAGTACTTATGCATGATGAGTTGAACATAGGTTGAGCCCAAGTCTAACTACATGTAAACGGGAGTCGAGTTGAGTTAAGGTCGACTGAACTCGACTCAGCTCTGCTACCTGGGTTTAGTTGAAATTATGCATACGGACATGAGTTCAGTAGTTGAGTAGTTGAATTTAGTTGACAGCAGCATCTCTGTGTTTTGTTTGTGATTTTTTGTAACGTGCACTGCTTCTTTATTTTCAATTCACCCTTAACTCAATTATTCATCTCATCATACATACATATTAATTATCACGCGAACTACGAGTGTGTGCAAAATTGGAAGTTGATCGGTTATATTTTATACTTTTTAGTCTATTATAAGCTTTCCGCAATTTTGTGTTGGCCGCCATTTTGAATTTGGAATGACGCCACATAGATAATTGTGTTCTACCTGTCATATCCTTTCATTTGATACCCATGTCAGAGGGCCGCGGAGCACAATTTCAAAAATCGGCCGCCATTTTGGATCCGCCATCTGGATATTTTTACAAAATGGTCAGATTGCATTGTCATCTAAACTAAACGTGTATGCAAAATTTCAGCTCTATCCGAAACCGGGAAGTCGGTCAAATTTAAGGTACGGTTTCGCTGGGAGCTGTCGGCGGCGGCCGCTAACAGCGAGCTGTCAAAGCTCGCTGCTCAAAATGACTGCTATTATGGTATGCACATGTTGGCGGTTTTGCTCACACTGCCTGACAGCTAGGCGGCAGCCACGGTATACAGAAACATAAGGTAGTGTAAAAGAGACGACAGCTTCGAATACCGTAAAAAGTGGGCGCCTAGAGACGTCAGCCCTAAAGCAAAAACAACAACAACAGTTTCGATTTTATATGGAAAGCGGGCCCCACGTGACGTCAGCACTAAAATATCGTTTACGATATACAGTCTTTTACATTACCTTGTTTCTGTATACCGTGGGCGGCAGCTGGCAGCAGCTAGCTGTTGCGTCTCGACTGCTTTTGAACCAGTCAAGAAGCGCAGTCGTAGCTGCTAGAAGTGATTTTTTTATTACAAGAAAGTGCAGTGTTCCAAAATGCCACCAAATTTTTCTTTTGACGAGGATGAAAAGTTAATTGAACTTGTTCAGGCACATCCTGCAATTTATAATCTTGAAGATAAGGATTACAAAAATGTATTGATAAAAAATAGTATATGGGAAAATATTGCGGAAAGTGTTGGTAAATCTGGTAAGTAAAAACAATTAACAAATTTTATCAATATGTATTTATTATAGTTGTTTTGGTTATAAAATACTACAATTTTATAAGGTAGTTAAGCGTTATTTATGAATTTTTACTGCTGAGTCGTGAAATATATTTGCCTTGCCATGGTAGAGCACCTTGTAGGGGAAAGTATTCCATAAAGTCGTGTCTGATACCAAATCCGTTCGCATCAGCGTATCCTCCAGAATATTTTAAAGGATTTACAAATCGTGAAGACTCCGCATTGGGGTCGCATTTGTAAAATGGATCTCCGTTCTTCTCCAGATAAGAATCTCTTAAAAGATTATGCAAGCAACAACATACAGTTATAATATCGTCACATGTATCTGGCATAACTGCTATGGGCGTATAAAAAATCCTAAAAACTTGACATAAAAGACCAAATGCATTTTCTGAAACTCTTCGCGCTCTGCTAAGTCTGTAATTAAACACATTTTTTTCCTTTACATTCGATGTTTTTGGAAATGGCTTCATTATATGTCTATGCAAACGAAGAGCTTCATCGCCGACAATAAGTTATGGTAGAATTTTATTCGTGTTGGGCAACATATTATTATCTTCTGGCAAAAATTTTCCAGAAAGAATTGACTTTCCAATTGGAGTTTTCCCAAAAATGCCACTGTCTCCCTCTTTTCCGAATGAGCCTACATTAATTACCATAAATTTGCAATTGGCATCTACAAGTGCTAAGAGTACAATTGAAAAATAGTTCTTGTAGTTAAAATATAAAGAACCAGAATTACTAGGACAGAAAATACGAATATGCTTTCCGTCAATCGCAGCAACGCAATTGGGAAAGTCACATTTTTCGGCGAATTCTGTTGCTCGTCTTTTAAGGCTTTCCGTTGTAGGTGGAGGCAATAATATTGGTAAAAGTTTTTTTCTTAGAACAGTAAGAGTTTCTCGAACTATGACGCCGATGTAACTATGCGATATTCGAAAATCAAATGAAAGCGATCTATACTGAATGAATTACAGTTTCCATCCAGTTCTGCTTATCATCTACAACTAATTCCTCCAATTCAATCTTCATCTTTACCTGAAAATCTTTTATATAACGAAAATGCAACAAACTTCCAGCAATTCAACAACCAGCCTTTAGCTCCAGATAATGCAGATAGTTCGATAGTCCAACATGATAACGCCTTTTCATAAACAATAAATGTTCTAAAAAATTAATCTATATTTCTTGTATCTACATTTATTTTAAAACAAAACACATCACACAATAAAAATTAATATTTGTGTACAAATTAGTGTTTCTAATGTACATACATACCGTAAAGTTAATGCCAATTTTTCTCCAGGTGTAATCGGGTTTTTCACGGCATTAGAACTGCTTTTAATTAAATCATCTTTTACAATATTTAGTATATATTCAAATTGCTCTTTGTTTAATCGAAAATATTCTCGATATTTTTCTTCAGATTTTGGAGAAATGACCATTCACTAGTAAACAGTAACAGCCTTCTTCTTTACGCGATTTAAATATACTGTTTATACCTTTTCTTTGATTTAATAACAATAATAGTTCCATGAAATCATGTTTTTCCTCCTCCTCAATTAACAAAAACTTTCCAATATCCATTATTTTTCATTAAATTCTTTTTCACCAGCTCAACAAACAATTGACAACAAATAACTGCCGGCAGCCATGCAACAGTTTCAACGAAATCGCTTGACCGCGCTGCTCAGTTGCTGCGGCTGATATCCGCCGTCGGCAGCCGCCGCCGACAGCTCCCAGCGAAACCGTACCTGGGGTTTCCACTTAGCTGGCTACTAGCGCTTGTTGTGTCAGCTAGCTGGTGTACTAGCTGCTGGCCCGTTGATATATCTTTCTACCACCAGAGAAGCTGATTGTATATTTAAAAATGGTGGCAAGTGTCAAAACAACAATCTCGTTTTGCCGGTTTGTGGTTATAATTATAAAATTAAGTACTATTATGCCAAGAAAGTTGTCTATTAAGGAAACCATAACATTTGTGGAACTTTACCGGAGCCATGAGTGTTTATGGAAATATAGTTCCGAAGACTATAAAAAAAAGAAAAAAGACGTGCCTCCCTTGAAGACATAAAGCAACAAATGAAATTTGAAAATATAGAGGAGGTACAAAAAAAAATAAAATCTATCCGGGATACATACAACGCAGAGAAAACCAAAATAAAAAAATCAATGAAATCAGGAGCTGGAATTGAGGATGTGTATAAACCACAATTGGCTTGGTTTAGTATAGCGGAATTTTTGTCATATAGTTCTGGCCGGGAGTCATTTGATAGTATTGTAAGTAGTTATGTTAAATATTTCCCATTTCTTATGATCTCTCCGTTAGAGCACACAACAAAATAATAATGACCAAATCATATCCGGTCAAATTGAAACAAACCAAGTGGAAGCAGAGCAATATATTGAACAAAGGGAGTCTGAACACTCGACGGAATTCAGTGTTGATAGCAATACAACACAAATTACAGAAAATAAATATAGTTCATCTGACAACAAAGTATTTAGTTCTAACTTTGGCTTATGTTATATATTTAAGAAATTGTTTCCAGAAGCAAGAATCAAACAGATACACCGGATCAAGGAAGCGAAAACTAAAAACTGAAGAGGAAGGACAATCATTTGGTTACATCAACTAGGCGTTGGAAATAATTGGAGCAAATAAAGCAATCAACAGAAATTAAAGATGCATTTTTTTATTTTGGACAAAATATCGCTACACAGTTGAGAACCCTGCCAACGATTGTATCACTGTCTTTACAAAAGCAAATGCAGCAACTGATTATTGATGAGCGCCTTCGACTTCAGGACTCCGCACAAAACTTTTCAGAAGGCATTATGTTCGAAAGTGGGAGCCCCTTAACGCCAACACCTGGGAAAAATTCTAATTATAACGATATGCTTAGGCAAGCATTATTAGATTCTTAATAAAATGGAAAAAATTGAATTAAGTTTTGTTTATTGTTTGAATAATGTTTTTTATTTTTTGTAAGGAATAAATTTTCATTTATTTTTTGTCAGTACCGGCTTTAGGGGTGGGCGAACCCGGGCGATCGCCCGAGGGCGCCATGTCCTAGGGGCGCCGCCGCGATCCAATAATGTGTTAATTCATTCCCGTGAAGATAGCTGAGAGCCTTCAAATAATTACCAAAAAGAAAAAAGCTCTCAAGACTAACAATAGTTCGGGATGTTTCAACTTCAGGAACCCAACAATCAGGCTCAACGGGTATCAGGACAATGAGTGAAGTAGTGAAGGACCACCTTCTAGTGGCACTAACCTATGCCAATTCTAGTAGCAGCACACTCCCGGACCTTCTCCGACATCAAGACCAAAATATCAGGGATATTCATGGAGTTCGTGATGAGGTAAGAGTCGTCAGAAGTGCCGCTGCTCCCTTTTGACTCCGGGGAGAGATATAACCAAAAGGGAGGGATGAAAGGGGAGAGATATTACCAAAATACCAAGGGCGAGGATCTGGCTCCCAAAAATGGAAGCAAAGCCAGACAAATTGCTGAGCTTCAATGCCACAACCGGGACATCCCTATGGACAACTAAAATTTACTCAATGCCGGGCAACCCCAAAGAAATAGTAAAACACCGGTACTGCTACTCAACGACGAGTGCATAGAGTAGCTCGGAAGAGTTGATTATAAACTCCATTTTGGCCTAAGATAGGCATGGATAAAGGTTTCCAAAACGGCTTCATCTAACGAAGAGGCTGACTCCGATAAAGAGCTCTGTGAGCGCTTAGATGAACGAGCAGTCATCATGGTTGAGAGGAAATTGGCATCTATAAGCTCAGAAGCAGCGGTTGACAATGTAGAATAAACATGGCAGCAGGCGACCTGTATCATCCTCCAATCAGGTAAGTAGTGGTAGGTTGAAAACAGTATAGAAGAAATTTCTCCTCTTCGCTCTGAGAAACCTACACGACCCGCGCGATTTTAGCCCCTTTCCGCCCTCCATGGACAGATTCGAGAAAATGGATTTCATGCCGCTGTCACAAAGGAGGGAAGTGCTTATTTCGTGCTTGTTCGTGTCCGATAGAATCAAGTTCGATGCCATAGGCATATACAAATGTTTAAGGAATACCCTCATCGGACAGAATATGCAAAGAACGAGTCCGTCAAAAAATGTTGTATATGCTTCTCACCCAACAAAAAAAATCCTTTAAACAAAAAATTCTATACACGCCTCTCACAAAAAGCACATTCAACAATATATTAGGTGCATATTCTTTTTTAGTTCAAATTTGCCGTCGTATGCCCGTGTGAATAGCTCAGTTCTCGGCCATTAAAACCTTACGTTTGGCCGTCCCAAACCCTTATGTACTCCCAAGTGGCCAGTGTTTGGTCGTTGTTATGCCAGCTTTTATTTTTACTCGGGTTATTGTATAATTTGTGCATAGGTAATCTACCGAAAAGAAATGTCTAAAAAGTTAAGGGCGCATAAAAATATCTCGCCCGGGGCGCCAAAATACCTAAAGCCGGCTCTGTTTTTTGTAATGAATTAAGTTTTTTTATTGTTATTTGTACAGTCTTCTAAATAAATCGCCACTGCCAATCAACTGCTCCACTGTTCATGAAATATTCTTTGTATTTTTCCCGTACCCTAAAGGCACATCTGGAATAATTCCTTGCTGAAGACTGCTTTATGGAGTTTAAGACTTGTGGTTTTGAAACTTCTTTTCTCCATTGTCCTGGTCTCATTTCTCCGGTATCAACGTCTTCGTAATCCACACTCCCAGGTGGCAAATAATTTGGACTAGTGCTTCGCAGCCAATTATGTAAACAGCTTTTACAATTTCATCCACTTTCTCAGGAGCCAAATCAATAGCTCGTGTAAAAATTCTGAATCTTGACGTTAAGATTCCAAATGCGTTCTCAACAATTCTTCTGGCACGGGAGAGTCTGTAGTTAAATATGATTTCTTCCCTTGTTAACGTACCATGATGGGAATAAGGCTTCATTAAATATGGAAGAAGGGGGAATGCATCGTCCCCAACAATGACACCCCAGTCGGGAAAATTTAAACTTCCATTTTCAATGCTACTTTTTAAAGAACAATCTCGAAATACAGAACTATCGTTAATTCTGCCGTTCCTTCCCACATCAATATAAATAAATTTGTAATTGCTATCCACTAACGCGAATAACACTTGGCTAAAATAACCCTTATAGTTATAAAAATCGCTATTAGAAAATGGGGGACATTGAATACGGATGTGTTTCCCATCTAAGGCACCGCAGCACTCCGGAAAATTTGCTCTTGTAGAAAAACCGTGCGCGATTTGTCTCCACTCTTCTTCAGAGTTTGGGATCTAGGAAGAATTTTAAATAAATCAATTTGAATTTTAAATAAATTTAAACATTGTATGGACTTTTATTGCAAATCTTAACCTTTATATAGCAACTTAAATGTCGACATATACTTTTCAATACTGGAATTAGAAATTTCGAACTGGTGCTTTTAGGAATCCTATAACTATGTGCTAATGAAGTGAGAGATTCACCTATAAGAGAGGACATTAAGTTGCATTGCGTGAGATGAGGAAGCATCTTACCTGCGGCAAGGTATCTTAATACAAGCTCCAATTTCATTCGAGCGGGTATTGCTTCACGCAAGCGTGTATCCCTCTTAGATATGTCAGGCTCTACTAAACAAAATAATTCTTCAAATTTGTCAACGCTCATCCGCAAATGGTTCCGAAAAGTTTCTGGGTCTTCACTTTTCACTTCTTGCAAAAACGTTTGACTTAAACTTAGGTGGTTTCTTTTCGCAACCCACTGCTTAACCCAACACTTTTTCCTTTTCTTTGTATTTTTGGATTGTATTTGATTTAATAAATGTCTAATTTTATTTTCCAAAAGAATACACACAATCTGAATACCATAGTCCAGCAAGGCCGTACCCAGGGGGGGGTCAGAGGGGTTGAAACCCCCCCCCCCCCGAAATTTTCCAGAAATAAGTATTTTTAAACACAAGTTTTCCTGAATTAAAGAGAATGATATTTTCTTGATATTTTGCTATCTGTGGGCCTCGGTAGTCTAGGGGTAAGGCGCCTGACTACTACCCCCAGAGGTCCCGGGTTCGATTCCCGGCGGTGCCACGGTCCTAGCCTTTCCCAATTTCCTGCCTACATAACTTTCCTTCTTTCTTCTTCCCTCTTTGCATTCCTGATTCCTCCTGTCATAGCCTTCACTAGTTCTCTTCCCCGCTCCACCAAGCGCATGTCATCGGTTGGTTGATGAGATTCAACTCGTTTCAGGAGGCATAACACTCCAGCGAGTTGTTCTCGATGCCCCGATGTCAGAGTCGCGAAATGGTTGGGAGTAGGTGAAATAAAATTACCGCAGCTAGGTTGTGACAGTTCTTTCCTTCACGTCTCTCTCTATCTTCCGACTAGAGCTGCTGTTCGACATTTCAAAAAATAAATACATGGTCGACAGTACAAAGGGGCCTTCCCTAAGTCTCTAGTGTGTCACAAAAAAAAAAAAAAAAAAATCTGTAAGTAAAGTACATATTTCATAATTTAATTAATTAATGGTGTTTATGAATTGAACTGGCAACTGGCCTGGCCAACAGGTCTCGCGAGGCCTACTCTGCATATATTAATTCTGTTGGTGATAGTATCATAAGTGATCCTAAAAAATTCTTTGATTACGTTAACATTAAACGGAAGACTTCAGGCTATCCAACAACAATGACGAATGGTAGAGCCCACACCTTGTGTCCCCGAGTAATTTGTAGCATGTTTACTGATAGGTTTGCTGAAATTTATAGCCCCTTGTCCAGCGCAGCACACGATGTAACTGATTCGCACACTGATTCTCCCGCTTAAAAAACACACAGAACCATAACTATTATCTCAATGGCATAATGTTGAATCAGGTTGACCATATCGTAGATCTAGGCGTCGTCCTAGACAAAAAACTCAATTCCAACCTGCATTACGATAATATAATTGCCAGAGCCAACAAACTTCTTGGTTTCATCAAGAGGAGAGCCAAAGAATTTGGTAATGTATGGGTCACAAAAGCACTCTTCTGTTCTTTAGTCCGCCCTATCCTGGACTAAGCGTGTCCTATTTGGGATCCTATATTCCAAGTGAGCAGTAGAAGGATCGAATTCATTCAAAAGAGATTTCATCTTTTGCCCTGAGACATTTACACAACCCCCATGATTACCAAACCCTGCCGCACTACTTGGACAGGCTCAAAGTGCTTGATCTCATGCCGCTGTCTAGCAGGAGGAAACTGCTCATATCTTGCGTTGCCTTTGACGTCCTAAGTGGAAAGCTTAAAGTGCAGTTTCTGTCGGACAGAATCAAATTCAATGATGTAGTTCGACACACACGACACACTAAACTACTTAGGGAATATCCACACCGCACCGATTACGCAAGGAACGAGCCCGTCAACAGATGCTGTATGGTTTTTAACAGCCATAGCTCCTCTTTCTCCCCTTCACTCAACAAGGCATCCTATAAAAAAATACTCAGATCCCTACTAACATAACCCCCTTGCCAATAGTAGGTTTTTAGTAGCTATCAGTAGTTATAGTAATATTATATTATATTATAAAAGACTGTACACTATGTTTTAATCTAAGTATTATATGTACCTAGTTTAAGTGTGCCTTGTTTGGCGAATTAATAAATAAATAAATAAATTTTTTAGTCAAAATTCTCGAGTCAAACCATAGTTTTTTGCCTCTAAACTCTGGTCAATTAAGAGTTAAACTCGTCCTAAAAATGCGTCATTTTACACTTAAATTTTGTCAATTTTCCTGGATCCCCACCTTACTAGGGGGTATTCCATACATCCAAGACCCCCCGGTGTTTTAACCCCCCCCGAAATTTTTTCCTGGGTACGGCCTTGTAGTCCAGTAAATCTTCTTCGGCCACCATTTCAACCAAACCGAACAAAATTATTTCCTGAACAAATGATATAAAGTATCTATAATAATATTCTAGTTTGTAATATTTAATTAAAGTTCCGACACTTAAAACTGCACGATACACGAATTTGGTTAGAAGTGAACAGGCTGTCAAAGTGTCAAATTCACTTCCCGCCAAATGAAGTAACCAGCAGCTGGCAACCATCCGGAATTTTGGGAAGTTCTAACTTTTCCTCAAGCTGGTTGAGCCAGCAGCTGGTAAGGTTAACACTATGCTGGTAATATGCTGACAGCCAGCGGATGATACAACCAGCGCTAGTAGCCAGCTAAGTGGAAACCCCGCTTTAATAACTTACAAGATTTGACGACACGACACGTAGTGTAAGTTAAATAAATGAATTTAAAAAAGCAACGGATTAGATCAAAATTACCCTTGCTGACCAAATATGTGATGAAGATTCTGGTTTTCGACGGTTATTTACTGAAGCTCAACATCTCGCTGGCGCTGCACAATTGGATGAGGAATTCAAAGAAGCACGGGTTGTTTATCGTCAAAAAATCAAACTCCAGATCCAGAAGAAGAATCTTCATTCCTTTATTGTAATGGGGCCCATCCACAGGCCAACTAGTTGCCCAAACTGAGTTGTGTTGGCACTGAATCGCAGCGTGTGTAAGGCAGTTGGCAAACTGATTTGACAGTTGGGGTTTCAGTTGGGATAAATCAAAATCTTTTAATTTTATGGGGGCGGGGCTTAGAGTTTGGGCAACTAGTCGCACTGTGTGTGCTGCAGTTTGGCAAACTACTTGAATAAATTAGCCTGAATTCGAAGAATTTTTTTTGCAAGTTGATATTTTCATTGTTTTGCATTATTTTTAATTTAAATTATGAAAGTCCACATAATATTTAATTATTTTCATAATTTATATTTTTAGAATTTAGATTATATTTTAAAAACATATAAATATGCATATTAATAATTAAAAAAATTATAATTATTATAAAAAATCATCGTTATTCATGTTTTATTATCATAAAACTTAATCGTGGGTTTTCTACAATTTCAATTAACTTTCAAGTTGCCTATAAAATATCGAATTGACAGTTGAAGTATCAACTCAGTTGAAGCGTTTGTTGTGAAACACCAACTCTTTACACAACTCAGTTTGGGCAACCAGTTGGCCTGTGGATGGGCCCCATAACATTGTTACCCAATTTAATGAAATGCTTGCTCCAGACATGTTGGACCGAGACGTTGATCAGTTGAGACATTCAAGATGTTCGACAAGTAGTAGAAGCGTATCAGCAGCTTTTGGTTTCTCCCATCTCAACTATTATTGCATAGTTCGAGCATTTGGGGGGGGGGGGGGGGTCATGACCCCCGTGACCCGCCCCCTTGGATCCGCGGCTGGGTAGACCCAAAGTCTAGAAATTAACAAGTCTTTCATCTTCATATGGTTAATGAGTGAAAGGCGAACAGCTGCATGCACAAGTTTTTCAAATGACGATGTCAGGCTATCAGAGAGAGAATCAGAGAATGCAACATTTTTATACGCGCTGGAATACAACCATAAGTCGGAAAATTTTATGAGTTTATATGGGGATGTATTGGTGCATATTTGCTCGTTTGTTTTGATGACTTCAATTTTGACAGCTGATTCAATTTTCTTTCCTTTTCTGGTCTGCATACTTGATCGAAGAGAGAGAATCTGGCTTTGTCTGGCCGAGTTCACGAAGTATGCGTTGAGTTTTGCTCAGCAGTGATGTTCATATATGCACGCACACAGTCAACGGTCGGAAATTTTTGTATGAAGATGAAAGACTTGTTATTACTAGACTTTGGGTAGACCCAGGACGAGATGGATGGACTCTGTGACGGCTGACGCAGACACAATGCTCAACATTTGGAACTGCAGAACTGCTGCGAAGGCTCGATTTGGGCTGTAGCGCCATTGGATGGATGGAACCTCACGACGACCTCACGTTTTCATAATGCGGAAGGATAAGTGGGCCATTCCTAGGGAAGTGACTGAGTAAGAAATGGATAACCTTCCTTTGAACCCATTCGTCTCTTCGAACTTGGGAGGAGTAGTGAGCAGACCATGGTAACTCGGCTTTGTACACACATGAAAGGTACATGAAAAAATCGCGGCTAGGTTGTGACAGTTCCTTCCTTCAAAAAATGGAAAACATAAATTGACCGAAAAATAGATTATCGACAGTACAAAGAGACTTTCCCTAAGACTCTAGTCTGTCACATAAAAAAAATATAAAAATATAAGGTATGATTCTCCGGTATACGAGAATTCGTTCGGTTCTGCGCATCTATAGAGATATATAATTCCCTACAAATCTTGGACACCACAATCAGCCATCTTGGGATCTTGGAAAAAATATCGATATAGATATACCATCGATATGGATTGTGGTGCCCACCCTGCTATTGCAAGATCATACTTTAAATTTTATATACCCAGGGAGAAATTAGCATTCTGCACGGGATGCGCCTATTGCACAAGCCGGTTCAGGGTCCATAGCAAATATTAATTTTCGAGCGAATACTGCACAGTTCGTGCAACAATCTCACTGCGCCCGCTGAGCGACCATATGACGGTCAGTGCAGTGCTTTCTCGAGTCTACGCTAATTGCGCATGGACCCTAGACCGGCCCATGCAATAGGCGCACAGCGCGCACCGCGTTAATTCAGTGTTGGGCCAGCTCTGAGAAATACTTCTTTCAGCTGGTGAGGGCGGTCGGCAGAAGGCGAGCTCAAGGTGTGGAAGAGAGGCGAAGAAGAGGAAAGGCTAAATTCGAGCCGAAATTTATGAGCGTAGACACAATTATTAGGAAACTTTAAGTCTCTGCACCCAAAAAATCCTGAACACTCAACCTCCGGCCCGGCCCTTCGAGTATTTACTCGAATGGGCCATAGGCCAATCCGGCCCTGTCACCAATATCAGTTGAACGGATAAAGGAGTAACCTATTCCCAATCAAATAATTTGGTAATAGATGCCGCCGTAAAATTTATCAAAAAATTCTTTTATTTTCTGTAATTTAATAATTTTTTTATATGAAAAAACCAAGCTTAGGTGTAACCCTTTGTACTACCAGTTCGTCATGTCGTTCAGTTCATGGTGCAATGTCTAGTAGTAAGCTTGGTTTCAAGAATAGAGGAGAATAGGAAAGGTTAGAGGGGGTCTGGAGGGTGTAGAAGAAAATGACGATGAACCTTACGTTTGAACTCTAAGGTGTTGTACGAGTTCGGAAATACTGACTGCGGGAGACTATTCCACAGTCGAGTTGTTCTATTCATAAACGAACTTCTAAGCCGTATTGTGCGTGAACGGAGGGGCTGTAGGGTATGAGGGTGAGCGGAGTGGGCTAGTCTTGTTTTGCGGGAAAAGTATTGCCGTGCAGGCAGGAGGTCCTGAATTTCAGTGGAACAGTCGCCATGGTAATAGCGATAAAGTATGGAGAGGGCTGCTACATTCCTACGGTGGCTTAAGGTGTCTATGGAGGCGCGAAAGGGGCCATCACCAATGAGTTTGAGGGCACGATTTTGCACCTTGTCGAGACAAGTCAAGGTGGTTTTTGGGGCGCCTGCCCAGATATACGAGTTGTATTCGAGGCGCGGCCGAATGTAGGATTTGTATATTGTAGCCAATGCGGCTGGCTGGAGTAGGAACTTGCATCTCTTGAGAAATCCAAGGCATTAGGAGGCTTGTTTGAGGATTTGGAATAGGTGATCATTCCATCGCAGATGCTCCGTTAAAGTTACCCCTAGGATGTTGAGAGTTGAGTCAGCCGTTAGATTCTCTTTATCCACTGAGATAGGAGGAAGGTCGGTACAATTTTGGAGATCAGACAGTACTTCGTTTTTGTGGCGTTGAATTCAACGCGGTTCATTTCGCCCCAATGAAGAATCGATTCGATATCCCGGTTGATCGAGGTCGACATCAGTTGACGGTGGTAAAGACAAGGTCTGGCACGTGCTTGTCTTATATTGTCGAAGGAGTAAGAGCAATTCAGAGTACCGTCATCAGCGAAGCAGTGAAGTGGGTTGGAGGGGATTGAGAGCAGATCTCTGAAGATTAGAAAAAGTGCGGGTGAGAGAATTGACCCGTGGGGAACTCCGGCCGAAATGTCATGTGGGTTGGATTCGACGCCGTCCAATACTACCTTGATTGAACGGCCTGAAAGAAAGCTCTTAATCCAGTTCCTTATAACTAAGTGTATACCAATAACTTGGAGTTTATTCAACAGAGCTGGGTGCCATACTCTGTCAAAAGCCTTTGATATATCTAGAGCAACCAGACCAGACTCGCCAAAGCTGTGAATGCTTGAATAGTTTACTTAAAGCAAAACTAGTCTAGTGGAACATCATTGATTGTTTATTATTGAAATAATCCTTTTTTTCTTTAATTTGTTAATTATAATAAAAATTAGTGGCAGATGTCGCCACTAGTAGTCATTCCATAGCAAGTGATGTAATGATTATTCCAATATCTATCAGAGTCTTGTATTCTCAGTTTTTTTCTACATCCATAACTTAACTTAGCACAAGTTTAAGTGCTCATACAAGTGCTAAATTCTCCACTTGTACACTGGTTCAAGTACCTGGATACATTTATTTGGTATAGGTTAAGTACTTAAAACAAAAAATATTCAATTTTGTTGACTTGGTGATACGTCAAATCAACTTACAAAGCGGTTCTCTAAAGAGGATAATCTGCAAGCAACTGTTGATTTTAGTTCAGTCAATTTGTCGAAAAAAAAATAAGAATTGCACAGAAAAAACCAGTCGGATGAAATGTAGGTGAGTCGTTAGGAAATGATGTAAGAAAGCTTACTTGGGCGTGGCCACCTGCTACCTCTGTGGGTTTTTGAAAAAACTCAAAAAAATTTTGAAATGCATTTTTCTCGAAAACTATGCATTCTACAGAAAAGTTTATTGGAAAAAAAATGTAGAGGGCATCGTTATCTACAATTAATGTCATTGGTGCAATATTGTAAAACAAAAAATGTGCGCAGTTGGTGGCGCTAAAGTGCCAAAAAAAGTGTTTTTCAACTTTTTCGCCCTTAAATTTTCATTTTTCAGCTACAATCTGAATGGAAAAATTGTTCCTTACAATTATACAAACAACTTTTATTCAAAAAATTTTTTCGTACAACCTATCGTTCCAAAGTTATAGTGTAATACAGCGCTGCGTGAACAGCGCAGTGGTGCTAACGGTAATTTTCTCGGTCCTATTGGGACTTTCTCCGGCGGTGTTGGCATAGTTTTAACAAAAGGGCCGATTTAAGGCCCCCATACACGGTCAAATTGGCTGTACAACCAGATTTTCATCAAACCTATAAGCGCAATGTATTTTGATCGGCCGACCGGCCCACAATCGATAGTTTTGGTTGTACAACCGCACTTCGCTGTACAACCAATTGGACCGTGTATGGGGGCCTTAAATCGGCCCTTTTGTTAAAACTATGCCAACACCGCCGGAGAAAGTCCCAATAGGACCGAGAAAATTACCGTTAGCACCACTGCGCTGTTCACGCAGCGCTGTATTACACTATAACTTTGGAACGATAGGTTGTACGAAAAAATTTTTTGAATAAAAGTTGTTTGTATAATTGTAAGGAACAATTTTTCCATTCAGATTGTAGCTGAAAAATGAAAATTTAAGGGCGAAAAAGTTGAAAAACACTTTTTTTGGCACTTTAGCGCCACCAACTGCGCACATTTTTTGTTTTACAATATTGCACCAATGACATTAATTGTAGATAACGATGCCCTCTACATTTTTTTTCCAATAAACTTTTCTGTAGAATGCATAGTTTTCGAGAAAAATGCATTTCAAAATTTTTTTGAGTTTTTTTTTGAGTTTTTTCAAAAACCCACAGAGGTAGCAGGTGGCCACGCCCAAGTAAGCTTTCTTACATCATTTACTAACGACTCACCTACATTTCATCCGACTGGTTTTTTCTGTGCAATTCTTTTGACAGATTGACTGAACTATTTGTGTGAACTACCTGATGTTATAAATTCAATCAGTGCAATCAGCTATAACAGCAAAAATTCTTATATTTTAATTATTTTAAAGCTTAATTTTGTTAACGCTAGACTCCAATCAAAATTACATCTTTCGCTCTTTCAACTAGCAATTACAAGCGAGCAAAATTGTTCTCTTCAGTCGCTTTTAATTGGGGAAAAATCCTTTTAATACACCAACAATAAATCGTTTCCTTTTTCCCAGCGAATAAGGGAAGACGTAAAAATTTCCTTTTTAAACATCATCACAATAAAAATGTTGCCCTGCTGCAATTAAGTCGTATACGAAGCAACAAAACTAAAATTTTCAACCCAATGAAAAATGGGCGCACAGCATTAAAAAGGATTCTCTTAATTGAGCGTAATGAATCAATTATCCTGAATTATAGTATTTAAGGACGTGCTAATGACCATTCCCAATGTTTTCTTGTAATTTTCTCCGATTTATGTTAATGTTCTTTCTGCTGCTGCTGGTGCTATCCTCAAAGGACTCCTCTAATAATTATCTTAAGCGCATGAATTGTAAGCGAGAAAGGAGGTGGAGAAAGTGGAGGAATTTAAGGAATAAAAATCCAATAACAGCACCAGCACAAGCACCAGCAGCGCACGGGTTTTAATGATAAATCTCCTTGCAGTAGTATAACTGAATTAGCCTTGCTGATGTTCCTTCAGAAATATGCCTATAAACCCCCAAGGATCTGACCTACTTAAAAAGTGTTTATGCAGTACTTTCAGAATATATTAATTTTTTTCGTATTTGTGTATTGTAAAATCGGGAATTTTTAAAGCGTAAGACTTGGCTTTATGCCGTTTAATTTCCTTTGGGGGCCATCGTAATTCCTTGTCACCTGCGGTATTTAAGTGATAGCATGAAAGAAATGAGGCTATGATGTGATTATTACTAATAAATTTTAATGCAGTTAAGGGATTATGCGATTAAATTGATTTGATTTTAATTGTATGGTGTGCTGGAGGCTAGGAGCATGTTTAGAAATTACTTCTGATGCCTTAAAAGGAATGATTTTAGCTAAAATCGAAAAACTTTGATGTATGCCCAAAGGTGCCCCATCACGACCTTGTGGAAAAACACTGAAGGAGCAGAAATCTAAATTACAAACATTGGCAAAGTTACTTTTCAACTGGCAAAATTTGCTCATCCCTGTGGTTTCACTTAGTGTTGCCACTCGCTGAGCGATGACAGCACAGAAAAAGTATCCAATCCTATCCATAACGTTCCTGTACGTAGCCATATGATACTGAATGAGGAAATGATTGTATATTGGTTCAAATAGAAATTAAAAAGGTCTTTTTCCATTAACAAATCTAAATATGAAAGCAGGAAATTACTTAAAGATGCCGTAATTCGTAATTATTATTAAGAAATTAGCCATCGATCGAACTAATTTCACAGCACCCCAATACGATACAATACGAAAACAATAAGTAACGCAAGGAGTTCGATGCCAACAACTCCACTGGACCCGATAATATACCCCCTATCGTCTTGAAACAATGCGCCTCACCGTTTACCCAGACTCTTGGAAACTTGTCCATGTTCAGCCATTACCGGAAAAAGTTGACTCCAGCCTTCCCTCAAACTACCACCCAATAGCAATTACTTCTATTCTCTCCAAAACAATGGAGACGATAACTAACAAAAAGCTTATGGGATATCTAGAATCCAACCAACTTATCAACGACAAACAATAAGACTTCCGACAAAAAAGATCCACTGGTGATCTTTTAGTTTGCCTTACAGAACACCTCAACCGAAGTTTGCATGGATATGGTGAATCTGGTTTGGTTGCTTTAGATATCTCCAAGGCTTTTGATAGAGTATGGCCATTCATACACGAGGGATCATGGTTCTGGAACCAAAAGCTTTACTCCAAGTTTCCTGAAAATACACGGAGCATTAGCAAAGGAAGCAGCTTTTGTGTTGCTACGCGATGATTGTTTGTATTAGTGAGATGTAAATTTTTTTGACTCTAGTCGGGTATTTATTTAAATTAGCTCATTATTTTATGATTAAGAATTAATTAATTAAATATAATAATGGATGAAAATAGTGCATTGGTGATTTCAGTTGCAGCTGCGCCTGCATGTTTTTTCACTTTTAATTTTTGACTGTTTGAATTTTTATTATTTGTAACTCCATGGCAACGTATTAATTCTTGCTTGTGTGAGTGCGTGCTTTCCGTATTCGCAGGTCAAAAGCAGGAGCACAAAAGTCTCCACTGAAGCACGAAACTCTCCACTTATTTCATGCCCGCCCGCCTTCCTTGCCCAAAAAAAGCTTTTGCTCCGGAATCATGGTCCCTCGTGTATGAACGGCCTATGGCAACAAGCCTTGTTAGAGGTCTCGCCAAAAGAGTTGATGCCGTAGCGCGCAGCTGGGGAAATTAAAGCTGCACACAAATAAAAATTGCGCACATGTTGATAAGAAATGCGCTTATGTATGTAGGATACACCCAACACACACACACACGCAGGCTGAAGATCAGACATGATCAACGGCATCTCCGATAACAGAAGGTAGCGGCATTTCGATAAGATCAGGGCAGTGAGCGACGTTCAAGAAGCTACGAAGGATTTTTAATTCCGTGCGTCTTTTTTTATTTAAGTACTCGTATAATAATATTTGAATTAGTATCATTAAATTACATTAATATTGTAAACTGAATTCATAACGCTGAAGTAAAGTCATAAATTTGAATAATCCGCGTGTTTGAATTACTCGGGATCCCCAACTATCCCACATGTATTTTCAAATTTCCCCTTCGAAATTTGTTGCGACTAGGCTAAGGGACGGGAACGGCATGCGGGGATTCTACTGCGCATGGAAAACGCGACTTTCTCGGCATCAACTCTTTTGGTGGGACCTCTAGCTAAACTCAAAGTATTGTATTTGACTCGCTTCTGTATAAGTGGGTTGAGAGTTTCCTTTCCGGCCGTTCAATTGAGGTAGTATTGGATAGCATCAAATCTGAATCTCACCTCATCTCTCTTATAAATGACCTTCTTTCAATCCCCTCCAACCCACTTCTCAGCTTCGCTGTCGACGGTACTCTACGTTACTCGTATAGCTTCGATACAAGACAGATTCATGCCAGATCCTGTCTTGGTGATCGTGAACTAATGTCCAAATCTATTAATAACGACATTATTTTCATTCTAGAGTGGGAAAGAAGAATCGTGTCGAATTCAACCCCACCAAAACCGAGCACTATCTTATCCCCAAAAAGAAGTTCAACACCTATCCACCCTTGAGAGTGGATGAAGTTCAACTAATGGCCATCCTTACACGTCTTAGGCGTGACATTAGCCAAAGACTTGCGATGGAATGACCACATATTCCAAATCACCAAACAAGGATCCCAGTGTTTGGGATTTCTTAAGAGGTGCAAGTTCCTCCTCCAGGCATTGGCCCGTGCTGTTTATAAATCCTACATTCGGCCTCTTCTCGAATATAACTCCCTCGTTTGGGGCGCGCTCCAATAAAAAGGGCCCTTAAATTAATTGATGACGATACCGCTTGCTCCACCATCGACCCCCTCAGCCACCGTAGGAATGTAGCAGCACTGACAAAATTTTATCGCTACTATCATAGTGACTGTTCCTTTGAGCTAAACGCTCTCCTGCCTCCACGGCATTCTTATACCCGCAACACCAGATTAGCCCACTCGTCTCATTCCCTCCACCTGCAACTCCCCCTTTCACGCACTCAACAAGATATGAATTCGTTTGTAAATAGATCAACTCGACTGTGGGATACTCTCTCGCAGTCGGTATTTCCGAGCTCCTATAACATCCAAGAGTTCAAACGCAGGGTCCATCACCACCTTCTTCAATACCCCCGTACTCTTATAACCCCCCCCCCCCATGACGTGACAAATGACATGACGGACTGGTAGTACAAAGGGTTACTCCTGAGCTTAGCACTGCCACCTCAAAAAAACCGTTATTCACTTTTAAAACCCCACATGAACATAACAAGATAAAAAAAGCATAGCCGTGTTTAATGAAACTGAAAAAGCAGATAGCTCAAGCCAGCTTAGAGAAAAGTTACTGGAAAAAAGTAGAGCAAGAAATCTTGCCCGAAGTTGCTCTATCAAAAAAGGTAGAGCCGAAACCATGCTTTAAGTTGCTCCAGTTGAAACACATATTGTGGACATATATCAACCAAGAGTAGCTCGTTAAACACAACTCATAATGAAAAGTTTGTCAAAACTTTGAGAAAAAATGTAGCAGATATTAGAAATTAATTCTAGTGATTAGATAAATCGATGGGTCTTACGAAAAAGATATTGTTTCAAAATGTTGGTGAAAAAGATATTGTTTCAATTTATTGCTGAAAAAGATATTGTTTCGGTTTCTCGGTGAAGAACATACTGTTTCGTTTTCTGGCTGATATGTTTTGCAGCCAGAAAACGAAACAATATGTTCTTCACCGAGAAACCGAAACAATATCTTTTTCAGCAATAAATTGAAACAATATCTTTTTCACCAACATTTTGAAACAATATCTTTTTCGTAAGACCCATCGAAATGTAGATTTTGAAAAATGAATACAAAATTACGATAACCGCGAACGTATCCTTTTCCGGGAAGCGTATCATCGTAGCCACATCATTTTTTTCCACTAAATAGTATCCAAAATGATACGAACGTATCCAAAGTGGCAACACAGGTTTCACTATGAAAAATTACAAAACAGAAACGGAAAAGTTCCATTTACCCCCTGTGTTTGTTTAGTCCCATTTTTGACGATTCTCGATCGAGACCTTGAATTCGCCATCGAATTCAGAAGGTGCTGGGATACTTGGGCCTGGAAACAAGTGGGCGTGCAGTGGGAGGAGTAAAATGTACTTAATACATGATAACAAGATGATATTGTCATGTTATAATAACATAAAATTACTACCTATTACATCGCCCACTAGCTCTCAGGCCCAACTGTCCCAGTACCTACTGAAGGTGTATAAAACTGGATTGGAGTCTGTGATTCTTAACAGAAACTCTTGTTGAAGCTCTTTGTTTATAATTAGAAGGTTTGTAAGATTTATTTGCCGCTGCTAGTATCAGGGTGCTACTGACAGCCCATTTCTTTAGCTTTACATGGAGGAAGGAATATTTAGAATTAACGCAGCAGTTTCAATTACTTTTTGGTTTGCGAATTTCAGAAGAGGTTCTTTTATCCTCAAGGGGAAAATAAATCAATCGTAAGACATCTCTTGCAGAAAGATCAGCAATTCTTTCAAACCAGTCGCGCCCTTTGCTCTGTTTGTATCTTCCAATACCGCTGAAAAGCTTTTGGACCCGACGTCTGGCCTCCCGATGCCTTCTCTAAATACTTTGTTCCCCGCAAACGTGTACATCGCACGCCTGACTCTCGTCAGGTTTCAAAAAAACTTATGACGCTTGCCCTCTATTAGCAAATCGTAAGAGGAATGAGATCCAACACCCATGATGTGTTTCTGTCAATTTCGGCCACCGATTTTGATATAATCGCTTTTACGGAGACATGGTTATATAGTGGGATCCTCAATGCCGAACTTTTCGGCTTCTCTTTCCGAGTTTTTGGAGGGATAGATATAATGTCGGAGGCTCGTGGAGATGGTTTACTACTTGCCTGTAGTAACCTTCTCAAATGATGTTCAATAACGCTTCCTAGTTTTTCCGACTCTTTGGACATTGAGCTTCTCGCTCTTAAAGTCTTTTATGTCCACAATAAGGCTGGTCGTCCACTGGAAGCGTATTCGAGCGGCTACGCGCTTCGGCTACATGAGCGGCAACACGCGGCTATGCGCGACAAATCCAACATAAAGAATTTCATACAAACATCGTCCACTGCAAGCGGCTTTGAGCGGGCGGCTATAGGCGTATTCGAGCGTGCCGCGCGAATCCAAATTAATTTGGATCGGTCGCGCGTAGCCGCTCGAATCAGGAAATAATTTTCTACAAATAGTACAGGAAAAATAGTAAAAATAGCGGAAATGATTGGGTACAGGCTGAAAATTGGCACAGAGCTTCCTGTTAGGGTTCTCAATAAGGGGTTATAAAGTCTACCGATTTTCTACCACGGGAAGCTCATTTTTTAGGGGATTTTAGGGTCAATATATCAGTTTTTTGCAAATACATCTGAAACCGTAAGTCCTATCATAAAATAATGTTCACAAAGTTTGTAGACCATGCGATTCTCTACAAATAAAAGTTATTATACATTTTCCCGTACGAATTGCCATTCAAGAGATATCACCGTTTTAAAGATTTAAAATACTCATATGCACTCATTCACGACTTGTATAGGTTATCAGACGTTCAAGTTGGACTACCTTGTTAATTTTTTTAGGGGTGATTTCTGGATGTATTTGCAGAAAATATTGTTCTAGACAGGGGGTTAACTACTAAAATACAGGGTGTTTACGAAAAAAAAAGTATTTTGTTTTAATTTATTTAGAGTTGAATAACTAGTTTACTAATTATCGTAAAGCAATATACTTAGACTCATATTTTAGGTGAATGCGTATTCTTTTATTTGATATAAATAACAAGAGCTTGAGTGGCTCCATTTAGAACATATGTAGGTTGACAGCATGAGCAAAATGCTAAAAGACGAATTAAATTGTAATTTGGGTTATAACCCCTTATTGAGAACCCTAAAAGGAAGCTCTGTGCCAATTTTCAGCCTGTACCCAATCATTTCAGCTATTTTGCTTTTTCCGGCTTAACTATACTAAAAGCCTTCCATATTGACCAAACACAAAATTATTATGTCCAATTCACTTCAAACTGAGCAGCATGAAAAGCTTGCAGTGGACGACCCCTGTAGCGTGTAGCCGCGTATCGCAAAGCCGCTTGTAGCCGCCTCTAGCCGCTCATGTAGCCGAAGCGCGTAGCCGCTCGAATACGCTTCCAGTGGACGACCAGCCTAACCTGTTCTTAATTTTCTGTTACATCCCACCAGATATGCCCAGCACTCTTGACGATAAAGGTTAAAACTTTTATGATATCCTAATTTCCCATGTCCAGGATATGATGGATACTAAAACAGAAATCCTTTCAGGTGATTTTAATTTATTTAATGTTCAGTGGGTATTGTGGGATATAGGAGCTATTGTTCTGCCTTTAACAGTAAACTAATCCATGAAGAGTCCACATTTACTTTTAACTTTAAAAAGGTCAATCTTGAAGAATTGTCCAAGTGAGCTTGGATCACTTCGATTGATTTCAATAGAATCATTCATTGCGCTCCTTTAATCCCTCATGGGACATAGGGCGGAAACAGTTGCCCTCCAGCGGACTCTGTTTTGCGCGACAGCTCTCAGCTCCGACCAGGATCTCCCAGTTGTTGCGGCTTCTGCTAGTAGGGTTCTCCTCCACGTTGTTCTAGGTCGTCCTACTCGACGGGATCCTTGCGGATTCCAGTCAAGGGCCTGTTTGGCTAGATTTTCGTTTTCGCGTCGCAAGGTGTGGCCAACCCAACTCCATTTCCTTCGCCTGATTTGGTCGTCTATCCTTTCTTGGCCGGCACGGCGCCATAGTTCTTCGTTTGAAATTCTATCTTGCCAGCGGATTTTTAGGATACGACGAAGGCATCTGTTGATGAAGACTTGTAGGCGCCTTGTGATGAATTGGGTGACTTTCCATGTTTCTCAACCGTACAAAAGTACTGCCTTCACGTTGGAGTTGAACAGCCGCAATTTGGTGTTAGTTGAGATCTCCGTTGATCTCCATATGCGGAACAGGCATGCATATGCGCCTCGTGCTTTATTTATTCTGGAACTGACATCTTCTTCTGCACCGCCATTTTCGGTAATAATACTACCGAGGTAGCAGAATTTATTTACCAGTTCCACGTCACGGTTATTCAGCGCAGTCCGTTCAATGGTGTTTGCATTTATCCTCATTTCTTTAGTTTTAGTTGGATTTAGCCTTAAGCCTGCTGGACTACTTTCTGTTGCCAAATTGTTAATCATGTTTTTGAGGTCCTGGTGTCTGTGGGCCAGCAAACAGATATCATCTGCGTAGTCGAGATCCTTAAGGCGGTCTAACAAACCCCATTGTATGCCGCCTGTTCTACTATCTAGAGCGCCGACAAGGATGTCATTTATTACTATAAGAAATAGTAAAGGCGAGAGTAGGCATCCTTGTCGTACTCCTGAGCTCACCTCGAAGCTGTCGGATAATTTTCCATTATGGAGAACTCTGCATTTGGAATTGTTATATAGGGCTTTTATCAATTCTATTATTTTATCAGGCAGTCCACGTCGCCGTAGTGCCTGCCTTATAAAGCTCCTATTGACCGAGTCGATTTCAATAGAATGCTTTCCTCAAATGAGTTGGATGACGATGTTGCAAGGTTTTACTCCGTTCTGTACGAAACCTTTGCATCTGGAATACATATGTATTTGTACAACTATGAGTTCAGACGTGCCAAAAACCAAAAGAATAAACTCTGTAAAACTTACCTGAAGAGGAAATACACTGCGAGTCTCTTTGCATTTATTAATAGCTATGACCAATTTCACGCACTCTCTGCTACTCTCTACAAGGAGTGTCTGAGTAGTATGAATGACAAACTGTATGGTGAACTCAGAAGAAAAGCAAAAGTAGTAGTCGTGTTGTCCATCCAAGGCATTTTTTGCCAATTCGTAGAAATGGTGTTTTATGGGAGCGGGTAGCTAACCCTCAGCTTTCTGTTTTATGGCACAGAGAATTCCCATTAGCTTCAAGTACTACACGTGAAGGTGGGATTAGTACTTGCTAACAGAGCTGTTAGATGTTCGGCTGCATGACTCTTCTCAGGTTTTGATAGAAGTGATAAAACTAATGCAACCCCTTCCGAGGCCGTTAGCCATTCGCCCCCATAAAGAAGACCCGCTTTAAACGCTGTTAACTGCTTTTGGCCCAATCTGCTCTGCCAGCGACTAATAGCATGCGGAAATTACTGTTAAAAGCCCAAGCCTAGCTTCACCCAGACGTCCTTCATCTGTTTGGGTCCAATTGGACTGCGAATCCCAATCTGGCTTTGTCTACACTAGAACTTTCCATTCTCCCACATGGACGAGTTCGGTATCTGTGAAAAAGAGAAGGCGAACCCTCTAATTCACAGGTGGTTCACATTTCCTCCTCCGGCTCTGTCAATACCATTTCATCCGTTTCCACTACTAGAGCGCAGGTGGCTTCACCTCTGAACCTTTTCGCTGGGGCCGTTTCCATGGGAGTGATCTTGGTCGTATGGCTGATCCAAAACTCGTGACCGTCTCACTGACCGCACTCGTCATCCTTAACTGAGCATCAGGTGACATCATGACAGACTTGTGGGTCTCATTGCCCACCTTCACTATGGATGTCCTCTCTCAAGAACAGGCTGACACTTTGTCATATCTCTGCGTCGTAATGCTCATTTTTCCTGACTATACTCTTTTTCCAGGTAGAGCTTCTCTAGACCACTTGTGGTCGCATCAACGTGCTTTACTACGCCAACTTGCCGTCCGTCCATTCCTTTGTCTTTCTTGAGCAATAAAAAGCTTACTTCACAATCCATGAGGCCTGTTCCTGCAAAGGGAGGATTTCTCTGTTTGCAGGTTTACCAACCTTTGGTTTTCCATAAAAGACGCAGGACGTCACCAACCTGTCTATTTATTCTTACTTACCTGTCAGAAGGGATGTGGTAGCATAGGAACCGACATACGGGGAAAAGGTGTATTTGGACCAGACAACTGCTTGGTTTGAGGCAGCAATTCATCACCTTGGTTTCCTCCTCCTATTTAATTATGTTATCAATCCAAGAAAGAGTCTACCAAGCCATTCAATATTAAATCTGTAGCCATTTCAAGAGCATACATAATTTTCAAACGTATTCAGCCCCCTTCCTATACCTTCCTGTCTATCTTAAATCTCACTGTAAGACTTCGAACACAAGTAGCACATCGAACAATAGAACTTTCTGTAAAACACTTCACAAAACCGAAATTTATAATGGAATTCACAGCAGTTGTAATTACATGCTGTTCAACATCTTAATCATAATCCATAGCAGATCATAGTCATCTCTCTTGGCACTGATCCCAGTTCATGACTAATATTCTCCGTAGTGAAGGCAGACTTTCATCTCTGTCACAAAAGGATTTGCGCCATACTTCGTCTCTTCTATTACATTCAGCAACTGTGGGAGTACTTCCCTATACATACACATAAACACAATAGTACCAAAACTCTCACAGGATGACAAATGAATACAAGTTGGTGATGACATCCCAACTAGACCAATTACAATTTCCTGAGAATATTAATTAGCAGAGGACCAACAGGAAACAAAGATCCGGATATTGACACATGTTCACACTGCAGGATATTTGCCTTTCGAATGTGCAATATTGAGGCGCAACTAGGCAGATAATTGTTTGATAGCTCGAAAATACAATTGGCAAACAGAGTGGGCTGCAGTAATGCAATCCCGGACACTATTCGCTTATGGATCGGATGTTTTGCTAGGTGATATGTGATTTTTAAATAAAAGTTTTTAATTGGTAATTTGCAATGCAATGATATTACTGAAATACAATAGTTCCATTTCGTTTTAATTTGTTAATAAACAAAACTTTGAAATAACAAAATAATTCTGTTTTTTCCGTCATTTATATTTAATAACATAATTGCTTTTCATTTTGCAGTTTTAATTTTAATTTAACAATGAATGATTGTTGTTTTACTTCGCAGCAATGCTTGGAGCCCCTTCAACACCTATTTATTGTAGAGAAAGAGAGGGATTGGCGAAACTTTTTGGTCGGGGCGAAGCCAATGCCGTGCTCCCACATAAAGGAAATAGGAAGGCGGTTCGCCCGTTTAAACCAGACACTTCGTTTAAACACTGCCGTACTTTGCACGGGTGAAGTTAAAAGCTCAACACTGTCGCACCATTGCACAATTTAGCAATTAGAAGTCTGTAGCCACTGACATATAGTAATGGACTGCTAAATAAGCAAAATCCCATACAAAAAATGGCACCAAAAACTACTGCTGTTCGGCTTCCAGTGATGGAAACTTATTTCTATCAATTATAGTATAGCAGACATCTTATTACTAATTTTTCTCCTAAATGGTGCCATTCAGCATTGTTAATCAGCAGTCCATTCCTATATGTCAGTGGCTGTAGTTAAACTCTGCAGTATTGCAGTAGTGTTGAACTTTTGAATTAACCAATTAACCAATTTTTAGTGTTTCCACCATACATAGACTTAGTTGAGGTGTGTCTCGGTGTCTCGAAGCGTAGGTATCAACGGAAATATAATATGATCGGAAAAGATTTTCATAAAATTCGGTCGAGTGGTTTTTTGTTTAAACGCGATATCGACTTCGTTTAGGAATTATACTTATCGCGGTATAACGTTGTTGAGTACCATGTATTAGATATTCTCCGATTTCCTACCAAACAGTATGGTCCCATACGCATCATAGGCCATTACCAGTGTGGCTTTAGCCCAGGCAAATCAAAGACTGATCAGATTTCAAGCAGGCTATGGAAAAATGTCTAGAGTTTCAAAACTCAATTCAACACCTCTTTAAAGACTTTAAAGCCACCTGTGATAGCATAGCCAGAGTAGAACTCTAAAAAAGCCATGAGAGAATTTGGCATTCCCAACAAACTGACAAGTCTATGTAAGTTGACTAAGACCAATGTGACAAGCCAAGTAATGGTATGCGGAGCACTTTCCAGACCAATCAACATCTATAATAGACTCCGACAAGGGGACGGTCTGGCCTGCATCCTTTTCCACCTGGCGTTGGAGAAAGTGATCTGAGATTCGGGCGTGACATCAAGGTATGCAATCCTCCACAAGTGCACCAAATTACTGGCTTATGAAGACGATATTGACATCATTGCAAGAACAACAACAGCTGGACAAGAAACGGCAGGAAATCTGGGACCTCAAATTAACGACCTAACTCCAGCGCTGGAGGATGTTGCAGACCAGGACGCTCAGAGCTTAGGGATGCCAAACTGAATGACATCGGCTCAGAGCCGGGACCGTCGCACAGTGGGGCAAAATGCCAAAAAGCTGGCCAAAAGATATGATGGAGGAGCTACTTCAATTTATTAAATTCGAGCTGAATATGGTAAATTCAGCCATAAAGAAAATAAAACTAAGCTCAGAAAGCCTAAATACCTGCTCGCACAACAACAGCGAGTTTTCTGATTTCTTCCGGAAAATCTCCAACTATTTGGTCAGATTTTCCACTTTCGAAGACTCTCTTGCAACGTTGGGAAAGGAATTATCGACGTATTTTGATCAACTTCTTGAAACCAAATTGGCGAGCTTAGGGTCTTTATCCAAGGTTGACGAGGAGACGGGACTGATCACCAATGAAGATGATGTTGCGGCAAAGAGCCCAGTCCTGAACGAGCAGACAATCTCTCTTTCAGACGATTTACAGGGAGCTTTCAACGATAGGACTGAAAATACGAGCAGCAATTATGGGAATAATTTCACTCTAGGCCCCCCTAATCTCCACAACCAGAGTCTTTCTATCTCTTCCGGCCCATCTCACTATTTACCCCCGCTCCACATACCTACTACTATATCGAAACTTGGAACAACATGGTCAGTAGAAGATTGGGACAGAAGATTAAAAAAATCGACGCAGCAAACAAGGCACATACCGTAGCGCGCAAGAAGGATTCAAAAAAACTGCAGCGAGGCGTTACAACGTCGCTTCTCGACAAGGAAATCTCAACAACTTACTTCCTCAAAGGAGCCCCTAAATACGCTGATCCAGCTTGGATAAGCAAACTTTTCGAAGATCACTTCTCCATAACACTACTGGATTGTGAATTAGTATCCTCTCGTAAAATGAAGTCAAAACAACTCAGGAGCTTTAATGTAGTTTTGTCTTCCAAATATGATTGGCTGTTCCTGAGCTCAAAATCGGACGTCTTCAGATGGAAAAATCTCAGCCTCAGCCGTTGGAACAATAAAAGTACCTAGTAGAAGTAAGCAAGTTAGATCTAAGATAAGTAGTTCCAACAATAGATCTAAGGTAAATAGTCCCACTACTAACATATCCGGTCTTACTAAACCTATGTTAAATTCTAACTAAGATGTAAACTCCATTAGAACTAACAGACTAACAACACCCGCAATACCTTCTAAAAATTCTTCTGCCCACTATAAATCCAACATTATGTATCTAACGTCCCTATACAAATAAATAGCCGTGATCCATTGACTTCCTATCCAAATTTCTCCCGCAGTCACATTATCGTTGGCGGTCGCTCTTACTCTGATAGTCTGATATCAATGAAATTCCCTTGAGCAGTCCAGTTATCTCTAATCCTCCACCACCCCAGCCTGCGGGTGGAGAAAGCACACTGGTGCCTTCTGTGAGCGGTAGCACCAATATCGCCTCAACCAATCCCCCTTCTTGACTCCACTACAGCCTCCCGTCGTAAAAAACACCTTAATTTCCGCGGATTCGACTGGAGGACGTTATTTGTTGTCTCGTCTAAGAGAAAGTAGGGTCTTCGATAATGTAAGGCTGTTCCTCGCTTATATGCACGACAAACACAATTCCACCTGTATATATGGCAAAACCAAAAAGTTTGGGCTAGGACAGCAAAGTGTACGGACGTGTGCTGTTCCGGTCCTTGATAAACGCGCCGAAAATAATAAACTGTGCTGTGAACTGTGATAAAAAAAAATTGTGGAAAAATCAAAACTAAAAAAACGTGCACAAAAAAAACACACACAACCAAAAAACAGTGACAAAAAACGAGCGCAGTCTAACGCGAAGGCCCATCACCCTTCACTAGACTCAACGACCGACCGGACCGACGAACGGCACAAGTAAGTACCCTCGCTTCCTACCCTCTCTCGCATCTCGGTCCCGCAGGTGCCGCGGCTAAAATCTGTCGGTTGATGAAATTTGCGCCGTCTCAAAAGGCATAACACTTTGACGAGGACAAATTTTATTGACTCAGATGGTTGCGGCAAATGTAATGCCGGGAAATATCCCCGAGAACGTGGCGATTGAGCCCGCGCAACCGAAGTCCCGTTACAGGTCATGCTTTGTTATTGACTTTTGTAACATTCGTGGACTTCATGCGAATTTCTATTTTGTTGAGTGCCACTTATCTAATTATAAACCCCCAATCTTCGCACTGAGTGAAACCCAAATATCACCCGATAATGACTTAGGTCATTACCAGGTGTCGGGATACACTTTAGTGCACAATCTCTCCCCCCATAGGGGTACTGCCATCTATGTTAGGGATGACGTGGCTTATTATAAAATATTTTCAAGCACGACTTCAGATTTTAATTATCTTTGGATTAAAATCATTTTCAAAAGCCACGTCATATTCTTCTGCTTCCTATACAGAAGTCCTAACATAAGTAACGCAGCCTCCATTTCATCATTTGATACTATTTCCGGACAAATCTCGTCCAATCCTGAGTGTGAAATTATCGTTGCGGGTGATTTCAATGTTCATAACGCAAACTGGCTGACTTACTCAAATGGCACCAGTGTTTCTGGCAAGGACGTCGAGCTCTTTGCAGACACCAATAATTTACATCAAATTGTGGATCTTCCCACGAGAGTCCCTGATGTTGCCGGTCAAGGAAACTATCTCCTTGATCTTTTTCTCACTTCCCATCCAGAGCGATACTCCGTCGAAGTTGATTCACCTCTCGGCAATTCGGACCACTGCTTAATTAGCGCTAGCTTCCCATTCGAATTTCCCACCCCTCCCAAACCAGTTAGGAGAACTGTATGGCATTATGGGAAGGCCAATTGGCTGGGGCTAATTAATTTTTTCCAAGCTACTGACTGGAATCAGTGTTTCCGAACCAAAAACGTCAACTCTGCCACTATCCGTATTACTAGAATCATACAGGCAGGAATGCATTTGTACATTCCTCATTCTACTAAATCTGTGAAGGCTAGGCCCAACAGATGGTTTAATCAGGAGTGTATGCATGCAATCAGAAACAAAGAAGCCGCCTTTCGAGCTTACAAGAGCTCCCCGAGTGAATCGCTCCGTGAAGAGTATATAAAACTAAGAAATTCCTGTAAAGTCACCATCAGGAACGTCAAAAATTCATTTGACAGTAAGTTGAGAAGTAAACTCTTTAATGCAACCTCTGGTAGCAAAAACTTCTGGTCCTTGGTAAGTTCCATAAAGAAGAATTTCACTGCATCTACAACTCCTTCATTCATTCACGATAAGAAGGTGATAACAGACAGAAAATCCAAGGCCGATTTATTAGCATCTCTGTTTGCTTCAAATTCTTCCCTACCCGAAACTGATGCGCTACCCCCAGTTCTCGAGCACAATGCTCACTTAATGGACAGGGTTTTCTTCAGGACTCGCGAGGTGTACAGGTGCCTCAAGGAGCTCGATGTCAACAAATCCACTGGACCCGATAATATACCCCCTATCGTCTTAAAACAATGCGCGTCACCTTTGGCTAAACCTCTGCGCAAACTTTTTGCCCTATCATACTCCTCCGGAGTTTACCCAGACTCTTGGAAACTTGCCCATGTTCAGCCAATTCCGAAAAAAGGTGAAGCCAGCGACCCCTTAAACTACCGCCCAATAGCAATTACTTCTATTCTCTCCAAAACCATGGAGACGATAATCAACAAAAAGCTTATGGGATATCTAGAATCCAACCTACTCATAAACGACAGACAATATGGCTTCCGCCAGAAAAGATCCACTGGCGATCTTTTAGTCTGTCTTACAGAACACCTCAGCCGTAGTCTGCATGGATCCGGCGAGTCTAGTCTGGTTGCTCTAGATATCTCCAAGGCTTTCGATAGAGTTTGGCACTCAGCCCTGTTAGCCAAACTCAAAGCTATTGGAGTCGACTCACTTCTACAGAAGTGGATCAAGAATTTCCTTTTCGGCCGTTCAATCAAAGTAGTATTGGATGGCGTCAAATCCGCATCCCACCCGATCTCGGCGGGGGTCCCCCAGGGGTCAATCTTATCACCGGCCCTATTCCTTATCTTTATAAATGACCTTCTTTCAATCCCCTCCAACCCACTTCTCAGCTTCGCTGACGACGGTACTTTACGGTACTCGTACAGCTTCGATACAAGGCAGACTCATGCCAGATCCTGTCTTGATGATCGCGAACGTATGTCCAATTCTATTAATAACGACATTGTACTCATTCTAGAGTGGGGAAAGAAGAATCGTGTTGAATTCAACCCCGCCAAAACCAAGTACTGTCTTATCTCTAAAAAGAAGTTCAACACCCCTCCACCCTTGAAAGTGAATGAAGTTCAACTAATGGCCGACCCATCTTTACACATCTTAGGCGTGACATTAGCCAAAGACTTGCGATGGAATGACCACATATTCCAAATCGCCAAAAAGGATCTCAGTGCTTGGGATTTCTTAAGAGGTGCAAGTTCCTCCTCCAGCCATCGGCCCGTGCTGTTATTTATAAATCCTACATTCGGCCTCTTCTCGAATATAACTCCCTCGTTTGGGGCGGCGCTCCAATAACCACCTTGGCATGGTTAGATAAGGTCCAAAAAAGGCCCTTAAATTAATTGACGACGATACCGCTTGCTCCACCATCGACCCCCTCAGCCACCGTAGGAATGTAGCAGCACTGACAAAATTTTATCGCTACTATCATAGTGACTGTTCCTCCGAGCTAAACACTCTCCTGCCTCCACGGCATTCTTATACCCGCAACACCAGATTAGCCCTCTCGTCTCATTCCCTCCACCTGCAACTCCCCCTTTCACGCACTCAACAAGATATGAATTCGTTTGTTAATAGAACAACTCGGCTGTGGAATAATCTCTCGCAGTCAGTATTTCCGAGCTCCTACAACATCCAAGAGTTCAAACGCAGGGTTCATCACCACCTTCTTCAATTCCCTCCCGTTCCTTTATAACCCCTCCAACCCCCTCCCCGTACTAAGCTTACTGCTAGACATTGCACCATGACGTGACAAATGACATGACGGACTAGTAGTACAAAGGGTGATTCCTGAGCTTAGCACTGCCACATAAAAAAAAAAAAAACCAGGACTAGCCTCATGATTTCGATTCAGCAAGAAGGTCTTCCTACTGATCACAATGCTCAACTTGTACACAAAGTATCATGAGCAGTACCAAATAACATCCCAACAAGTAAACAGGGACCTCTCCAGTTATGCTTCGCACGTAAGATCTCTACTTGTATCACAGCTCCAAAAAAGCCGTGATGAAATGCGTAGATATTATCGTCCCTAACTAGTTACTTCTCCAACGACTAACCCAATCTCGTCTCCTCACCCTAAACCAAGCCAACTGGAAGATATAAGGCTCTTCTGTCACAACTGCGGTGGTATGAGAAGCAAGGTGAATAATCTCTTTGTTGGCGCAAAATTCGTGCCAGTTTAATATACTCGTGTTCACCGAAAAATGGTTGAATGAGACTTTCCTAAATGAGGAGATCCTAGACTGCAGCTGGACTATTTATAGACGCGACAGAGACTACAATTCCTCCGGTCTAACAAGAGGAGGAGGAGTCCTATTAGCCAACGGTTCACAATTTTTTGAACACATCTTCATACGTGTCAAATCCGGCAAGAAACACGTATTCATCGGTTCATTTTATATCCCCCCCAAAGCTGACGAACTTATACTTTGAGAGTATTTGCTCTGAATTATCCCTAGTTGACTGGGAACATAGGCTATCTGTCAATGATCTTGACGAGATAGTATCTTGTATCTATACCATCATTTTAAATACCATTGACAAATATGTACCCAAGATTATTAAAAGGAATAAATTATCGGAGCCTTGGCTTGACAGAAACATTCGATCTCTTCGCAATCAGAGAAATAAACTGTATAACCAGATAAAAAAGAACCCTAATGTCGCCGAGGAATTGAAACTGGAATACAATAGGTTAGCCTCAGAATTTAATCTTAGGTCACGTGAGACCTATACCGCATACATCAATTCCGTTGGAGATAGTATTATAAAAGACCCCAAAAAATTTTCGATTTCGTTAATTTAAAACGAAAGACATCAGGCTATCCCTCAACAATGACAAACGGTAGAATGTACTCCTCATGCCCCCAAGTAATCTGTAACATGTTTACTGATAGGTTCAGCAAATCTCATAGATGATTTATGCCTGTAGATTGAAGATATACTGACTGGTTTAAACAACCTTGACCCGAAAAAAGGTCATGGACCTGACAATCTGCCCCCTAGTTTTTTGCAACGATGCTCAAATCATATCTCATTCCCTCTGTATCTCATCTTTAACAGATCATTATCGTTAGGAAAGTTTCCTACGTTGTGGAAGAAATCCTACCTCATACCAATCCATAAGGCGTCTGATAAGCATTTAGTGGATAACTACAGAGGTATTGCTATTTTATCAACAATCCCCAAACTATTCGAAAAACTCATCCACGACAAAATTTCCCCTTTAATCGACCCACACTTAAATGAACAACAACACAGCTTCAGAAAAGGGCGTTCGACCACTTCAAACCTCATGGTCTTAATCTCCGAACTCCTCTGTATTATGGAGAAGGGCTATCAAATCGATGCTATTTACACTGACTTCAGCAAGGCCTTTGATAAGGTAGACCATCATATTTTACTTGTTAAACTCTCAAAATTTGGAATAACAGGTTCTGCTGTTGAGTGGTTAAGATCATATCTCCACGGAAGAACACAGGTTATCAGATTTCAAGGATTCCTTTCAAATGAAATCGAAGTAACTTCCGGTGTTCCTCAGGGCAGTCATTTGGCCCTCTTCTGTTCAATATATTCATCTCTGACCTGTCCAAGAAATTTGAGAATACGAGTATCCCGCATCTCTTTTACAGTGTTTATTTATTTACTGGTCTACAGAGTAAATCTCCAACAGACAGAATGCAAAAATTAATAATAAAAATTAAAATACATAAAAAAAATATAAGTTAGAAACAATAAGATTATAAAGACAAATTAATTTAAAGCAAACGACAAGCTAGGAATGAATATATAAAATTTCAAAGAATATAATAATTTTACCTACTAAGATGACTTAAGACCGACTTGAATGCTATTCTCTCAGCAGATAAATTAATCACGCCATAAACTTCATTAAATAGGCGAGAGCAATACGTTATTGGTTCATGCTGGCCATAAACGGTCCTATGCGGAGGAACAAACAATAGAGGCCTAGATCTCAAGGATATGCCAGGCGCATAAATGTTAAATAGAGTAAGTAATGAAGCAGATTTGATACGAAAACATAACACATCTCTGACAAACATAATACAGGCAATGTTTCGCCTAGTCTCTAACTTCTGCAGTCCTAGAAGCAAGCATCTGGAATTGTAAGAGGGCATACTATTACGCCAATTGATCTTACGAAGAGAAAACCGAGTAAAGGACTTCTGCACGGATTCAATCCGAGAACGGTGGAGAGAGGTATAAGGATTCCACACAACAGATGCGTATTCTAAGTGAGACCGAACAAGGGACATGTAAAGGGCTTTTAATGTAAATGGGTCCCGAAAGTCAGTAGAATTTCGCTTTATGAAACCCAGCATTCTAAAAGCTTTGGAGCATGCAAAGTCAACCTGGCAAGATGAGTTGAACGAATGATCAAAGGTAACGCCAAGATCACAAATAGTAACTGGAGAGTCAACAATCACACCATTAATATTATATGAATAAGAAAAAGGGACAACAAGACGATAAAACTAATATTTTTTACATTTATTGCGATTTAACTCTAGTCTGTTAGCCTTGCACCACGAACAAAGGGTATCAAGTTCCTTCTGAAGAATAATGCAGTCGGATAGTGAAAAAATTGATGTAAAGATCTTCAAATCATCTGCGAACAATAAAGTACTGGCACGCGAAAAAATGTTACAAACATCATTAATAAAAATATTGAATAACAATGGACCAAGATGACTACCTTGCGGCACACCTGACTTTACAGCAAAAGTTTTAGACAGATATGTATCGATTGAAACGGACTGTTTACGACCAGTAAGATAAGAACTTAGCCAATTGAGAAGAGAGGAATGAAGACCAAACGCACGTAGTTTCATAATTAACAGAGCAGTGTCAATGCGATCAAAGGCTTTTACAAAGTCTGTATAAATAACATCAACCTGTTCACCACGTTCAATAGCATTAATTGCATAGTTTTTAAAAACCACTAGATTTGTGGTAGTTGATTTGCCGCTCATAAAACCATGTTGCGCCTCACAAATACATTTATTAACAACAAATTGTAGTCTGTCAGTAACTAGACTTTCAAAACATTTAGGAACAGGTAATAGCTTCGCAATTCCTCTATAATTAGTAATTTTGCTCCGACAACCTGATTTATAAAGAGGTTTAATAACCGAATATTTCCAAGAATCAAGGAAAGAGCCGAACATTAAGGACATATTAAATATTTTTGTAAGAGGATACGAAAGACTAGAGATACATTTCTTTAATAATAAATTACACAACAAATCTGGTCCATGAAACACGTCACTGTTTAATTTTTTAAAGCATGATTCAACTTCACTCTGTTCAAGTTGAATAAGGCCAATATCAACAGTTGAAATTAAATCATCAAAATCAGGGATAGGATCACTATTATTATTCGACGCATAAATAGATCCAAAGTATTCAGCGAAAAGATCACAACTTCCTTGCAAACAAATTGAGTAAATACCATTATATTCCATAGAAGCAGGCATAGAGGACGAAGAACGTTTGGCGTTGATGTACGCCCAAAAGGCCCTGCAATCATTTTTGATATTCTTCTCAACAGATGAAACATACTGATTGAATAAAAAGCGATGAAGAAAGTGATATTCTCTATGAAGTCTTTTAAATTTACATAAATTATAGGTATTACAATGAAACCTTAAAGCTTTGTGAGCTTTATTTTTAGCATTTTTAAGTCTTAATAAACCTCTATTAAACCAAGGAGGATGATTGGAAGAAGAACGAATAACAATTGGGATAAAACGATTAATACCAACATGAACCAATTCAAGGAACCTTGAATAGCAACTTTCTAAATTAGAACAATAGCGTTGAAGTTCACAGTCCCAGTGTACAGATTGCAAGTAATTATTCAAGCCATCATAATCACCTTTAGAAAAACTGTATTTATAAGTACAAAAATTAGCAATTGAAGCTTTGTAAGTACAAATTTCAAGAACAAAAGGATAGTGAAAAATGTCAATCTTAGCTAGAGGCAAAAGTACTTCAGCTACATTACAAATTAAACCAGAACTAATGAAAGCTAAATCCAAAAATCTACACAATTTCTAAACCGGTTAACCTAAACTAAATTTAAACCAAATGCAGTGTCAATAATTAAACATTCACTCCGAGATGTAAAATTCGTTGGCAAAAGAGTATCATTATCAACCGTGCCAGACCACTTGATGTTGGGGAGATTAAAATCACCCAAAACGCACAAGAATTCCTTAGGTTGGGCGACATCACACAAGGTGTTAATGTTTCTAGCATGAGCCTCATAAATCGTCACAGGAGACGCTGGAGGAATATAGCTGACACAAACTTTCAAAGTACCAAGGCCTGGAATTTGAACACAAACTGCAAGTTGCTCAATCACAGCATCCACAACTTCAAGTGTCAGCAACGTAGAACTGAATTCGACCTTTACTGCAATTAGCACTCCACCTCTACGAGAACATCCAGTCGAAACAGGGCAACGGTCCTTTCGATAAACTAAGTATCTTTAAAGCATTTAATCATATCATATCTAGCATTTAAATAAATATCACGGGATTTAGAACCCATTCCTCTGATATTTTGGTAATATAAGGATGTAAAATTATTGCTGGAAGGTAGTACTGATTCTAAGTTGCGACTTCGTCCACCTTCGGCGCTAGAAAGTTTTTTGGATGATTAATAAACTTGCGAACCACAACTCCAGTAGGCCACAATTCAGGATTAAGGATTTTGTCATAAACATGTTCAGGAACACCCAGTTTAAACGTAGTATACCTTAGCACTGAAAGATCAACATCAGCCTTAACCAAGCGCCTACATTTTACTTCAGCGGAGCCAATAGTCAAGGATGATGAAATAAAGTTTATAATATTTTCTTCAGTCGTCGTCGGATGTAATCGAGACAAATGAAGCCATCTTAGCTTGAGAACAGCAGAAATATCAGCGCAATCTGCTGCAGTACCAAGAACACGAATTTGGTTGTGTTTCCTACGGTGCACTTTAATCCACCCAGTACCTTCCGCCGACGCATTAACGCTAGGATTAGCACCAGATGAACCAACGTCCACCCTAACAACAGCAGCAGCAGGATCGCTAGTAGATCGCCTAACAGTCGAATCTTCACTCACGCCAGCAGAAGCATCGCTCTCGGTTCCAGCTACAGCAGCAGCAGAAACGCCAGCATCACGCCCAACAGCTGATTCCCTGTCTGTAGAGCCAGCATCGACGGCAGCAAGCGCATGATCAGCAACAGATTCAGGCTGCAATGGTTTAACGGATGAAACCGCTGCACCCCCATCGGAAGAGCCAGATGTGCGAGCACCAACTTTGAGCGCCGAGGATGAATTTTTTTTCGACGACAAGATCGTTGGGGAATTTTTTGGGGCAACGGACGCAGCGGTTCTCTTAAGCACAGCTTTCCGCACTGTGCCTCCTGAAGAAAGAGACACTGAGCGGCGATTATTATTATTATGATTAGATGCATTCACAGCAGAGCCATCATCATTCTTTTTAATAAATTTAAGAAATTCGTTCTTCAGAACAGCAATATCACTCGCAAGTTCACCGATTTTAGAAATTAGTTCCCTGATGGGCAGGAAATTACAACTTGCACACTTCCAGCTTAATGAATCATGCGATTCGATAACTTTTAGAGTCTCATCATCGAGCCGAGAGCAACGTTTGTGAAAAAAGCGGCCGCAAATAAAGCACGAAACATTTTTTTTGTCAAACAATAACTCAAAACATTTGGCACAAGCACCAACAACCCGATTATCGGTCATAATTACAAAACTTGATGAAAGTAAAAGCAGAAAATGTTTGATTAGTTTACGATGGCTCGGACACGTCAATCAACAATCGATGGCGCACATGAACTTGTTGGGACTACGCGGACGATCTCAAAATATATAGTGTAATTAAGTCCCAAACCGACGTATCCTTTATTCAGTAGAATCTCAATGCATTACAAGACTGGTGCTCCACTAATAAGTTGCATCTTAACATCAACAAATGTCAAGCAATTACCAGAGATAACATAATACTCCGTATAAAGATGCGACAGCTAGAACAAAAAATCCGAACGCTTTTTGCCTCGGCAGGCCTCTGAGATCGCCTCCCCCTTAGCAACATGCAACATTTAAAGTGTCCAGCAGCACTACGAGGCGAACGTGGTCATGGTCCGCAGCACAAGACATGCGGTGAGTTTGTGGATAGGGAAGCTAGAATTTTAGGGGGGCAAGGAAAAGAGCACACAACAGAATGTTTTCCGCAACATTCTCATTTTTCGAACGTTTGCCTCTAGTGCTACATTGAAGAATTGTGCTGGAGCTTTGATTTGATTCCTTTGCGGCGCACAGTGAGACAAGGCAGGCTCATTTTTTGGACAAATGATAATCTTAAGTCTGGATGGAAGTAATGAAACGCAAATTTTTTTTAAACCATTCGTTATAAAATTGCCTGTAATTCTGTCGAGACCGAATTTTGAAAAAAATAAATATGGTTTATACTTATATGGCAGACATAAATTATGTATAATTTTAAACAATCAGATAACATTTTAATTTACTTACAATATTTATATGTATCTGTGATATTGAGTTTTTTTTTTTTTTTTTTTTTTCAAATTTCTAAATTCGGTCTCGACAGAATTTGAAGAATTTTTCTAATGAATATGTAGTTTAAAAAAATTTTAAGTGTCATTAATTCTTGGCAATTATCGTTTGTTTCAAAAAAGATCTATTTGCCCTGCCCCACTGTGCGGCGTGGGGTAATAACTTGAGCGATTTTGTGCACATGATAATTAGGTTTGTAATTCCGCTTTAGAAGCAAATGGTGGTAGAGCAAAATGGGTTGAACACCAACGCATAATATTAAAAGTAATTTTGATTTTTGAGTGACCGTCTGTCCGTTTTGGCTCATCTCTGCTCGTTTGTCCTGAACGCATTTATTTAAAGAACTGAAATTTTGTACACGGCGTTTTAAAAAAAAATTATAGTAAATTTATTTATTTTCATCTGGGGTATATGTAATAACATTGGTTTGAGACCAATTATAACTATTCTTCTTGCTATAATAAAATTGTAGATTTGAGTTGGAGAAGGGCTAGATCACGTGACCTTAATTGGGTTGGCATCAGTGGGTGGCAAGAATTATTTTCAGGGGGGGGTTATAAGTCGAGTCCTGAACTTTAAACATTATCTTTCGGTAACTATATAATACTAGCTGGGACCCGGTGCGCCTACGCTGCACCCATAAGTCAATAGTAAACAATAAAAACCATCCATTGACTTAATATTTTTCGAGATATGAATTTTACACAGATGAAATGCCTCAAAGAACATGGGTCTTGCGTCGGCCGCCATGAATCGGTATATTGAGTCTACTACGTTGCTTATTGTATTCTACTTATCATACTCTTTAATTTGATACCCATGTTAAGGGGGTTGTGAAGAAAGTGGTAATCCGGCCTCTTTAGACGGCCGCCATGGATCTAAAGATATATTTTGTATACTACATTGCTTATTGTATTCTACTTATCATACCCTTTCATTTGATACCCATGTCGAGGTGGTTGTGAAGAAAGTGGTAATTCGGCCACTTGAGACGGCCGCCATGGATCTAAAGATATATTTTGCTTATTGTATTCTACTTATCATACCCTTTCATTTGATACCCATGTCGAGGTGGTTGTGAAGAAAGTGGTAATTCGGCCACTTGAGACGGCCGCCATGGATCTAAAGATATATTTTGCTTATTGTATTCTACTTATCATACCCTTTCATTTGATACCCATGTCGAGGTGGTTGTGAAGAAAGTGGTGCCCCGCCCTCTTGAGACGGCCGCCATGGATCTAAAGATATCTTTTGTATACTACATTGCTTATTGTATTCTACTTAACATACCCTTTTATTCGATACCCATGTTGAGGTGGTTGTGAAGAAAGTGGTAATCCGGCCCCTTGAGACGGCCGCCTTGGATCTAAAGATATATTTTGTATACTACATTGCTTATTGTATTCTACTTATCATACCCTTTCATTTGATACCCATGTCGAGGTGGTTGTGAAGAAAGTGGTACCCCGCCCTCTTGAGACGGCCGCCATGGATCTAAAGATATATTTTGTATACTACATTGCTTATTGTATTCTACTTAACATACCCTTTCATTTGATACCCATGTTGAGGTGGTTGTGAAGAAAGTGGTAATCCGGCCTCTTGAGATGGCCGCCATGGATCTAAAGATATATTTTGTATACTACATTGCTTATTGTATTCTACTTATCATACCCTTTCATTTGATACCCATGTCGAGGTGGTTGTGAAGAAAGTGGTACCCCGCCCTCTTGAGACGGCCGCCATGGATCTAAAGATATATTTTGTGTACTACATTGCTTATTGTATTGTACTTAACATACCCTTTCATTTGATACCCATGTTGAGGTGGTTGTGAAGAAAGTGGTAATCCGGCCTCTTGAGACGGCCGCCATGGATCTAAAGATATATTTTGTATACTACATTGCTTATTGTATTCTACTTATCATACCCTTTCATTTGATACCCATGTCGAGGTGGTTGTGAAGAAAGTGGTACCCCGCCCTCTTGAGACGGCCGCCATGGATCTAAAGATATATTTTGTATACTACATTGCTTATTGTATTCTACTTATCATACCCTTTCATTTGATACCCATGTCGAGGTGGTTGTGAAGAAAGTGGTACACCGCCCTCTTGAGACGGCCGCCATGGATCATTTTAGTTTGAATATCGTCATGGCCTACCTATTGTTTGACAGCTGCGTAAATTTGAAATTTTCATTAAATGTAATGATTCAATTTAATGACAATTTTACATTTGTCGAACAATAGGTAGGCCATGAAGCTATTGAAACTACAATGAAGTGAAAATTCCTAAAATTACCATTTTTTTTGGATTTTGCAGCTGTTTTTTTGGTTAAAGGTATAAAAAATAGCGTACGACCTATTCTCAGACCTACCAAATATACACAAAAAATTTCATGCAAATTGGTCAACCCGTTTCGGAGGAGTACGGTAACAAACACTGTGACACGAGATTTTTATAGATATAGATATATATATATACTAGCTGGGACCCGGTGCGCCTACGCTGCACCCATAAGTCAATAGTAAACACTAAAAACCATCCATTGACTTAATATTTTTCGAGATATGAATTTTACACAGATGAAATGCCTCAGAGAACATGGGTCTTGCGTCGGCCGCCATGAATCGGTATATTGAGTCTACTACATTGCTTATTGTATTCTACTTATCATACCCTTTCATTTGATACCCATGTTGAGGGGATTGTGAAGAAAGTGGTAAACCGGCCTCTTTAGACAGCCGCCATGGATCTAAAGATATATTTTGTATACTACATTGCTTATTGTATTCTACTTATCATACCCTTTCATTTGATACCCATGTCGAGGTGGTTGTGAAGAAAGTGGTTATTCGGCCTCTTGAGACGGCCGCCATGGATCTAAAGATATATTTTGTATACTACATTGCTTATTGTATTCTACTTATCATACCCTTTCATTTGATACCCATGTCGAGGTGGTTGTGAAGAAAGTGGTACCCCGCCCTCTTGAGACGGCCGCCATGGATCTAAAGATATATTTTGTATACTACATTGCTTAATGTATTCTACTTATCATACCCTTTCATTTGATACCCATGTTAAGGTGGTTGTGAAGAAAGTGGTAATCCGGCCTCTTGAGACGGCCGCCATGGATCTAAAGATATATTTTGTATACTACATTGCTTATTGTATTCTACTTATCATACCCTTTCATTTGATACCCATGTCGAGGGGATTGTGAAGAAAGTGGTAATCCGGCCTCTTTAGACGGCCGCCATGGATCTAAAGATATATTTTGTATACTACATTGCTTATTGTATTCTACTTATCATACCCTTTCATTTGATACCCATGTCGAGGTGGTTGTGAAGAAAGTGGTAATTCGGCCTCTTGAGACGGCCGCCATGGATCTAAAGATATATTTTGTATACTACATTGCTTATTGTATTCTACTTATCATACCCTTTCATTTGATACCCATGTCAAGGTGGTTGTGAAGAAAGTGGTACCCCGCCCTCTTGAGACGGCCGCCATGGATCTAAGGACATATTTTGTATACTACATTGCTTATTGTATTCTCCTTAACATACCCTTTCATTTGATACCCATGTTGAGGTGGTTGTGAAGAAAGTGGTAATCCGGCCTCTTGAGACGGCCGCCATGGATCTAAGGATATATTTTGTATACTACATTGCTTATTGTATTCTACTTATCATACCCTTTCATTTGATACCCATGTTGAGGTGGTTGTGAAGAAAGTGGTACCCCGCCCTCTTGAGACGGCCGCCATGGATCTAAAGATATATTTTGTATACTACATTGCTTATTGTATTCTACTTATCATACCCTTTCATTTGATACCCATGTCGAGGTGGTTGTGAAGAAAGTGGTAATTCGGCCTCTTGAGACGGCCGCCATGGATCTAAAGATATATTTTGTATACTACATTGCTTATTGTATTCTACTTATCATACCCTTTCATTTGATACCCATGTCGAGGTGGTTGTGAAGAAAGTGGTACCCCGCCCTCTTGAGACGGCCGCCATGGATCTAAAGATATATTTTGTATACTACATTGCTTAATGTATTCTACTTATCATACCCTTTCATTTGATACCCATGTTAAGGTGGTTGTGAAGAAAGTGGTAATCCGGCCTCTTGAGACGGCCGCCATGGATCTAAAGATATATTTTGTATACTACATTGCTTATTGTATTCTACTTATCATACCCTTTCATTTGATACCCATGTCGAGGGGATTGTGAAGAAAGTGGTAATCCGGCCTCTTTAGACGGCCGCCATGGATCTAAAGATATATTTTGTATACTACATTGCTTATTGTATTCTACTTATCATACCCTTTCATTTGATACCCATGTCGAGGTGGTTGTGAAGAAAGTGGTAATTCGGCCTCTTGAGACGGCCGCCATGGATCTAAAGATATATTTTGTATACTACATTGCTTATTGTATTCTACTTATCATACCCTTTCATTTGATACCCATGTCAAGGTGGTTGTGAAGAAAGTGGTACCCCGCCCTCTTGAGACGGCCGCCATGGATCTAAGGACATATTTTGTATACTACATTGCTTATTGTATTCTCCTTAACATACCCTTTCATTTGATACCCATGTTGAGGTGGTTGTGAAGAAAGTGGTAATCCGGCCTCTTGAGACGGCCGCCATGGATCTAAGGATATATTTTGTATACTACATTGCTTATTGTATTCTACTTATCATACCCTTTCATTTGATACCCATGTCGAGGTGGTTGTGAAGAAAGTGGTACCCCGCCCTCTTGAGACGGCCGCCATGGATCTAAAGATATATTTTGTATACTACATTGCTTATTATATTCTACTTAACATACCCTTTCATTTGATACCCATGTTGAGGTGGTTGTGAAGAAAGTGGTACCCCGCCCTCTTGAGACGGCCGCCATGGATCTAAAGATATATTTTGTATACTACATTGCTTATTGTATTCTACTTATCATACCCTTTCATTTGATACCCATGTCGAGGTGGTTGTGAAGAAAGTGGTACCCCGCCCTCTTGAGACGGCCGCCATGGATCTAAAGATATATTTTGTATACTACATTGCTTATTGTATTTTACTTATCATACCCTTTCATTTGATACCCATGTTAAGGTGGTTGTGAAGAAAGTGGTAATCTGGCCTCTTGAGACGCCTACGCTGCACCCATAAGTCAATAGTAAACAATAAAAACCATCCATTGACTTAATATTTTTCGAGATATGAATTTTACACAGATGAAATGCCTCAGAGAACATGGGTCTTGCGTCGGCCGCCATGAATCGGTATATTGAGTCTACTACATTGCTTATTGTATTCTACTTATCATACCCTTTCATTTGATACCCATGTTGAGGGGATTGTGAAGAAAGTGGTAATCCGGCCTCTTTAGACGGCCGCCATGGATCTAAAGATATATTTTGTATACTACATTGCTTATTGTATTCTACTTATCATACCCTTTCATTTGATACCCATGTCGAGGTGGTTGTGAAGAAAGTGGTAATTCGGCCTCTTGAGACGGCCGCCATGGATCTAAAGATATATTTTGTATACTACATTGCTTATTGTATTCTACTTATCATACCCTTTCATTTGATACCCATGTCGAGGTGGTTGTGAAGAAAGTGGTACCCCGCCCTCTTGAGACGGCCGCCATGGATCTAAAGATATATTTTGTATACTACATTGCTTAATGTATTCTACTTATCATACCCTTTCATTTGATACCCATGTTAAGGTGGTTGTGAAGAAAGTGGTAATCTGGCCTCTTGAGACGGCCGCCATGGATCTAAAGATATATTTTGTATACTACATTGCTTATTGTATTCTACTTATCATACCCTTTCATTTGATACCCATGTCGAGGGGATTGTGAAGAAAGTGGTAATCCGGCCTCTTTAGACGGCCGCCATGGATCTAAAGATATATTTTGTATACTACATTGCTTATTGTATTCTACTTATCATACCCTTTCATTTATTACCCATGTCGAGGTGGTTGTGAAGAAAGTGGTAATTCGGCCTCTTGAGACGGCCGCCATGGATCTAAAGATATATTTTGTATACTACATTGCTTATTGTATTCTACTTATCATACCCTTTCATTTGATACCCATGTCGAGGTGGTTGTGAAGAAAGTGGTACCCCGCCCTCTTGAGACGGCCGCCATGGATCTAAGGACATATTTTGTATACTACATTGCTTATTGTATTCTCCTTAACATACCCTTTCATTTGATACCCATGTTGAGGTGGTTGTGAAGAAAGTGGTAATCCGGCCTCTTGAGACGGCCGCCATGGATCTAAAGATATATTTTGTATACTACATTGCTTACTGTATTCTACTTATCATACCCTTTCATTTGATACCCATGTCGAGGTGGTTGTGAAGAAAGTGGTACCCCGCCCTCTTGAGACGGCCGCCATGGATCTAAAGATATATTTTGTATACTACATTGCTTATTATATTCTACTTAACATACCCTTTCATTTGATACCCATGTTGAGGTGGTTGTGAAGAAAGTGGTACCCCGCCCTCTTGAGACGGCCGCCATGGATCTAAAGATATATTTTGTATACTACATTGCTTATTGTATTCTACTTATCATACCCTTTCATTTGATACCCATGTCGAGGTGGTTGTGAAGAAAGTGGTACCCCGCCCTCTTGAGACGGCCGCCATGGATCTAAAGATATATTTTGTATACTACATTGCTTATTGTATTCTACTTATCATACCCTTTCATTTGATACCCATGTCGAGGTGGTTGTGAAGAAAGTGGTACACCGCCCTCTTGAGACGGCCGCAATGGATCATTTTAGTTTCAATAGCGTCATGGCCTACCTATTGTTTGACAGCTGCGTAAATTTGAAATTTTCATTAAATGTAATGATTCAATTTAATGACAATTTTACATTTGTCAAACAATAGGTAGGCCATGAAGCTATTGAAACTAAAATGAAGTGAAAATTCCTAAAATTACCATTTTTGTTTCGATTTTGCAGCTGTTTTTTTGGTTAAAGGTATAAAAAATAGCCTACGACCTATTCTCAGACCTACCAAATATACACAAAAAATTTCATGCAAATTGGTCAACCCGTTTCGGAGGAGTACGGTAACAAACACTGTGACACGAGATTTTTATAGATATAGATATACATACATATATATATATATATATATATATATATATATATATATATATATATATATATATATATATATAATAATAATAAAAAACAGCATGCAATGTAAATGTAAATTCTGCCAATACTGGCATGCTTTAAAAATTCAAAAAGAAGTGCTCCACCAAATATTCCAATTATTTTCTACTACTTTTATTTCGCTATGATGAGTGCAGTGAGTCGTACCGGATTCCACCAAGTATCATCAATAAATCGATGGCATAACAAAACTAACATTCTTTTGTCTCTTGAATATTAAAAAGTCTTAAACAAAATCTTCAAAAGCATGAATGGAATGAATAGCACTTGCTTTCTTTTTATACTACATATTCCAATCCGCTTTTTATTATTATTTTATTTGTTTTCATCTTTTTTTTATCGTGTATAAAATTAAAATAATATTCTTTTGCTCAAATCTTTCGTCGCGGTGACGGTCTACAAAATAAGATATCATTTAGTAAATAAAAGGAAAAAATACTTTATAATACTGTTTAAAAAATGTATTATTCTTGAATTATTTTGAGTTTAGGATGCGAAGATTTGCTGGAATTACTAAGGTTTTTTGTACTCCACAAGCAATTTTTCTTTAAAAGAACATCAACAAATTTATCAATAGCTTCTAATCTATGCTGAAAACAGGAATGGTATGTAGAAAACCATTCAGAAAAAAATTCTGTTCGGTTGGTTTCTTCTATGCATTTGTTGATTATCATCCTCTTAATGTTAATGATATGTGGTGTTTTCTTGAATATATGTTTAAAAACAGCTAGATGTATTTTAGTTATATCAAAGAAATTGTCTGTGGGCGCGACAAGACTTCCGAAATCAGATTTATTGGAGTAAGTTCTTATGATATAAGAAATACTCAGAGGGATGACATAATTGAATTCTTTCATCAGATTTCACCATTGCTTCCAGACACTTCGCACAATTGTTAATTTTTGGAAGCAATTTTAAAATTATGTAGCCAGCAAAATATCTCAGTGAGAGACCTTCAGTGTTAGCGTCATCTTCCATTATTTTCGGATCAATATTCTCCACAATAAAATCATCTTCATGCTGGAAGAAGTATATGTATTGTTTTCTTCAATTTCTTTCAAAACATCGACAATAATGATCTCGTCATTGTCGTCCTCACAATTTTTCAATTTATTGCTGCCAATAGAACTTAACATTTTGTTTGAAATTATTCGAGCCAATATGTACATAATTTCATTCACTGATGGGTTTCTATTTAAGCCACCTTTATTTCTGATTAAACCAAATAAGTTTTCTATTACGTCTTGGTTTACTTTGTAAGTCAAAAAAAAGTTAATGCTATCGTACATATTAAATATATCTTGTGAAACGGCTAAAATACCAGTAATACTTTGGACTAAACCATTAAAACAATAATTTCTTTGCCTCCCTTCTAGTTTTATTAACGTTATATATTCAATCATTTCTTCCAGGAATTGCTTTACAGGTCCTTCTCTTCTTAATCCGGCCTTAAAAATATTTCTACAAAAAGGATTTTTGCTGTTTAAGCAATCAAACAATTTGTCTATTTTTGTAATGAATTCAGCTGTGGATTTTGCCTTTTTACTAGCTTCTTCAGAAAACACTCCAATTTGTTCAGCAGATTTGATTGCTGCCGCACAAGTGCGACTGAACACTTGCACAGCTAAAGAAACATTCATCTTTTCCCATTTATTTGGACTACAATGTTTTTCCGTAAGCTTATGGCCCATTTTTGTCACATTATTTTTCTCCATATTAACCAACTCTTCTATACATTTCCACGTAACTGGACCATCAATCGTGCATAAATCGGTCTTCAACAAAGTATTCCTAATTGATTTAATAAGATGAGGTACATCATATAATGCATAATAGCGCTTTTCTTTGAAATTAAAATATGGCTTTAATGTTGTTACGCCTAATCGGGAGAAACAATTTCTATTATTTGGCCCTTGATCGCATACCACCCCTCTAATATTTAACCCGATATTAGAACAGCATTCTAGAATTTCTTTTAATTTATGTGACAAACTTTCCCCAGTGATACTGGTTTTTGTAACGTAGTATGCAATGATAAATTTCCAGTTGGATAATATTCCTCTTGCCATGAAGAGACAAATTTCTTTTCCAACCGCGTTCCGCATTTCTTTATATCCTAAATTTTTAAAACCAACTATTTGATCCAATTTAGTATTATATGTTAGATTCCGCCTTATAGCGATTTCATCTAAAATTAATACGGACTCTCTGCTTTCAGCAGACCATTACAATATATGTTCCCGGAAGGTTTCAATAATATTTTCATTTATACCAGGGGGAATGCATTTAATAGGCAGCCATCTTTGTATTGACCGTGTAGAAGGCAAATTAAATTTCAATGAATCTCTCATATATTTGTACGAGGAAGAGGATATATAATGTATGCACTGTGCTAACAATTTCTCTTTTTCATTCCATATAGTATTCGACTTTAAAATCATTTTCGAAAAATCTTTGCTTTCTTCGGAAACAAAGGGTGTTTTATCGATATGATAATTAAGCGTTCTCTTACACATTTTCTTTAAGTGCTCCATTTTGATTATTTTTTTTCATTCCTGAAGTTTTTCGACCGCTTTTTGTTACCAACTGTCTTCATTTTTCCTTTCAACCCTTTATATTTCTTCAACAAACCCGAATATCGTTTGCGGTAGTAACATACTTTTTTTTTCATATTCCAAACATTGTTTGCAGAATATGTTTGCGGGCTCAATACTTAATTGTTGATAAGGGGGCTCTAAAACGGATAAATCCCGTAATTGCAATTCCGAGTCTGAATTCCTTCTTTCATATGTTTTCCCTGAAAAATTGACATAAAGCCTTTCTTCATCTTCATTAGTTGAAGAGTTTTCAAATATCAAGGAAGGAATTGAACCTATTTTTAATTTCTTTTTACCAAAACAATTATTATCGAAATGTTTTGAGCAGACAAACGCATGTTTTATTGTGGGCGGGGACGTTACTTTACAAGCAGTCATCCATTTATGGAAAGCACTTGTCCCAGAGTTTGGAACCCGAAAGAATTTCAAACTGGGCTCAGTACGTTTCTGCGCTTTGCAACTTTCGATGATGCAAACAACTCCCCTGGTTTTGCGACTTTTTGGCATTTTTAAAAAAAATTTAAATTTAGTGTCCAAAAATCTACACTCACAATATACCTACAACAAAATACCTACTTAAAACCAAAATTCTACTTTTAAACCAATAGCGAAAATTCAGATAAAACAAAATAAAGAATACTTATCTTAATTCGTTTCCAGATCAATAGAGTTATTCAATATCGAAATACCAGAAAATTAAATAATTACCGTTACCAAAACCTCAAGTATATACCTACATATGTACCTATTTTATTTTAAAAATTTCGCAAACGCTCTCACCAAGAGTTTTAAATCAAGTGAGTTAGAAGGGAATCTGGGACAATCGTTAAAAAAATATACCGAATGTTCTAAGAAATGGCCAAAATACAAAAATCCAGCACAATTCTTCAATGTAGCACTAGAGGAAAACGTTCGAAAAATGACAATGTTGCGAAAAACATTCTGTTGTGTGCTCCTTTCCTTGCCCCCCTAAAATTCTAGCTTCCCTATCCACAAACTCACCGCATGTCTTGTGCTGCGGACCATGACCACGTTCGCCTCGCAGTGCTGCTGGACACTTTAAATGTTGCATGCTGCTAAGGGGGAGGCAATCTCAGAGGCCTGCCGAGGCAAAAAGCGTTCGGGTTTTTTGTTCTAGCTGTCGCATCTTTATACGGAGTATTATGTTATCTCTGCAATTACCTTCTCTCGTAAACATAACACACAGCAGTATTATTATCATCTCAACGACACGGTGTTGAATCAAGTCGATCAAATTGTCGATCTAGGTGTCGTCCTGGACAAAAAACTTAATTTTAATTTGCACTATGGATAATATTACTGCCAGAGCCAACAAACTTCTTGGTTTTATAAAGAGAAGAGCTAAAGAATTCGACAATTGGGTCACAAAAACCCTCTTCTGTTCTCTAGTCCGCCCTATCCTGGAATATGCATGTCCCATCTGGGATACCATAAGTAGCAACAGGATGGAATCAATTCCAAAGAAGTTTATCCTCTTTGCTCTGAGAAGTCGACACGACCCGCGAGACTTTCTAAGCCTACCACCCTACACGGAGAGGCACAAAGTGTTGGACCTCTTGCCGCTCTCTTCTAGGAGAAAATTTCTTATCGCGTTTCTCACCTTAGAAGTCCTTAACGGCAACCTTAAAGTGCAGTTTTTGTCGGATATGATCAAGTTCAATGAAGATACCCGACTTACAAGACATTCGAAATTGCTCAAGGACTACCCACATCGTACCGAGTTTGCAAGGAATGAGCCCGTTAACAGATGCTGCGTGGTCTTTAACAATTATAGATCATGTTACTCCCCTTCAATAAATAAAGCATCCTATAAAAAAGACTTAAATCCCTCCTGACAACCTAATTACTAACACTCCTTAGAACTAACTAACTATATGTATATGCCAGTGTTTGTCTATAAGAACTCTCTGTTGTATTTAGTTTAAGTATGCCTTGTTTGGCAAATAAATAAATAAATAATTAAAAGTCGAAGTTCGATTTTCGAACTTTTTGCCTGATAAATATCTAGTAGGAGACCCCTGCCACACATTAAACCGGTTTATGGCGGTCAGGTGTCCGTTTTCTCTTCGCAGGATTAGTGCAAAAGTGACCATTGCAGCAAGTGATTGTGAGAATTTTTAAGCCCTTCTCGAAGCTTGTATTTGTCGTGCTTATTATTTTACTGTGGTAAAAGTTAACAAAAACTGGATTCTTCTCCTTAAGGTATTTAGAAAACATTTCTATAAGCAATATTGTCTATTTTTATACCTGTATAATTAACAAATTAATGAAAGACAGTAAATTTTTTATTATTTTTGCTAGAAAATCTTTTGTTAACGAAGCCCTACAAAAAAAGTCTCGCTAGGTCCCGCTTTAAATTTTTTTTAATACATGTTCCTTAAACATTCCTACACAAAATACAAACAACAAAAACTTTTTGCCAACTTTTAGTCGGTAGACGTTTTTATTTAAAAATTGCATCATTTTATGGTTTATTCCCTTCCCTTATTTGTGTATAAATAACCTTTTCATGTATTCATATTACATATGCTATGTATGTATTATATAATATATTTATATAAATACTAGCATAAAACCCGCGTGCCTTTCAACGCCTTTAAATAACTAGTGGGAGTTGTGCCTAGAGACTAGCCACTAATTACGCTTTTTCATGGTATTCTTTCTGTTGAATAACACTTCAGACTGGATGACAATATATTAAGTGGAGATTGATCCGCACTCACTTCCAACCCGCCGGATCTGGGAAACGAGGCCAATAATTCGAATGTGTCAAATTGAAAAAAAAGAAAAAAAAAAGCACATCACACATGTAAACACTATAGAAAACGAATCTAAACATTTTTCTTTGGATTGGAGGAAAATCTAATGTGATGCACTTTGCACAACAGAATTAGGTGTATTATTTTACTTAAACATACATGTCTTATTGTTAAAAATTCGGCTTACCGCACCCTAGTTTGGCCATGGAGATTCATAAGTATCACACACACTGACCAACGCTATATATAATTAATCTTGAAAAGTTTTTGTTAAAGGCTTATGTAGGTTATAAGTTGTGAGACTGCGTAATCTAAAACTTAACAAAGTATTTAACAAACACTACAATATACTCATCATAGCTTAAAAAAAAGGAAATCAAATGTAAACAATAAAATTCTTTGATTCTTCAACCACATCATGGTATATTTCTTTATTCAATATAAACAATAGTTTTTGAGCAGCACCCTTTTTTTCTCCATAAAAAGTAGCCTATGTCCGTCTTCAAGGTATAAACTATGTCTGTAGCAAATTTAATCAAAATCGGTCCAGTGGTTTAGGCGTGAAAGCGTAACAGACAGACAGACAGACGAGTTACTTTCGCATTTATAATATTAGTAAGGATTGTTTTTATAAACTGTTTCATAAAACTTTTCGGAATGTTCTTTATATTTGTTGAGTTCGGAAACAGGATAGGTAAATTAAGTCGAAAAAAGCGAAATGGCGGAAATGATTGGGTATAGGTTAAAATGAATGTGGCAGAGAGCTTCCTTTTAGGAGGGGTTATAAAGTCTACCGATTTTCTACCCTTCATCTAGGGTCAAAATATCCGCTTTTTTGCAAATACAAGGTAAATGGTAAGTGTCATCATAAAATAGTGTTTAAAAAATTTGTATATTTTACTATTATTTGCAAAAAATGTTCTGAGTTTTCCGTTTTAAAGATTTAAAATACTCGTATCCACTTATTTGCGACTTGTAAAGATCATCAGACGTTCAATAAATCCTTTGTTGGACTACATGGTTAATATTTTCAGGAGTGATTTCCTTACAAGTTTTTATTTAAAATTTTATTTTTTATTAAAATAAATGGTTGAAAAATTTTTTTTTTTAAATTCTTTTAATTAATTTAATGTACGGAAAAGTAAAAACTAAAAAATATGTAAAAGAGGGCCGCGGAGTACAATTTCAAAAATTGGCCGCCATTTTGGAACCGCCACCTGGATATTTTTCCAAAATGGTCAGATTGTATTGTCATCCAAACTAAACGTGTATGCAAAATTTCAGCTCTATCCGAAACCGGGAAATCGGTCAAATTTAACTTCCAAGATTTGGTCACATACCTTGCAAGTTAAATAAAAGAATTTAAAAAGGCCGATAAATTCGAAATCAGCGACCCGAAAAACCCCCGTACACCAAATTTCAAATTAATTGGTTAATGTTAAAGACTTTTGGGCCAGCTTTTCGGCTTTTTGCCCCACAGTGTGTCGTAGAAAACAGCTGCGAGAAGCCAGGACCGATTCCCGGTTGTAGAACCACTAAAGAAAAGAAGAAGTGGAAAATGAACAAAAGCGGTAGAGAAGTTGAATAACATACGCCAAAACTGGGTTCCTACAGGTGGGGTTGTTTAATATTATGGGCAAAGACTATAAAGGCTTGATCTTACTACACCAAGCAAAAATCACTCAATCTACGGTACCGCGGAAAGACATCTCCAAAATTGTGTCGACCATTATAGAGCACTGGTTGATCAAGGAATATGCAATCAGATTGAGACACCCATAAAACAATAGCTTGTTAAGGTACAACCCAGAGACAGACAAATATTTTGTTTCAAGCTGGCCGGCTCTGGCTAGGATCAGATACCGTGAATTTGGAAACCTTTTCTTTAAAGACGTGGTACAAGACCCTTATGTAAAAGCTTTTCACCAATGCGGTTCCAAATCGGTGTATAGATTTTTTCAAACGTCGTGACATTCCGCGCACATACCCCAGCAAAGCTCTTAAAAATGTTTAAAAGCTCGGACACAGCTTTATTTAGCTCCTCCCATCAAATCACTTGCTGATATTTAATCAGTCACGACTGCGTATTGCTAGAGGGAGGTGTATTTTTCTGGGGCTTCAATGATTATTTAAAAAAATTACAAATTATGAATGGAAAACACCCCTTTTTATATATTTGTTTATTTTAAGGTTTTTGTATTTTACAAATTTGCTACAGAAATAATTTGTAGCATTACTACTAAATAAATACAAAATTTTTGTTTTTACCACTTTGATTACTAGATTGTTGACGTTTCTTGCCAGTCACATGCACGATTCTGCCCAGGGAGGTTGTGCTGCTTGCGACTGCGGGGAACTGTCGTTTTATGAATGAAAATGCTCATTTATTAAAAAACAAAGAAAAAAAATTTTTTAAGAAACTCTTTTCTTTACCTTAATATATTGATCAGTTGTGAACACAAAATTAATATAAATACTAAAAAAATCGACTAAAAGGTAAAAAATAAGAAGATTTTAAACAATATAAACTTTTAAATCAAAATGGAAAAAATCTCACACATTCCTTAAAGAAAAGCGGTAAAAAAGAGAAAGCAGTAAAATTATGCTTATTATGATGAATAAACTGCCTTTGTTGAGCAGGGGCTTTACATGTATTTAAAAGCTCTACTCAATACATATAAAGATAAATTAACTTTATTCATTCGACATGCGCGCATCCCTTCCTAAATTATTTTGTTGAGTTTTTTCTGCGTTTGTTGCCGTTTTAACTTAAAAGAGGGGAAATGATAGAACAATATTTAAAAAATTTGGCAACGAGGTGCGCAGAACTGCTCAAATTTTTTGTGTCACGGAGTTTGAAAAAATCTATACTAGTTGCAACGCTGTAAACACTGGGCCGGCAGACAGGGCGAGATATTTTTATGCGCCCTTAAATTTTAGACATGTTTTTAAGGGAGACTACCTGCGTTATACAAATTATACAGTAACCCGAGTAAAAATAAAAAATGGCCTTACAATGGGTGAACACTAGGGAATAATAGGGTACCAAATTTCCGATTAAGTGGGGTCTTCGTCTAGTCGGACACTTCAACCTCTGACTATCTTCCCCCATGTAGATCAAAAGTCTCCCCTCTATCTGCCTTTTAGAACCTAACCCACACCACCCCTTACCATCAAATCCCATCCCAAAATATTTCTCCGAAGAAGATTGGAGATGAATTCCACTGATCATGAGTATTGGTCAACCAACATCTTGTTACTCTCGGACAACCCTCCGACCCTTCACCCCCTGACCATTTACCACCTTTCATAAAACCCCCCATACAATGCAGAAAATGTTTCTATACTGAGTCCAACCTACCGCTACTTACCTGAAATGTAGGATCCCAGATCGGGCACTCATGTTACTGGATTGGGCGGACGAGCGAACAGAAAAGAGTTTTTGTGGCCCAAATATAATTGAATTATTGGGGTCTTTTCTTTAAAAAGCCAAGAAGCTTGTTGGCTCTGGCAGCAATATAATCGTAGTTCAAATTGAAATTAATTTATTCTATGGAACAGTGCCTAGATCTAACAACTTGATCGACACCGTCTTAGGCCTGGTCGTTGAGATAATAATCCTGCAGCTCTATGTTTCTTTTCCGGGAGAAAGTAATTAGTTAACATTTGCTGATGTTGAGTTGTAATTTAATGGTGGTACACCAGTCTTGCAACGCGTTTAGCTTTGTTTGAAAGAAAGTTACGTCGTTCTGGGACCTTATGACATTATAAATTTTGAGGCCATCGGCACAGAAGATATGCGGAATAGCCTCTAGAGTTTTCCGACAGGGTCTGAGATAAATATATTGAATAACAGAGGGCCTGGATGGCTGCCCTGGGAGACCTCGGAAGTTACTTCGATTTCTTTTGACGGAAATCCTGAAATCTGACAACCTGAGCTCTGTTGTATGATTTAATCCATTTTAGGGCAGGACCTTATATTCCAAATTTTAGTAGTTTTTTACTTAAAATATGATGATCAGCACGATCAAAGGCTTTGCTGAACCCAGTATGAACCGTATCTATTTGATGACTGTTTTCCATACCACATAGTAGATCGGATGTTAGAATCATAAGGTTTTTAGTAGTCGATCGTCCCTTTCTGAAATCATGTCGCAGCTCATTAAGACTTCGGTCGGTTAGAAGAGCAATGTTATCGTAAACAAGTTTCTCGAGATGTTTCGTAATTGTTGATAAGATAGCAATACCCCTGTAGTTTTCCACTGAGTGCTTATTAGATGTTTTGTGATTTGGAGTGAGATCGGATTTTTTCCATATCTTAGAGAATTTTTGTGTCGATAACGGTTTGTTGAAGATAAGATGGAGGCTGCTGCTGCCCAGAATTGGCTTAATGGTAAAAATTGAAGACAATAGTTCCAAAAGAACGTATAAGAAAAAGCCCTTACCAGCTATCTTTTACGTTTTTCAAACACGGCGTTGTGTCTTGTATTGTGGAGGGCTATCATTTAATAACTAAATGAATGAATACATTACTGCATCGGGGCGGCGCCCCCTGGGACATGGCGCTCTCGGGCGGTCGCCCGGGTTTGCCCACCCCTGAAACCGGTACTGTGTAAACATAAAGGTAAGGGATCCTTTAAGTTGTTCCTAAAAAATTAAATGCGCTAATCTGTCTCCAAGTCATATCGGACCGTTATCCCAAAGGGTGCCTCATAAACACGATTCTAAATAAATACATGGTTGCTTCAAGCTAGATTGAAACTGCAAATACAGCATGACTATGTAAGCAGCAAATGTAGTGATTGTTGTTTCAGTTCAGTTCAGATCAATCCATGTGCAAGAACAAGCATGATGCAGAAAATTGTAGCTTGTTTCATCAAACTACAAATGAATCAAGAATGGCACAGGACTATTATTTTCCCTGAACTCAGTCAACAAAATTAGCCTGGAAAATACATCAACTATGTGACTTTGCTTATCCTGGCTTGTTTTTTTAGTATTATTTATTTTTTTGATGAGCTTTAAAACTCCATAACAAAGTGAACTAGTTAATGACGACGAAGAGTACCTTATACAGATTACTATCGTGTGCTGATGCTTTTACATCTTTCTATCTGCACTTACACACAAAAAACCGATGAGTATATGGTAGATACCGCTCTAAAAACCCATAAAACGCATACAATCGCAAAATCTGTAAAGGACAATGTACATCCCATTGAAGACTGGGTTCACTGTATCCTTTTTGCTACAACGTTAAGCATGCCACCAGTGGAGTTCGGATTCCAAATCAAATAAGCTGAACAAATTTTATTGCACAAATGACAAACAATAAACTCTTCCAGGGATCAAATAAAACATCCTGCATAGAATCTGATGTTTTCCCCATTGAGGATGCATACGACTGCCCTGGCCGTCGTGCCCGTCATTCCGGGTGGTTTCCATACAGTATTTTTCTGAAAGTTCATCAGTATTTTACTGCATGTTGGCTGGCTGCACATCCACCTGTTTGTCTAAATGCACGTGAGAGAGGGCGAGCTCTGTTCTAAATAAACTACAATCCTTTAACAAAAACGAGAAAAATTTTCACTCAATGCGAATGGGGGTGTATCTCTCGGCTTCCACTTTATTTACCATCAAATAAAACCTGAGCAAATTATTTGCTGACGGTGTACTTTACCTGCTACCCCCAGATGCCTAGGCTTCGCGGCGCGCTCACGGAGGGGCTGCTCGCTGAGTTACGATAATGATACCAAGTACCAGACATCAGCAACACCATTCCGCAAGCTCCCGTTTACAGCAGAACTGATAGTGAGCAGGAGCGAGGGCCGCCCACGGATGCCAAGGAGCGTGTAATCCTGGTTTATATGTCAAGAAAATTGATCCAGCTCGTTCCTTTGGCTCCTTTTATCCTGGCTTCGCGCGTAAACACGAACCTGTTTGCACCTTAGCAAAAATTCTGCTTTATAAGTTGAAGTTGGCCAAAGTGAAAACTTTTTCTGCTGGGTGTATGTGCTTTTTTTGTAGTGCTTTAGTCCTTATGAAAAAGGGACTTAAAGGGAGCAATAACACTGCAAGAATGTTGTAAGAAGTCGTACCTGCTGCTGCTTCCGTTTCGTTTCCGTGGGTGGGTAATTGTCCTTGGGCTGGAACTTAAATTAAATCTGATTCAAGGGAAGGAGTCTCCGCTTCTTTACCTCTTCTCGCTTTCATTTCCTTTCTTTTCTTTAAATTGAATTGAAATTTGTGCACCATTTTTTTCGTGCTTCCTTCGAAGACAAATAAATTTTGCAGTCTTGTAGATAACGAGTTGAGATGAGATGACTAGTCAGAAAATTGGAAACTATTATACATAGTTGGCTTCAAGTAATTTCCTTGTTCCTCCAACTACATAGTGAGGATGGTCGATGAGACTATCCTGTCCAGCATTCTGACAAGGATAAGCTTCTGATGGTTGAAACACCGAATGAAACTCCATACAAAATTGTGGTTATAAAAATACCGGTTAAAAAATTTATTGTTTATTATTATTTTTTCATTTATTATTATATTAGCGGGCGAGTTGGATTTGTGACGAGGTTTTCTTTTGTAGAGGGAAATTTAAAGCAATTTTCGCACTAAGTCAAACTCTGTAACGGTCGGGTTTTTTTTCCTGCAAATTGCCTGAAAGTTACTGGATTCAAAGCACTGTCTAAAATGAAAATGGAATTTTTTTTTGAAAAACGATAGTAGCCTGGACGATTGAAAAAAAAGAAAATAAAAATGAAAAAAGATTGTGAGGGGTTGTTTTTTGGGAAAAAGTTGGAGAAAAGAGTCTGATTTGGTTTTTTTTTGAAAAATTTTTTTTTTTTAAATTCCGTAGCCGGAAGATAACTCTCAGTTTTTTTAAGACAAAATAGCCATAGTTTTAGAGTTTTGGTATTTGATTTATTGGGAAGGCTACGAAGGAAGATTTTCCTTAAAGGGACTAATACTGGAAAGCATACTTGGAACAGTTCGAGGAAGGAACAATTTTGGGAAGTGCAGATTTAGTAACCGAAGGTATATTGGTTTTTGACACGTGCTCTTGGGAATTAGAAAAGGAGCTACACGTGGGAAGACACGTCGTTTAAATCTTTGTTAAGGAGGCCGAAAGAGTGCGATTGTAGCTGCATGGTGGGTCTATAATCAAGAACAATTACTTGTAAGTAAATTTTCTTCATTTGCTGTAAAAAAAAAAAAAAAAAAAAACAAAAAAAAACAAATCCGTGGTGGAATATCAGGTGTTTTCCAAAATTTGCTCTATGGTCATTTGATCACAGCATGGCTTTTCAAGAATAACCCGATTGACATTAGAAGGACCTCCAGCAAATTACATAATGATGATGTAGAAGCTTTAACTTCGAATAACATACCGTTTGGATACATAATTACCTTTCTATATCAGAGTGTATAATCCTAGTAAAGATTTACTTTTTCTCTTAATTTAATACTTCATACATACTTAAAAGTTCCTGATGTACGTCGATGCCGAATAAGTGGCCTGCATGGTTGTACTTTTATTGCTAAGACAAGGTCAGATACAAGGACATCGAATAAGAATCAAACTTTATTATAACAAGAATTATCGCTGGGAAATTTATCAATTATACCTATATATTTACTGCGAGCCCGCCGTTCCGTTGGGGGGGAAGCTCTCGTCTCAACTGACTACTGGAATAAATACTGCTAATCTTATGCTGCTAATCTTTTTCCCAGCCAGTGTACGTTTTCGGTCGGGGAGTCCAAGAGAGGTCGACTCCAGTTTTGGTTTATTAATCTTAGACGTTTCAAAAAGAGAAAAAAATATTACCATTATTTTTTAAATACCGTTAGTAAACATTACATTCAATTTCTAAAACTTTGACACTACTAAATAACCTTTTTATTTGTTTCTCCATCATCTTAAATATATTTAATCACGTTTGGTTTCTAATAATGTTAATTTTCAATTGCACTATACTCATAATTGCTTGAATTTTTTTATAAATAGTTTTGATTATCCTATATTGTATAAATATATATGTAATTTTTTTTGTACACTGACGACGCACAGTGGGACCAAATCCAAAAAAGCTGGCCAAAATCTAAAAAAAGTTTATAGATTGCGGTTTTTTTTGGGGGGGATGATTCGAGGACACTTCCAATAGTGAGCAATCAGTCACGGAAGGTTAGATTTTTTTCTTCGGACTGAGAAATTGTAGTTGCTACTTTACTCTTTTTGCTTATTTTTAAACGTTAATATTGTGAAAAAAGGTTAACGTTTTCAAAACGCTATAAAAAATTAAGTAACCAAGCAATCGTGGTCGTGTAAAGTGGAATTTTCTTTGGAAGATATGTAGAGTATAAAAAAAAATGCACTATACCCATTAAGCAAGTATATAATACACAGTAAGCATCTATTACACGTGCTTTTTATGAATTAGGATTGTAAGAATGCGATATATATTGGACAAAAAGTAATATTGCTCCACTCTGCTCCACTGGAAAACCTGCTGGGCGTTGTTGGTAAAGGTGTATTCCTTCACCTCCAAAAAAAATCCGCTGCCCAAAATTGCCCCTCCGTGTTTTAAGGGGTCACATACGTCCAGCACTAGCCCATGGAAATGGTACTTCAATATTGCAAAAATGCGGGACAAGGTTTTATTTTTAGGATGTGTAGGGGGGGTCAGTGTGAGCTTAAATCTGAGTTTTCGGGATTCTAACCCACTCCCCCTCCAATTTGACCACCATCTTGGAAAAGGTGCGCAAATGATTTTTCCATTATATATCTCCGTAGCAGTACATCTTACAGAAAATTTGCAAGGGCACTTTTTGTTTATAATTAAATTATCTACAATATATTAGCAAGATATTTTTGGGTAAATTTAATAATTAAGAAGTTATAAGCCTTAGAACACCAAAATTAGTCACAGTATTTTCTTTTAATGGCTATAGCTCTAAATGTTCGACATCAGAAGATAAAGATACAACTTTTACTTGTATTCACAATGATTTTCTTCTGTAATTGCATTCTTAAAAATTCTTATTTTGTTTTTCTAATAAACAATAACTTCCTAATAAAATAACTTGCTTATAAAAAAAAAATTAATCAAAAGTATTAAACATTATATTAAAACAAATTTTTTGATTTTTTTAAGAGGTTATGTTAACCATATTGAGTCCGCCATTTTGAAAATCGATATTTCGACACCGGATTCGTCATCAGCGACCCCGAAAACCCCCGAGTGTAAAATTTGGGATCATTTAATGCACTTTTTGACTTTTGGCCAGCTTTTTTGGATTTGGTCCCACTGTGCGACGTGCTGGTACCAGAACGACGAGGGTTATGTAATTAATAACTACGGAATTTGTGAAAACTCTAATTGTCCTATCTTTTTGATTCGGTTTGAATATTTTTGTCATCAATTGAGGTTTTTTTGTTGATATCTAGCGAATTCTTGTAAGAAATAATTATCATTTCATTTTGATTTTGGGTTGCAATTTTTGTGTCATCCATTATTGTTGGTCGTCAAGTATCTGGAATAAATATAAAGTAATTATAATGTCGGACAAAAATTGAGTATTTTTTTTGGGATGGTTGAGTGGGGGTTGATTATCTTTCAGGATCCATAGGTGGTGCCTTCTCATGCTGGTTAATGATACTTAGTGTTATGAACGAGTACGGGAATGGATGACGACGGTATAATTCTGGGGCTATCCAGTTGAGGATGTGAAGAGTTGAGATTTTGTATCGTAACACAGGTAAGTGGTGAACCATCCGCGGTAAGGCCCGGCCACAAACCCCACGACCCACCCGGCGAGCAGCCAGAGAACTCCGTGTGGCCGACGGCATGTCCCCCTAACAGTAGGATCGGCGTTTAGGGAGGATAAGGAGTTCCGATATGTTTTTTTATGTATGGTATTGTGCTTTTGGCCAGGCTTTTCCGGGCTTCCGGCTGAAGGGACAATACCTCGCATAAATGGCGCCCAATAGTTTATCGCGCCATTATGCTGTTACAACTCAAATATTAAATAAAGCGGATTTAAGTTTCCATCAGGTGTCAGGGTACACATTGATGCATAATCTATCCGTCTAAAGGGGACTGCCATCTATGGTAGAAATTAGGTGGGTTTCTAGCAGATTAAAACACTTCTTCAAACTTAATCCGTCCTAGGCTTAAAACATCATGCGAAACCTGCCTTGTCTGGTCCTAAGCTCAGGGTGTGAAAGAAGGAGGGTGGTCAATCTGCCGAATTGACCAGAGAAACTATGCAAGAAACTGTATGGATACACGACTAACTATTCTCGAAATAATGCCGATGTGCCAGCACTGGGGACCAGGGATGCTGGTGAGAAGTGGGTTACTGATCGAACACCCAAACTAGTCACACCGAAAATGGAATTTAAATTCGCCGCGTGGAATGTACGAGCAGGACATCATGTCGGTCAAAAGAAAATCATAGCAATGGAATTGTTGAAATGCAAAATATCAGTTGCTGCGCTATCGGAACTACGACTTACCGGATCCGGGACATAGACGATCGTCGCGCCAACAATCGACGAAACGATGACACTTTACTATTCCGGTTTTGAGAGATGAGAGGCCGGCGACTGCTTCGTGGAACGATCAAGACCCATATCGTGTCCGTTTATGCGCCAACCGAGATCAGCACGGACGCGAACGCGAAGGACGAATTTTACGATCAGCTTCAACAGACGCTGGATATGATACCTCGAACCGAATTAATAATGCTCGCGGGGGACTTCAGGAGCAGAGGCACGAGTACCGGACGCTGCACAAGACAATCCGCCGGTTTGGCGACAAGACAACATCAACAAACGACAACATCAAAAAATCGGATGGATCTTTTGTGACTTTTCCCATGAACGCCTGCAGCGGTGGAGAGAATTCTTCCCCCAGCTGTACAACCACGATCCGCCACAAGGCACAGCTCCCGAACCGCCGATTATCGAACAGCGGACGAATCAGTTTCTCGATACCGAACCGACAATTATCAAGGTAAAGATGGCAATAAAATCGCTGAAAAATGGAAAAGCGCCGGGAATAGATCAAGTAACCGCTGAGATGATCTCTCAATTTTGAAGAAAGGCGACAGTCGGGAATGCAAGAATTATCGCGGTATTAGCCTTCTTTCGATCGTCGGCGAAGTATTTACGAAAATCAAACAATCGAGGCTACAGAAACATCGAGAGCAAATGAGCCGGAGAGAACAAGCTGGATTTAGAACACATCGGGGATGTATTGATCAAATACTCGCACTCCGTCAGCTAAGGGAAGAACGAATTCGAATTCATTTTCATCGATTTCAAATCCGCTTTCGATTGCATCGATTGGAACAGCTTGTGGATAGTCCTGGAAGCCGAACACGTGCCATTGAGAATCATCCAACTTCTCCAAACGTTGTACGATGGCTCTACCAGCAGCGTTTGTATTCGAAGCGATAGTTCCCGATTCGAACGGGTGTCCCGATTCGACCGGGTGTTTCGTGACTTCTCTTCAACGTTGTGATCGACGCGATTATGCGTGAAGCATTCGATGGACGACTCGGAGTTCGATCCGACGACAACAACTTCGTAACCGACTTAATGTTCGCCGACACGGATGCCGAAGCAACGGACGTCTTATACGACATTTCTCGCATCGCCCAGTCATACGGGTTAAAAATCAATGCGGAAAAGACCAAAGTGTTCACAACGGACGGATCGAGGGCCGCCTATGTACTAAAATCAAATAGTACGGAGTAATAAGTTGTAGCATAAAAATCGGAGCAGAAATACTACAATTGTAGTAGGGTTGCAGCGCTGGTCCTAATGCGTAAGTATGTGGTCATTTTTTCCTGCACGATATCGCGCGACTTAGTTGAGGTGTCGTTCGAAGCGTATTAACGGAAATATGATCGGAAAAGATTTTTATAAAAATTGGTCGAACCGGGGATGAAGACGGATTTTCCTTGATTGACCAGTGAAAATCTTGGCTTCGATTACATGTTTGTAGATAGTTTTCGCCTGAATCATGGTACCTACCTATGCACAGTTTTGGAGGGTTTAAATTGCGCAACAGCATGATTGCAGCGCCAACTTTGAGGTAGGGGACGTGAGGTGGTATTCCTGGTGAGTTAGGAGTGTGTAAAAATTCTACAGGTAATGTACAGAATTCTCGACCTTCATTACCGAGTCCACAGATTCATACTTCATATATCCAGTTGGTAGCTTCTCCAGCAGAAAGTTGTTGATGCTGATAGCTGAGTCGTTTGTTGGAGTGAGAATAGCTCTTTCTCTCCACCATGATCGCTTAATCCATTCCAGTCTGATTAATGTTGGGGCATAGTCAAGCTAATCAAATCTCCCACAATATATCTATGGTTACTCGGAGTATTTATTCTACCCTTATTTTCCAAAATGCAATTTCACGTAATAAGTTACAAAACTCCATGGTGGGCACGCATGTTAATTCTCAAGGTTAGAACTTTGACAGTAGGCTATAAGATGGATGACTTGAGACAGGCTTTAACTTCATTTGCCTAGCTCCCTCGTGGCATAACAGGCAGGGTCTGTCCGAAATTTCTCGCCAAAAGCACTGTAACTCGACCCATAACCTATGGTGCCTCGATACCTTGCCACGGTGCACTAATCACACATTATAACTTTGGCTTTGGCTGAAAACATCCTCCAGAAAGTTAAGGCCTTGGTTGTAAATAATGTCGAAGACGCATTTCCACTATCTCTCTCTCCATATGCCTTTTAAAACTTTCTCAAGGTACAAACAGATTGGAGTGGCTGGCGGAGACGGCGACGGTGACTGTAAGAACGTTCAAAATACACTGACCACCATATATATGTGCCTTCAGTCTCAGTATTTCTCCCACAATTTAAGGAGATCTTCAACTTCAACTTGGCAGAAAATCAACAAGTGCAGCTCATCAGTGTGCGTGCATCGTCCTCCAACAAACCAAGTGCTACAACCGCTTGAAATGGCGGTTGGACTACGTTCTATATGTAGATAAATTGTAACAAGTTTTTATATTTTCATGTTTCACGGAATAATATCTCATCGAAGATTAAACACTCCATCCAGGGCATTTCCAATTTGCTTGAAACCATCAACAAAGTGCCTTCTTTTATTTAAACTTGACAAAGTACGTGTCGACGGCGGTGATAATGTTTTTACACTTTCGCGTCGGTATTTGATGTGTTTTAAAAGGCACTTTTACATTTTTATATCCTCAAAAAATTGTACCCATATAAAAATCGCACGATTACCGTCAGTTTACTGCATTAAAGTATTTCGAAACACATCAATTTTATACAAGACTTTAAATAAGATACTTAGGCTATCACTTCTTGTCTTTTTACACCCTCGGGTCCCGAAGTTTCGAGCAGCAACAAAATACTTTTGTGTCATTTGGCTATAAAATGTTTTACTAAATTCTCTAATGTCAAAGTTTTATCGGACGTTTAAAGGCAAGTTTTTCTCCCTTTTCCTGCGCCCCACTAAATAACATCGCATCCATCTATATCGATCCCAAGTTATTGAGAAGTTGCTAAACATTTTAAGCACTTAAGCCACTTTCGTCCTGCTTAACTTTGTCAAAATTTAATAGCTTAAGCAGTCTCTCACAAAATAAGCTGCAGGGGCTATGTTATAACGTTCTGACACATCTGCAAGTCGCATCACTTCCGGAGTATCGAACACAATAAATATGAATTGAAATTTGTTAAAAAGTGTTTAAAAATAAAAAAATTAATATCTGCGTTTTCTATGTGGCAGTTCTAAGCTTAGGAATCACCCGGTAATATCTGGTACCGTACTATTCCGAATAATGTAGCATGGCACACTATTCGGATTTTACACTTTTTGAAGTCTAAAAATAGAGAACTTATTATGTACCATGGTACAGTAATCGGACCGTTTATTCTTAATAGTGTACCAGTGGTATATTATTGAGATCATGAAAAAAATTATATAAAAGAAATAAAAGTTAAATTAGGTATTTTATTTTTTTATTGATTAATTCGTAAAAAGAAACAGGTTTTTAATTTGAATCATCTGATGATTTACTTAAGTCATCTGATTGTTCGCTGGAGTCACCTTCTTCATTTCTTGATACATCTTCATCATAGTCCGAAGTAATTTCAACTTCCTTTTCATCAATAATTTGTGCTAGACGATTATTGTACTTACATGTCGGGACAACTTTGCCGAAACCAGATATGCCACAACATTCAAAGGAGCGTTTAATAATTTCTGGTTTGATCCGCTTAACTGCCTCATTTACAAAATTTACCAGATTTTGGTACTCAGGCTTCTTTCGATATCCCTTTGCGGTAAAAACTTCTGGTCCCTCTTCAATCCATTTGTTCCAGATATCTCGCATTGCTGCTTTAAACGGAGCGTTTATGGAAACGTCAAGGGGTTGTAGAAAAGATGTCGTTTTCGGAGGAATAAACACGGTTTCCGTATAGCATTTACTCTGAAGCAGATCAACTACTTCTTGTTTCAAATGCGATCCAAAAGAATCCATCAATAACAATGATCTATTGTTGTTGAACGGACCATTTCGTTTAGCAAAGCAGGATGTCACCCAATGTTGCATTAATTTTGTGTTCATTGATCCACTATCGCTCACTACTACTTCAATATTTTTTGGTAATAAAACTCGTGGAACTTTTTTCAAGCCTTTAAAAATGATCATTGTTCGAATTATTGTACCATTGGCCGCCACACATAGCACAACAGTAAACCTATTTTTTGAGTGTCCGGTGTTTAGACCATCGATTGTTTTTTCGCCCTTGAAATGTAGAGTGCGATTGTGACACATGTCAAAATAACACGGCGTTTCATCCATATTATAAATGTTTGAATGTGAAAGAGAAGCAGATTTTTGCCTTACACTTCGTAAAAAATCATTAACTAATTGCAATAATTCCTTATTCGTCTTCGTTTGTTGTTGGCTTACATGTGTCAGCTTCCTTGAACAAATATTGTGACGTCGGCAAACATTTCGGATCCAATGATCTGAGCACATAAAATTCGTATAATCTTCAGGAAACATTTCTATAAGCCGTTTTGTTTTTTCCCTGATAGTGCTATAAGTAACAACAAGTTTCTTTGCTCGTTGCTCACGAAACCACTTCACTATAGCAGTCTCGAGCCTATCATGTAGGGGTTTTCGACCCCCACCTGTCACACGTTTTGCATTGCCTTTTACAGCCAATAATTTATTTTCCTGTTTAGCCCAGCGCTTTATTTGTGACCGTTGATATCCCGTACGTTTTTCCAATTTATTCAAAGATTCACCTTCTTTCATCTGTGCAATGATTTTTAATTTTTCATCTACAGATATTTGGCGTTTTCTTGGCATCGTGGTTGAAGGTCTATATCCTATTTTATAAAATTAGTTATGATTTTAGCAGTGGCGGCTCCTGCCTCTAAAACTTGGTGGGGCTTGAAAAAAAATTAGTTATTAATATAATTATTTTTATGTAGGTTTCCACTCTATCTTAAGGCCAACTGCACTAAACATTCCAATTGGTTTTTCAGTGAATTTTACATGTATTTGTTCACATTAAACTTCTTAAATGAACTCTCCTTTGATTTTAAAATTTTTTATATTGGTATAATTTTATCTAAATTTTGTTTGAATTTAGCTGTTCAAAATTGACCAATCTATTTCTTATCTGAAATTTTTGTACCTGCGTAAGATGGAAATAAACTGAATCACTCGTGTTTACTAAAACGAAGCATGCAAGTAAAATAACATTCAGATTAGAGGTACTGCATTCAGAGCGTTAACCGAAAATATTTTGTTCGTTTCCTCAAAATTAATAGCTCAATTTGTTTAAAAAAGAAAATATGAGAAATGATTTTATAAAAAGGAACTTAGCTCTATTCATTGTTATCAAATTTAGGCCTATCCCACTAATTTGAAGAGTATAGAGCTCAACTTCTTTGAAAAACGAATAATAAAATATTTAACAATTCAACAAATCAATAAAAGAAAAAAAAAGAAAATGTTTTATTTCTGCGCGAACAATTCAATAACTTTTCATTTAAATTTGGAATATTTATTACATATTTATAATGCCGCTAATGAATTCAACCGAAATTGATAAACCGTTTTAATAAACCAGTTGCTTCACTAACTGTCCCAAACTTCACCCTGGATCAATTCAAAACAATGAAGGGATTATCTTTATTTTTTCTCGAATATAGACCACGTTTGTTGCAAATTTCGATTATTAATTTTTTTCGCTTGGGAGAGCATGAAAAGAATGGTGTCGTGGCCACGAAGATCTAAAAAAATTCGACTTAATACTAGATTATTTATATTTCGCTGCGGAACTCACGCATCCTGCATCGATCTGTGCGATAATATTAACCGTCCCGAAGGTTTAGTTATTTGAAGTATTTTTTTTAAATTCGTAGCGCTTGTTTCATGTTTTTTAAATAAATGTTTTAAATCCCGAATAACATTTCTGTATAAGTCGATTCCTCTAAATAAAATGCAACAAAAACAAAACAATACATTTTTCTTTGTTATTAACCGTATGGTATTTCCTTTTTGGAAGACCAATCCGACGAAAATGTTCTACTTTTGTATATTGCAGTGTAAATTAATTTAAAACGAAATGTTTGATGCGGCTCAAAACGTTTAATTTCTAATTTTTCTTGTAATGACAACAAAGGAAAATTTTTCTTCAATAAATTATCTACGTGATTCATTTGAAACAAAAACAAAAATTAAATCAATATAAATACAATCTATGAAAAATATATATGTATATTAAAAAATGTATATTAATATTTAACAAATAGTTAAATCAATAATAATTTAATACTATTTATTGGCGAATAATTCAATATATGTATATCTACCGTAACTTTGCAAGCACATATTTTTCACTTAAAAATAAACTTCAAACATTCTGTTAAAATTCAATCCAATTAGCCTCTTTTCCAATAAGGATTTCTCTTTTTACTACTTTTTACTATATTTCTAGCCAAATATTTGCTACGGGCTAAATAAAATCAGCCCTTCACGTATATAAAACCCATAAGTGTTAAAAAGGTTTCTAAATGTTCGGCCAATTAGTATCAAATGCAAGCAAAATTCCTTTAGAAATATAAGAAACAAAACTAAAGGAACGAGTCGACAACACTGTTACTCTATGTGCGTGAGTAAACCCAACAGAGCAAGAGAATTCATACAGCCAGTGAGAGAATCCCAATGAATCGCTCGGGGCTAATAAATTTCAGCCCCGCTTGGACAAAAGTGGATGAATCCATCATCTCAGTCAAGAAATTTTGCATACAAAATGGTTCATCTTTGGGGCTGACTCAACGATAGCCCCTGAGGACCGAGAATTACATGTAAATAGGAATGGCGTTATGATTCGGTCAGATAGAGAGAAAATTGAGAGTTTTCTTATTTGTTTTATTTGCTTTTTTGATACTTTTTCTATGAAATTCCACTTCGAATTTGTTTGTGGTTTATTAGTTTGAATTTTTTGTTTAGAAAATGTAAGAAATTGCAAAAAAATTTGGTTTTTTTTTTGTAAAAATGAAATTAATTCAAAATGTAATAACATGTAATAATTAATTAAAAATATGATTTTCTCGAAAATTTCTGGTGGGGCTAAGCCCCACTAGCCCCTAAGGACGAGCCGCCACTGGATTTTAGTAAATCAAATTGAAGTAAGTTAATCACTCGTCTTAAACTTACACTATTTGTTAAAAGGTATACTCTAAATTAAAGTATATTTAACTCCGTATACTTTTCCGCTAGTAGGTATAGGCCAAAAAACAACTTTTAGATTGTACCTAATTATATTTCTAAATAAAAACACAATCCTTTTTTGCCTTTTTCTGAAAGACCCTGACCCTTGAATCTCATCAACCAACCGATGACATGCGCTTTGGTGAAGCGGGGAAGGGCTAACTAAAGCTATGACAGAAGGAATCAGGAATGTAAAGAGGGAAGAAGAAAGAAGGAAAGTTATGTAGGTGGGAAAGTGGAAAAGGCGAAGGACCGTGGGGCTGGCCGGGATTCGAACCCGGGACCTCTGGGATAGTAGCCAGTCGCCTTACTCCCTAGGCTACCGAGGCCCCCAACGGTAATAGCCGTTTCTTTTAAAAGTGGCATCGTGCCTGAGGGAAATTGTTAAAAAAAGCAACTTCGTTTTAAACCTTCCATTGTGCACAAAAAAATGCCTAAATGAAGAATTAATAATGTACCATGGTACATTATTCGGACCGCTTATTCCTAATAGTGTACCAGTGGTATACTATTATGACTGGTACATTATTCGGAATAGTAGGTACTACCGGTTTGCCACGACATAGTGCAATGTTACTAGATTTGGGGTAATGAAGTGTCAGGAGGGCAGGGCGTTGAAGTAGGTGACGATGGATCCTGCGTTTGAACTCTTCGATGTTGCAGGAGTTCGGGAAAACAGACTGCAAAAGATTATTCCACAGTCGAGGGGTTCTGTTTAGGAACGTATTCCTTTCCTGTAGCGTGAGCGAAGAGTAAAGCAGGAAAGGTTAGTGCGCCGTCCAACTTCTGTAGGCTTATTAGTTAAACGGGAAAATTCACAACTGATGCTTTTCTTTAATAGAAAAAAATTCTGATCTCTGACTTATTTGACAGAATTAATTTTTGGACAGTGATAGAGATGGGGCCGATCCGCTAAGTATATTGGCCTTATTTTTGGACTCTAAGTTTAATTGGATGATCAATATAGAAAAAAAGGTTTGGCCAGAATTAGCTTCCTGTACCAGTAAGCAGGCCTTCAAAAAGAGATTAAATTTGAATTTGCATATCCATGGTACCATGGCTCTGTAGTATGGTGTGGTAATCTGGTGTGGTACAACAAATTCTGGTCGGTCGAAGTCCAAAAAATGGCATATCCCGGAAAAGCGGAGACTTTGCTACTTATAGTGAAGTTAGATAAGCACAACATAAGGAATTGTTTGCAGTCTCAAAATTTCGTTTTGGAAAATACATGCCAACTGGCCCCCACCACGATCACACAATAGCGGTAATGTTTTGTTGCTCAGAGGTGTTTGGTGAAGCAACTTCGTACCGAACAACGATTTCGTATTGCCAATTTCTGTAGAACTTGTTGTGGTTCTCCGTTTGTGGTTAGCAAGCTAAAAGCTTACTTTTTTTGGTGTTTCTTCTCCTCAACTACTCTATTAGGCTAGAGGTGTCCCAATTCTTCTGGCGATAATGTAAATGGGTGTTTCTCTGTAAACTGGTAAATTTTTGCAAGAAATCTGTCCCAGTAACTTTTTTAAGTGAATATGAAAAAAAATATACAATTAAATAGATATCTATCTGGTGGATAATAAACAGTAAGGGACCCAAATATATTTGTTTTATTTTAGGACTTATTGAGTAAATTTAAAAAATTCATATGTCAGAGGACTGTTGCATATGTCAGAGGACTGTATATATAGGTGAAATGAGCATTTATTAGTAGTATATATACTTTAAAAACATTCCTCATGACGCATATATATAAAAATAAAACAGTCTTCTTTGGTAGTTCCAAGTTCTCTGTGTGGTTTCAAGTAAACTTGTGAACTTTTATTTCTTCCTTAGACACTTTCTTCTTACTCGCGCCATGATTAAAAGATGGTTATAGACCTAAAACAAAGGCAAAAGTACAATAATAGTCCCCTAATAAATGAAACAGTCTCCTGTTTCTGTATGTAGCGGGGGACTGTTGACCGGGGACTGTTGGCAGGGGACTGTTTAATTTGTGTAATTGTTACGGTACCATAAAATTCCTTCATTATGACTTTATTTTGTTTTATAGAAACAATATAAGACATCTTATTTAAAACGATGCACAATAGAGAAAACTGGAACACTTTAAAAAAACAAAAATAACACTTAGCAGGGGACTGTCGAATGTTGCGTACCGATGCGCGCATGTGCCCCTCTAACTCTTGTAACACTAAACAAAATGAGGTATAGCTACTTTTGGGGGTAACAAAGCTAACTTCATGTCGTTTACGTTTCGTTACGCCCATTAACAAGTCTGTCTTTACTGTAGATGACCTGATGCGTAACTCGAAACTTTGGCAGGGGACTGTTCATGAAATTCGGGGACCAACTTTAGGTTAAATTAAACTAATCAAAAAATAGTTTAAATACATTAATATTAGAGTCTAATAGCATATCATTTCATATTGATTAAATTGTGTTATATAAGTTAATTGTTTTTAAAATATTAGTTCAATTAATGAACTCAATAGAAAATATTTTGGTTTGGTGACCGGCCAGGGGACTGTTTTTAGACCTAAAAAATACGTTATTGAAACCATATAGGCTTTTAAGTGAGATATTTTCTATATTGTATACTATAGTTTAGATAGTTATAAATTCAAATTTGCAGAAATATAAATATTTCTCGCCATAGTTTCCGTAATATTTGCCAAGGACAGCGATTTTACCACTTTGGTGAGAAACACCCAAATGGTCAAAATCGCCATCTTTGCTACAGAGAAATGAAGAGAACAGTCGCCTTCAGATAGTTTGTCTACTTTATTCAGTATTAGTATTCGAAAACTTCTTTTTCGTTAGTTTCTCCTACAAGTTGGCCAGTACCACTGCCATAGCGGTGTTAGCCTGCTTATTCCAGCAAAATTGGCCTTGCTGCTCCTTCCTCTTCTTTTTTAGGGAAATCTATTTTTTTTGTGATCTCTCTAACCATTGGCGATTATGCAGTATACTACAAGTGGTCGTCACCAAATCGTTCTTCCTAGAAAATGTATGGCATTTGGAGTTTCCATTGCACTGGCGGGTCCAGAAACTTTGGACAGAGAGACAGCAGGTCTGGTTTGCTTGAAGCTTCTCGGGTTTCTGTTTGTCCTGCCTTTTGTTAGTAGAGAAAAAGTTCGCAAAATTGGAGCTCGGGTTCGTCCCAAGGGCGTTTTCAATTTATTTTCTTCGCCCCTAATCAAAAAGCTTGTGCTTCTTTGGTTGTACAGTCAACCAGACAACCTTAACAAGCAGTTTCTCTCCACTCTTTTATCCCGACTCTTGGAAGCTTGCCCATGTTCAGCCCATACCGAAAAAGGTGATTCCAGCCTTCCCTCCAACTACAGCCCAATAGCAATTACTTCTATTTTCTCCAAAACCATGGAGACGATAATCAACAAAAAGCTTATGGGATATTTAGAATCCAACCTACTCATAAACGACAGAGAGTATGGCTTCCGACCAAAAAGATCCACTGGCGATCTTTTAGTCTGTCTTACAGAATACCTCAGCCGTAGTCTGCATGGATCTGGTGAATCCAGTCTGGTTGCTTTGGATATCTCCAAGGCTTTTGATAGAGTTTGGCACTTAGCCTTGTTAGCTAAACTCAAAGCTATTGCAATCGACTCACTTTTACCGAAGTGGATTGAGTTTCCTTTCCGGCCGTTCAATTAAGGTATGTAGTATTGGATGGCGTCAAATCTGAACCCCACCCTATCTCTTCGGGGGTCCCCCAAGGGTCAATTTTATCATCGGCCCTATTTCACATCTTTATAAATGACCTTCTTTCAATCCCCTCCAACCCATTTCTCAGCTTCGCTGACGACGGTACTCTACGTTACTCGTATAGCTTCGATACAAGACAGACTCATGCCAGATCCTGTCTTGATGATCGTGAACTAATGTCCGAATCTATTAATAACGACATTATCCTCATTCTAAAGTGGGGAAAGAAGAATCCTGTCGAATTCAACCCCACCAAAACCGAGCATTGTCTTAATTTCAAAAAAGAAGTTCAACACCTCACCATTCTTGACAGTGAGTGATGTTGAACTAAAGGCCGACTCATCCTTACACATCTTAGGCGTGACATTAGCCAAAGACTTGCGATGGAATGACCACATATTCCAAATTGCCAAACAACCATCACAGTGTTTGGTATTTCTTAAGAAGTCCAAGTTCCTCCTGCAGCCATCAACCCGTGCTGTTATTTATAAATCCTACATTCGGCCTCTTCCCGAATATAACTCTCTCGTTTGGGGCGGCGCCCCAATAACCACCTTGGCATGGTTAGATAAAGTGCAAAAAAGGGCGCTCAAATTAATTGATGACGACACCGCCTGCTCCACCATCGACCCCTTGAGCCACCGTAGGAATGTAGCAGCACTGACAAAATTTTATCGCTACTAACACAGTGACTGTTCCTCCGAGTTAAACGCTCTTCTGCCTCCACGGCAGTCTTATACTCGCAACACCAGATTAGCCCACCCATTTCATTCCCTTCACCTGCAACTGCCTCTTTCATGCACTTAACAAGATATGAATTCGTTTGTTAATAGAACAACTCGACTGTGGAATAATCTGTCGCAGTCAGTATTTCCGAGCTCCTACAACATCCAAGAGTTCAAACGCAGGGTTCATCACCACCTTCTTCAATACCCCCTGTACCTTTTAACCCTTAACCTATATCATCGCATTTTGCCATATCTTTCGCTGTGGGGGTGCAGAGGCTCGAGAAGTCCAGTTATAGTGCACCTCTGAAGTTGCTTTAGTTTTATAGCGGGGGATATGACGGATGAGACTCCAAAGCGGGCCAACCTCTAGTATTTTTAAGTGTGGAGTTGCACCGCTTTTACAATAAACGACACATTTGTTTCGAGAGGCCAGGACCGAATTCCGGTTGTAGAGCCAACAATCAAGAAAGAAGAAGATTGTATTTATATAAAGAACTCGCGAGTATTGAGGGTAATTAAAGGTCTATATTGAGAGGACCTCTATGTAAAGAAACGGCATTTACACAACTGGGAGCAGCAGGTACCTAAATTATATCGTAAGCGGCAGTACAGAACTACTAACTATGCAGACCTCGACACGATGACATTAACACTTTGGCCTCGTAGGTTTTAAAGGGTATGTTTCCTCCCTGATCATGAATGTATTAGCTGATACCAATTGCCAGCTCGTGAAGATTATAAACGCACCTTTATGATGTAAAACAGTAGCGGTACGTATTTACTTCTAGCAAACTTACACAAGTATTCTTCACAATCCAGTTTTCCAATTCCAATATCGGATAACCATGTTAATTTGTCGCTCAATTATCAAGCTATTAGAGCTTCCATCTCCAAAACAAACGCGATTCAGGTAAACCAAACACCCGATACAAAGCGGGCGAAAATTTCCAAAATGAGTTTCTCACTCACTGCCAATAAAGCAATCAAGTGAAACTAACGAATATTCCAGCTCCATGCAGGAAAGGCCATCACAACCACAAGTTGTCGGGGGTTATTCAAATTGCCACAGTGGAAACTGCCGAAATACATGTGTACATCCTGAAATGTCCAGAGGCGAAATACCCTACCTAGAAAACAATTGTTGCATTTTGTATACAAGTGTGATCCATGCCTCAGCTCCGAGGACTTACAGCAAAGGCACTGCTGGAAATTCCACTGCAGGACACGAAGGCATCGCTGGAGCTGAAAATCCCCCCACACATATGATGCTCGTACGCTCTAAATTGCATTACCATAATCCACTTGTAGACCATGTTTAGAACGTGTACAAAATATAATATCCGGCACAAATCTCACAAGAACACCAGACTGATGGCAGTAGTAAACTGTGTAACACGCACACAATATGCTGGCCCAGACATTGTATTAAGGATAGCACCCAGCAGGATCGGACCCACTTGTTTCGTTGCCATAATTTTTTATTAGCGGCAGTGCTTAAGGTCCTGTGTGCGCCGCAGACTATCTCAGGAATTTATTTGCCTAAGACTCACTTCATTAATTAAAGGATTCCACTTCAGATGTAGCAGGCGGGTTCAATTATCTTCAAGGAATCCTTTTTTAATCATAAAGCAAAATAATTGAAGCATAAATATTTTACTTAGAGACCAGCAGTCTCTCGTGCTGCTGTTATGCATCCTTAAAGCCGGGAATACACATGCCAGTAAAACGGGTAAGTAGCTTGCATGCGTGAAAATGGAATATGCTAATAGATGATACAACGGTGATAAATTTGCACTTACTAGTTCCCTACAGGTATATCACCTTGCCTATATCTAGCAAGTGAAAATTTATCGCCGCTGTACCATCTATTGGCATATTCCATCTTCACGCATGCAAGCTACTTACCCGTTTTACTGGCATGTGTATTCCAGGCTTAAAGCAACTCTGCAAGACACTTCAAAGGATATAAATAATAGCATCCAGCTCTATACATAACGAACCGGTTTTTTGCTCTGACACTCTCTTTCCCTCTCGAGTAACCACGGGAGTCAATGGGGCGTCCTTGAGGGCCCAAGTGGGTTTCTACACTTTGTCACTTACTATCCACTTGGAGGATTTATATTTTTTGTGATCACACAAGGTAAGCAAATACTTAAGGGACTTTGGGGCTGCTGCTCTGCCTCCTCCTGCAGCTGTGCCCGAGCAAGAGTAATGGTGGCACACACAGGTGGATATTGATTAACCATTTTGATTGATGATTCTCACGAGCACCGGCGACTGTTGGTAGCTTATGCAGACGACAATTTATGCATAAAAAATATATGTATATGTGTTTTTTGTTAAATCCGTGAAAGTAGCACCTTGAAATGGGATAATTGTTTCTGCTTCAGTAACAGGGATTTAACGAGGGATTTTATGAAGTGCTCATGTCGAAGATGATTACTGCGGAGATTTTCGCTGGAGAGATTTCAATTTGAATTTTGAACGAGCGACTTCAAGGGCAAGGTACTGACTTTATGGTTGGAGTGTTTCAAATTTTGTTCAATTTTGCTATATACAGTTGTATGGATTCAGAGTTGTGTCTATACAAAAAGGACACTGAATATATTATTTACCTTAATTCTCGTCTGGCACTGAATCGGCTAATAGGGAAATAAGAAATATTTATTATTAATTTTCAAGTAAAATTAAAATCAAAATCACCTGATACCTTTAAAACACTGGAAAACGCCTAAAAGCGAGCTTTTTACAATAACGCATTGATCGACGGATGGCCCTCTTTTGATTTTTCGTAATCTATTAACCAAAATTTGCCTAATCGGTTTGCCTAATTAATAAAGTTCATATTCGTAATAAATGATGCATTTATAAATAAGACAAAACTACGCTCACTCTGCGTATGCATGAAGAAGAGGGATGTACATTTCGGTTTTACTATTAGATCTGATGCGAGTTCGGGAAAACTGACTGTGGAAGTTTGTTCCACAGTCGAAATGGTGTAGTTGTAAACGAATTATGTGCGAAAATGAGGGTTGTAGACTGTGCGAGTGAGCTAAGTGAGCTAACCTTGTGTTGCTGCAAATGCATACTTGTGCAGCCAGAAGGTTACTTATTTCAGCAGTTATTGTAGTAAAATCGATAAAATTTTGACAGAGCTGATGCAATGATGGTTCAATGAGTCAGTTGAAAAGAGAATGGCACAATCACCAATAACTTTGAGAGCGCTGTTTTGTACTTTGCACCAATCACATTATGGCGGTTCTAGTGGACTAGCCCAGATAAATGGGTTGAACTATAGGAGGGGACGATTATTACACTTGTTGATTAAAGCCCAAGCGGGTAAGTGAAGGGGGAATTTGCATCTTCTTTAAGAATTCCAACAACTATAATTCCTCTTCAGTAATTTCTAAGCCAACAGCTTCAACTTATACATTTGGTGGTATATATTTTACCTCGTTCTTAATGAGTTGAATTCAAAACGGTTCTTGCGAATCAATCATCCGAATGAACTCTTGATTGTTCTATATCATCGAAACAAAGAGCTGCTTAGTCGCTATCAGCGCAACAGTGAATTGGGTAGGAAGAAATTAACGGCAGATTATAAATACATAGATTAGAGTAAGACCCGAGAACCTAACTAATAGAATTGACCCGTGGAGAGAACCAGTAGATATGGTTTTAGGTATGGGACTCGTTTTAAAAAAAAACTTCGTAGGAGAGCTAGTGTTGTGTGAAATTCTCAATCTGACTGCAGGTTTCTCAATTGGTCAACTTCGACTGATTCTGACGATATTTTTTCACCAAAAGGTCGGGAACTGCTATTGACACAAAATCCATGATCATATATCTTTTTTTCATGCATAACGGCTTCTGTGTCATCTTTTCTAATTTGTTTATAATATTCAATTCTAGTTTGGATGTTCTTTTAACATGGTACAGTGTAAATTGATCCTGTACCTCCTGATTAAAGAAGAGACAGGCTAAAACCAGCTTCAGCAAAGTTAATCCTACAATCGCCTGTTCATAGCGATGTATGTGTTGATTACTCAACCGGCTACGACTGAAGCCAACAACCTTACCGCAAGTAAAGCTCCGAAACAAAACAACTGCTTTCATGGAGATTTATTCCCTGTTGTATGCCAATTGTTTCTCCTTCCCTCCGCTTATTTGAACCAAAGTCTAGAAATTAACAAGTCTTTCATCTTCATATGGTTAATGAGTGAAAGACGAAAAGCTATATGCATAAGTTCTTCAAATGACGATGTCAGGCTATCAGAGAGAGAATGCAATATTTTTATAAACGCTAGCATACAACTAAACAGCAGAAAATTTTATGAGTTTCTATAGGGATAATGTTGATGTATTGGTGCATATTTGCACGTTTGTTTTGATTTATGAAAGAAAACAGCTGATTCAATTTTCTTTCCTTTTCTGTTCTACATACTTTATCGTAAGAGAGAATCTGGCTTTGTCTCGCCGAGTTCACGAAGTATGCGTTGAGTTTTGCTCAGCAGTGATGTTCATATATGCACGCACACAACCAACCGGGTGAAAATTTTGTATGCAGATGAAAGACTTGTTATTACTAGACTTTGATTTGAACTAAGTGAAGCTCAACTGTCAACTGACATTGACTTAGATAAACATCAGGTATCTGGGTATACTTTATTGCACAACTGCTCTGTAGGTATTGGCATTTTTTTTATGTGACAGACTAGAGGCTTAGGGAAAGCCCCTTTGTACTGTCGACAATCTATTTTTTCGTAAACAATGTCGAACAGCAGCTCTAGCCGGAAGTTAGAGAAGAGAGAGACGAGAAGGAAGGAACTGTCACAAACTAGCCGCGATATTTGATTCCACCTACTGGCAACCATTTCGCGACTCTGACATCGGGGCATCTAGAGCAACTCGATGGAGTGTTATGCCTCCTGAAACGAGTTGAATCTCATCAACCAACCGATGGCATGCGCTTGGTGGAGCGGGGAAGGGCTAGGGAAAGCTATGACAGGAGGAATCAGGAATGTAAAGAAGGAAGAAGAGAGAAGGAAGGATATGTAGGTGGGAAAGTGGAAAAAGCGAAGAACCGTGGGGCTGGCCGGGATTCGAGCCCGGGACCTGTGGGATAGCAGTCAGGCGCCTTACCCCTAGATTACCGAGGCCCCATATATATTGTAATGAACGCCTGAGGTTGCGTGCCCGAAGAGGCCAATCTCAAATTCTCAAATTTAATTCACCGTTCCAAAATAACAAATACACCAAGACGGTACCCAGGGCCTCTATAGAAGGCTGGCAAGTCGGGGGTAGTGGTATGGAGATACCACTTATTTTAATGCATGACCACTTATCTGGTTGTGAGCGCCCACACCAAGGCGCACGCAGAGTACCTAAGAGACAATGTAGGGTACGTGCTATAATATTCCCGAGACGGCATCCATCGTCCGCTGCAGTGGCATCCAGAAAGCAACTTAGCCCATAATGCTGCAAAATAAAGCTGACTCAACGAAAGTCCCACTGAAAACTCCATTCTTTCTACAATTATATTCTTTAATAACATTCAACAACAATATGAAGTCAATCAACAAACAACCACACAACCCTAAATCAAGTAATCACTATATTATATAAGTGCAATGTACAATAAGATAAGCTAACTCTCTCTACTTTAAATGTCTGAAACAAATAAATCAAAGAAACCGCCCTGGTACAATTAATGTGTTGTGGCTCATGAAAAATTTACTTCCTTCAACCACCCACCTTGTGGTGATTATAATGAATACTAATAGTGACCGTTAAATGTAAAATTAATAATAAAATGAACGCATTTGAATATTAACTTTAAAAGGTACCTAAATATTAATGAAATATTTTAAACCAAAGAAATGTTGTTGAATATAATAAAATATTAGATAATAAATATTAAGTTAGCAATATATAATTATAAACTTATAGGTGTTGCTAAACTTAACTATTACCATGCCACAGTAGGGCAGTAGAACAAATTCAAAATTGACTCGAAGAAAAATTGTTCACTCAATATTTTATTCAATTAAAAATTGGATATGGTCACATTGAACAAAACCGGTTTAAACCGTTATCTAAACCTGGAATTGAAGAATATTACTACGTTTCCATGACAGTTTGAGTACTCGAGAGCTGGAAAATCTCAAGAACTCGGGCGCCTATACTATATGTTCTGCCTATTTGAAGCGGCATATGAGCTTTTCAGCTGACATTTGAAGTTATTATTATATTTCTTTCTTTTATTGTGCTTTTATTTCTTTATTAATAATTTAGTCTCCTCAAATTGCTTTTAGACCAATTTACAAGCCTAACTTTCACAATTTCGAGCACTTAATCTCTCAAGCTCGGTTTACATGACAAGTACTCGAGCCGATCAGAAAAATCTTGTTGGTCGACTCCAGTCGAGCTTTTTGCGTTTACATTTGTACTTGAAATACGCTTCAAGTAAGCTCCACGCTGTGATGGACACGCACTATATGTTTGCTTGACTGATTTTTCCTTTTCTTCAGTTCCAGCCATCAGCTGAGCACGTAACAAGTTCTTTCCCCCCAAATTGCTAGTTTTTTGTGCTTTGTGTAACTACTAAACTTATATATCCAATACTACTCGTTTCCTCACCTCGCATCCCACGACCAGCGAGCCAATCTGTTTGCGTCTTAAGCTGCCCCGTCTGGCCATAAAACAGACTGAATACGACTGATCTAGAGCTGACGTACTCGATAATGCCTCGAGCACAATAAGTAGATTCTAATTGTCAAAATTTGAGAATATTAGTTAAACTTCAATTTCAACACTCAAATTCCGCAGAATAAACTAACGACATCTGTTTCTAACACTGATGAACAAACAGAATTATTGTATCAAAGTAGTATGTTAATTATTTTGTATTGAATTAAAAAAATAAATAGTTTAAAGAAACTAAAAAATAAGTTCTTATTATAAAATGAACTAAAAAGTAAAAAATAATTTTGAATGTAAAGTTTTTGTTGCTGCAGCCAGTCCTGAGCATTTTTTTCCTCTTCTGTTCGTCTCAAACCGAATTAAAAAAAAGTAGAAATATTTTTTTAGGAGCACCAAATTGTGCATTTTTAGGCTGCTTCGTGGGTCACAAATGTTGGCCTTTTTTTGGGAAAACAATTTGGAGCGGAGGAGGGCGCCATGAGCGAAGTTCTGCATAGGACGTCTAATCTCCGTATAGCAAAACCTATGCGGACGATTCTGAATACATTAGTCTAGGTGCCTGTTGTGCCGGTATTACATAATTTTTCATCATCGAATCTTAAGAAAGTTGTAACATACTTGGGGGCCTCTGTAGTCTAGAGGTAAGGCGCCTGACTGCTATCCCCAGAGGTCCCGGGTTCGAATCCCAGTCCTTCGCCTTTCCCACCTAACTTTCCTTCTTTCTTCTTCCCTCTTTACATTCCGATTCCCCTGTCATAGCCTTCCCTAGTCCTTCCCCGCTCCACCAAGCGCATGACATCGGTTGGTTGATGAGATTCAACTCGGTTCAGGAGGCATAACACTCCAGCGAGTTGTTCTCGACGCCCCGATGTCAGAGTCGCGAAAAGGTTGTGAGTAGGTGGAATAAAAAATATCGCGGCTAGGTTGTGGCAGTTACTTCCTTCTCTTCTCTCTATCTTCCGGCTAGAGCTGCTGTTCGACATTCACTCTATACGAAAAAATAGATTGTCGACAGTACAAGGGGACTTTCCCTAAGCCTCTAGTCTGTCTCATAAAAAAAACCCCTACATTTTTTTAAATCCACAGTGAATTTTTCATTTTACGTTTTTTTTCACGAACTGTGCTCACACAATTTTTTTATTGAAAGGCGTTGAAACGCACGCGGGTTTTGCTGTTTTAAAATAAAAGCTTATTTTTTAGTTTGTTAGTCTATATGTCTTCCGCCATGTTCGCCATATTCAATTTGAAATCACGTCACACAGTTAATTGTATTCTTCCTATCAAGACCTCTCATTTGATACCCAGGTCAGGTGGTCGGAGAATACTATTGAAAAAATCGGCTTGCGATTTTCAAATCGTCTTGCGTCTATATGTAGTTGGACTCGGGTTCAACCTGAGTTCAACTCATCATGTACGAGGTGTGACAATTAAGTAATGAGACTGATTATATTGCCGCGATTGTGGTAACCCTGCGACCTTGAAATTCCCTTTCCCTTCTCTCGGCATCCTTCCCCTCTCCATTGATATATTTGCCATCGCTCTAGCTTGTTTAGTTCCCCTGCTCTGTCGTGTTAAGTAAACGTGTGTTCGTGGTGCTCGTCACGAAAATGGAAAAACGAAATCGGAGACAACCATTGTGAGCTTTGGCGTTTGGTTTCCGGGTCGTATTGAAAAAACCAGCTCTCATCGCCTGTAATAACTCGATCAAGCAGCGTGGGATCGTTTTCCGCTTGTTCCAAACAGTCTTCTGCGACGATCATTCGATGCTGCTTTTGCTCCTCGGAAAGGTTCCTTGGAACCATCTTCGCGCACAACTTTCTCATCCCTAAATCGTCGCTTAAAATTTGTCTGACTGTTTCACGGTTCATACCCAGTTCCGACGCCAACATTCGAACTGTTAAACGCCGATCTTCACGGATCAGGGCGCGCACACGCTGCGCATTCGTGTCAGTCCGCACCTCGACTGGTCTCCCGCTCCGCGCCTCGTCTTCCACGCTTTCACGCCCCTCCTTAAACTCTTTATGCCATCGAAACACCTGGGCACGACTAAGAGCACTATCACCATGCACTTTTACAATTTTAGCGTACGTTTCCGAAGCTGTTTCGCCCAATTTGACGCAAAATTTTATCGCGACGCGTTGTTCTTGATTTCGTTTTTCCATTTTCGTGACGAGCACCACGAACACACGTTTACTCAACACGACAGAGCAGGCGAACTAAACAAGCTAGAGCGATGGCAAATATATCAATGGAGAGGGGAAGGATGCCGAGAGAAGGGAAAGGGAATTTCAAGGTCGCAGGGTTACCACAATCGCGGCAATATAATCAGTCTCATTACTTAATTGTCACACCTCGTATACGTACTAACTTAGTATGTTAAAATTCAGTTACATAACAGAACTGAAACCAAATTCAATCGACTTTAATTTAAATAATTTTTATTTTAAAATTAAATAATGTCCGGCCAAACCAAAGTTTTAGTAAAGATCAAGAATTCTGTTGGCAGTTTCTTTAGGGAAATTTTTTAATTTAACAGATGACATTTTTTAACTTATGTCCGAAAGTTCACTTCAACACTGTGCACATAGCAAATTTTAGCAATTTAACATTGTGAACAAGGCATAAAACTCGGATCTAGAGAGAACATAATGGTACTGCGTGAATATACTACCAACGATGGACTCCTGCCACCAGACGATCTCCGGTTTAATTTAGCCTTGTCTTGTCATGTTGTAATGTGGAGCTCTGCCACCAGGAATGACCATCCTTTTCTAGCTAAACTGAGATGCTGGGCAGAGGCTATGATTGTCTTTATCCCCAAAACGGAGATCATCGAATATCATGCAAGGAAGCATTAAGCCATCAACCTCTCTTTCTCCTGAAAACGATAGAGAAGATTTTAGGCCAACATATAGGGTGGGCCTTACTGCCACTTCTTGCAATTAGGTTACAGGGCGGGCAGATCTACAGAAACCACTATATTTAAGCAAACTAGGGCTAGTAGTTGATTGTGGCGGTCGGTTCTTCAGAGCAGCTTCGAAACAGCAGAGAACTTGCTTTGGGAAAGCGTAGAGGAGAATGAGTCTCTTCCATCCAGCCTTGCTGTTCCGAGGGAGATTGGGATATGAATCTTATATCAAGGTTAGGATAAATCAGAAGCCTTAACCTGGATGGTTTTTAATGATGGGGCTGGAACCACAGACCAAACCGAATGCAGTAGAAACCCGCCCTCCTGTGAAATAAAAGGAACTGGTATACCAGGTATAAGTAAGTAAAGCTTCTCCCCTCATAACTCATTGTTTCTGAAATGTTCAGTCTCGTAATTGTGCTTGTTAAAAAATTAAGAAAATCGCAATTTACCAAATTGACCCTAAATAATATTTTCCCTACATAATATTTAAAAGTCAATAATATTCACTTAAGGACACCCCCGCCTTTTATGCCATATTAGGGTAGCGGCACACACGAGTATATACGATGGTAATTAAGTTACACGACGTCAGGCAAGCATTAATTAGGGGCGCACCATAAGGAGCTGCTCCAGTTTATCATCCGATCCCCAATGGGGACGGGGTAACACGTACCAATTGTTGTCAACGACCACTTCCACATTTGTTTTTCATTTTAATAGTCTCGTTAAAACCCTTGCACACATGTTCCCACAACTTTAATTGAATCGCGGCATCGTGCTCCTGGGCAATGAATTTTACGGTTGACTTTAAGGATACGTCGTAAAAACCTTAAGGCACTCTTACGGCGAAAAAACAAACTAACAGTGTATACAAATGGACTTGAGGCCTATATGGATGGCTGTTAGTTGAAAAAGGCACAGAAGAGGATTCCTTGGTACTCGGGGTGATTTCGTTTATGTTCCTTGCTTTTTTTGTCGAGGTATAAAAGTTCCTCAAGTTGGTGCAGGTGCTTACGCTCAACGTGTAAATGGGAGCGGTTAAGTGGACCTTCAGGTAAGGAAAGTAAAACTAAAAAAAATCGAGTATTTTTTATGCCATGCTTCACTGGCGCTTAGCTTACAGATATTCGCTTTAGGTAAGGACGATTTGTTGTTATAGAGCGGGAGCCCAAGGTACATTTTGACAAGTGATCGTAAAGTGTCTGCAAATCATACTACTTGTTAGTTTATGGTAAATATAGAAGGGAAAAAATAGTCACAAGGTCCACCCGTTTGTAACACATATTTTAATTAATTTATTTATTTACAAAAAAATGACGATTTTAAAGTCATCGTAAAATGCATAAAACTTGTTAAATTCGAAAGATTAAATAAAAAAAAGTAGGCGGAAACATATTTGCAGACGGATCGGAGTTGTAATCATCCCTTGCAGACGGGGTTGAAAAAGCAAATTTTTGTATTAAAAAAAAGTCATCGTAAAATGTCTGCAGTTGAGACTAAACATTATTTATTGATGAGTTATTGATGAAAAAAAAATTGCAGACGATTTGGATGTGTAACAGTATTTTTTTAAAAAAAATTAAAATGCAAATTTTTTTGTATTAAAAAAGTGATGGTATCGCAGCTTTCTTTTTATGCGTTATGATTATAAATGTAAAAAAAAGCATAAAAAATTAACTGCAGACGATTTCAATTTGTAACAGTATTTATTTAAAATTTTGTAATTAGCAAATCTTTTCTTACTAAAAAAGTCATAGTAAAATGTCTGCAGTTAAGAGTAATGAATAATTTTTGATAAGTTATTAATGAAAAAAAAGTTGCAGACGATTTGGATGTGTAACAGTACTTTATTTAAACAAATTGAGCTGCAAATTTTTTCTTAATTGCAAAGTCATAGTAAAATGTCTGCAGTTAAGACTAATGATTAATTTTTGATAAGTTGTTGATGAAAATGAAAGTTGCAGAAGATTTGGACGTGTATAATAGACCGGGAGCCGACCGTAAAATCTACTATATATACTATACTTATATACTGTACCGACTCATCTTTATACAACTTCACTAGCGCACACATTTAAAATAGGACTACATTCAAAAAGCACTAGTACACAACGTTTATTCACCGAAAAACTGAATTCGAGAGGATACTAAAACGTCACCAGGTATGTTCTTTATTTTGCTATTTACGTTTCGTTCGGAATACGCAGTATATTTCGGTAAAAATCGGTCGACAAACTCACTGCTCTGCAATGATTTTCGTCACAGTTATTTACGCGAAATTGGCAGAAATGCGTCGCGAGCCCCTACACATCTATCCGTGGTATTATGTATTATTCCGTGTATGCGTTCAGGGAGCGCGCGCGGAAGCCTTTGCATGTGTGTACGTACGTGCGGTTTCTTTCTCTGTGACGAACAGCTAATAAATAATAATAATAAACGTTTATATTACTTTCAGTTGTTTGGAGTATAAAATTTTGAAATGGCACAGAATACATCAGCGGATGAGATGAAACAGGACTTGACACCTAATGTTGAAACTCAGAAGTCACCAAAAAAATGTTGTTTATGTAGCAAAGGAACAGAGTGTGAGCAATTGAAACTTTTTAATGAAAACAATTTGCGGAAGTGCATTGAATCAGAAAAAATAAAGATTTGGTGCTCTTCAAACCTACCAAATTGCTCCGTAAAAGTGGACTCCTCGGTACACTTGCCGCCCGAAGTTAATAATGATAGTTTTTACCACTCCCTATGTTATCGTAGATTCACTGCTGTTAATAAATTTTACCGCGATGCCTATAATAATAGAAGTAGTGAATGGACTGTTGAAACACCGTAAGTACACTAAAAAATATCTCTAAAACTATGTTTCTGTAGATTAAAAAAAATGAATTGCTTTTTGATGAGTGCGCGATCTTTTTTTTATTTTTTTAGGAAACCAGAGGACCAACCCACTCAGTCATATGATGAGCCGTTAGTACCACTTTATTTATTAATATATACTCATTCACGCGCATTTGTATAAATTCATTATTATTACGTTAGTTTTTTTTTCGTGTTTATTCGAATAGTTTGAGCAGTTGAATTGATTTAATTTGAAATAATTATATTTAACAACTTGATCAGTCAGTGCGCGTTGGATTAAAATTTTCAATATTATTTGTATAGAATGAACGATAACACCGATGAAGGCTCAGAAAGCAATGTTAATGTTTGCATAATCTGTTGTCGACGTTTCCGACGGCGAAGAGGACGTCTTCAATGTTTATCATCTACGAAAAAATACAACGCTTTTGTAACTATGAAATCGCATGCTATCATGTTAGATGTTACTGATTTTGTAGTTAGTTTAGAGAATGCTGAAGTTAATAATAAATCAATTTTATACCATGCTGCTTGTAAACAGGAATATAAGCACTATTTCGATGCAAGAGTAAATAAAAAAAACAACACATGGCACAAAAAAAGATTGGCACGCAAAAACGCGTTTAAAAAGTTATGCACTTTCATCAAAGATAATGTTATAGATGCCAAAAAATCATACCACATTGCTTTTTTACAAGAAATGCTGAACGATTTAACAAGACAATGTTACAAGCACGTTGATTTGAATGTTGAAGAGAATATATATGTACCTTCCGTCAAGGACAAAATATTTAAAGTTAAACCGTTTACTGGCAAAATTAAGGTGTTACAAATCCAGTCTAAATTAGTCTTAGCTCCGTCGTCTGTGACCGACATAAATATGGAAGATTGTACAGACAGAGAACTTTTTGATAAATGCGCTTACAGATTACGAGATATTATTAAGAAAATGAAAGTCACGAAGCTACCGGATAATATTAATGCATCTGATGTAATTAAAGGCGAATGCGATGACATTCCAGAATTAGTCGATTTTTTTCAAAAGATATTAACAGGCTGCAACTCGAGAAGAAAAAAAAGTCCCAGCGCTGAACAGCGGGCTAGCACTTTAGCCGCAGACACAGTTTTTGCCGTGCATCGAGGCAAAGTTCTCAGCTCCAAACATATTTCTTTAGCTATTGTAGTAAAAAGCATGAGTGGTAACAAGAATCTGCTTGCCTTGATGAATAAATTTGGTTACACCATAAACTATTGCAAGTTATTAGAGATAGAGACGCAGCTAGCTGAAACGAGCTTGCGCAGATCTACCCTCTGCCCAGAAAACATTTCGCGGACAAGTAATTTGCGTACAGGTGTCAGTTTTGACAACTTCGACAGATTCGTTGAAACATTAGACGGTAAACAAACATTACATGATACTCAGTTTATAATTTATCAAGATGATTGCGGTCAGAATGCTCTTTTGCAAGAACAAGTAGAACAAGAAGTAACCGTAGCGACACATTCCAGGAAAAGGAGATCCTTTAAAGATTCAATAGTACCTGATGTACCACCATATCCAAAACGTATTAAAGTTTTACAAATGTTACAGAAACATTGTGTGGGCATTCCACCAAAGTTAAATGAGTATAGAAATATTGATGCTGCTTGGGTTATTTCCCTTGCCCTAGGTATAAAAACTCCTATGTGGGTTGGGTATAATGCGCAACTGTACAACGATTCTTCAACAACTCAGATAGTTTCTTATTTACCACCTATAAACGAATCACCAACTAACACAAACGTGGTTGTGGAATGCCTTAAAAGATGTGTAAAGATTGCAGATGAGTGTGGCCAAGAATACATTGAAGTTACCAGCGATCTTGCTATTGCAAAAATTGTTTTTAGAATACTATCAACCGAGGAAAGAGATAAGAAAGACTGGCATATCTTTAAACGAATATTCCCTCATATGGGGATATTACATATTGAATTTTCGTTGCTGAAGGCTATTGGAACATTTATCGCCGATTCAGGGTTAACGAACGTTTTGGTTGACTGCAATTTGCTCGGTGCTGGAGCAGTAGTTGGTTTTTTAAAAGCAAAAAATTTCAATCGTGCTAAAAGATTGCACGTTTTGATTGCAGGTGCATTATCGAAAATGCATTTTGACTTTTTTATTGAAACAGAAAAGATTGCGATTTCTAACAATATCAAGCAGTATCTGAAAACCCTACAAATGCATGGATTTATCAATGAAAAGATAGATAATGAAGAACTGCTTGAATTAATAGAAAAATACTTGGAATTTAGATGTGAAACTGAAGCAGGTGAACACGGCAAAACAGCACAATTTTACATGAACTACGTAAAATACGTCAATTACTACTTGTTGCTTGAGAGGAGCGTTCGAATGGGAGACTTTGATTTATTTCTCTATATTTTACCTACCCTCAGTACCTTGTTTTTTGCTTTTAATCACCACAATTATGCCCGGTGGCTACCATATTATCATCAATGCTTGGTAAATGTAGAGACTACTCACCCAGGCCTTGAGAAAAATTTAAGAGCTGGTTCATTCGGTGTAAAAAGAACAAGTAAACCTTTCTCCAGGCAACCCATTGATTTGGTAACTGAGCAAACTGTTAATAAAGATGCTGGCAGAAAAACGTCTGGATTAACTTACTTAACTAATGCAGCAGGAGCTCGAATGAGGTAACAAATTTTTTTTTTTTTTTGACGTGACAACGTCTATTAAAACGATGAACGCCGGCTGCATGCACGAAAAATGATGACTCATTGTCCCGTTATGTCCCGTTAGTCCCGTTAGTCCCGTAAGTCCCGTAGTAATTTTAATAAAAATTTGATTGTAGTAATCTTAAAAATTTGATTAAAATTGTCAAAAATTGTCAACAATAATATTTGTTGTGGATTCTCGATTGTGAAAAAGCGCAGCAATGTGATGTCAAATCAGCAGTATTGCGAGTTTCTTCGAACCACCAATCCGGAACAACGGGAGATCAGAGATCATCCTTGAAGTCATTCACCGATTACATGGTTGTGGAGATGGCATTTTGGAAGCGCTACAAATTTTCTTCACCGGTCCGGCGGGCTGTGGAAAAACTTACATATTAAAGTGCCTTATGGAAACGTACAACCGATACCCTCAGGAGCACAACTCGATGAACAACGCCTACATTGCCTGTGCAAGCACAGGTAAAGCCGCTGTACCTCTTGGTGGCACTACAGTGCATTCAGTGTTTCGTCTCACAACTTCTCGCGTGACAAAACTCTTATCCACAGAAAATTTGCAAGCCTACAGAAACATGTTCGTTGGCGTCAAAGCTGTTTTCGTCGACGAGATCAGCATGTTAAGTTCAGCCATTCTTCAAAAAATCAACTACCGACTGCAGCAGATTACCGGCTTTTATGACAAACCATTCGGAGGCATCCACGTGATATTATGCGGAGATTTCAGACAGCTACCACGGTCTCATGGCGTTGTCACGTTAAACTATCGTCCGTAAACCCTCTTTACAGACAACAAATTTTTTTCAAAATAAAAAAAATAAAATTTGTTGTCTGTAAAGAGGGTTTACGGACGATAGTTTAACGTGACAACGTCATGAGACCGTGGTAGCTGGCTGAAATCTCCGCATAATATCACGTGGATGCCTCCGAATGGTTTGTCATAAAAGCCGGTAATCTGCTGCAGTCGGTAGTTGATTTTTTGAAGAATGGCTGAACTTAACATGCTGATCTCGTCGACGAAAACAGCTTTGACGCCAACGAACATGTTTCTATAGGCTTGCAAATTTTCTGATAAGAGTTCTGGATAAGAGTTTTGTCACGCGAGAAGTTGTGAGACGAAACGCTGAATGCACTGTAGTGCCACCAAGAGGTACCGCGGCTTTACCTGTGCTTGCACAGGCAATTTAGGTGTTGTTCATCGAGTTGTGCTACTGAGTGTATCGGTTGTACGTTTCCATAAGGCACTTTAATGTGTAAGTTTTTCTACAGCCCGCCGGACCGGTGAAGAAAATTTGTAGCGCTTCCAAAATGCCATCTCCACAACCATGTAATCGATGAATGACTTCAAGGATGATCTCCCGTTGTTCCGGATTGGTGGTTCGAAGAAACTCGCAATACTGCTGCTTTGACATCACATTGCTGCGCTTTTTCACAATCGAGAATCCACAACAAATATTATTGTTGACAATTTTTGACAATTTTAATCAAATTTTTAAGATTACTACAATCAAATTTTTATTAAAATTACTACGGGACTTACGGGACTAACGGGACTAACGGGATATAACGGGACAATGAGTCATCATTTTTCGTGCATGCAGCCGGGTTTCATCGTTTTAATAGACGTTGTCACGTCAATAAAACAAGTACAATTGTATTATTATAATTTTTTTTTTATTAAAAAACAATTTTGTAACATTATAGATGGGCCATCAATCACTGCATTATATCCTTTGTGACACGAAATTTATTGGAAAAATCGGGCATATATAAAACAAGCGAGGTTACCAATGACTTAAGTAACAGCCGAATGAGCAAAAATTTGGCTGGTATAAAAGATTTTGAGGCAGGCACCACAGCTCGTATGAAGCCATTTGATCAAACTCTCAATCAAGACTGCTTGTACAATATAAGCACAGGTCAAAGTGCTCCATTAGAAGTTACTGAATTTTTGTTATCTGTTGAGAGCATTGGTCAACAGAAACAGGAAAAGTTCATTTCAGAATGCTCGGAAGATATAAATAAATTTGATACAATATCGTTGAAGAAAGTAGCTGTGAAAAACTTTACGACAACTGTAAAAAAAAGGGTTACGTCCGTGAAAACAAATGTGAAGACCTTGAAGGTACAAAACAATCTATTTGGACAGTTGTTAAGAATTGCTTTGGAAAATGATGTCGACATGACAAAGGTTAAAATTTTTTTTGTAAAACTATGAATATGTATTGCTGTTTCTTTGTTTTGTTTTTGTTTTATTTTAACAGTTATCCATAAATAATATTAACAACTATTTTGTAGGTTTTAACATACCCTTTATTTGAAGTACCTCTTTCTCTATGTCACATCGATGGAACAATGAACAAAACTGATAAATCTGCTTTAACACAGCAACTAGAAAAGAGTATTGAGCACCATGCCACACCTGATCGTGTCGATATCCAATTGTACGATGGATTTGCACTTTTTTATGAAATGAAAACCATCCCCCTCACGTTTGGAAACCTTTCTTTGTCATTTTTAAAAAAAAATTGTGTTACCGAAGCAAAGGAAATACATTTAATCTTTGATACGTACAGAACCCCATCCATAAAAAGCAGCGAACATAAGCTTCGAGATACTTTCTCCGTCGAATACGATATAAGGGGTACAGAGCAAGAGCGACCATCCAACTTTTTTCGTGAACTTCGCAATAGCATGTTTAAAGAGAATTTGGTTCGATTTTTTATGCAACACTGGGCAACAAGTGACATAAAAGAAATAATAAAAGATAAAATATTGTACGTAAATTTTGAATTATGCTACAAATTCACTGTTGAGAATGAAAATGTAACAAGAACAGTGGAGAATTCATTAACATGCACGGCTCACGAGGAGGCCGATACAAAAATTGTCTTTCATGTTTGCAATATTCTGACCGAAAATGCAAATGTTGTTTTAAGGTGCACAGACACAGACGTTGTCGTAATCATGCTTGCTAATATGTTTAATGCATCAACACACTTGAATGTTTGGATGGATTATGGCACAGGTAAAAATAAAAATTGCTTGTTTGACGTTTCAGACATTTTCCTTATCCTATGAAATGATTTTGTTGTTTTCTAGGTAATAACAGAAGATTTATTCATATCACAAAGATTTATCAAACTTTGGGTGTTGACGCTTGTCGCGGCTTAGCAGGGCTGCACGCTTTTACGGGGTGCGACTACATGCCGTGCTTTTATCGTAAAGGGAAAAAGCAACCACTGAAAATATATCTTAATAACAAAGACTTCCAACAAGCTTTTATAAAAATGGGTGATGAGACGGAAGAAAATTTTCCTGACATCGAGAAGTTCACATGCAGGTAATATATAATGTTAAAAACTTGATTTTCAGATCAACCAAGATTAACATTTTGTGTGTTTTATAGTATGTACGGGTTCAAAAGTGGCATTTCAATCAATGAATGCAGATATGCTGTGTTCATGAAAGCGACTGCAAATGAGAAACGAGAGGCAGTCCTTGACAGTGCGAGTAATGTAGATGCTACCTCATTTCCACCATCGCAAATTGAGCTAAAATATCAAATACTTAGAGCAAGATACATCAGCAGTATCTGGAGCAACTGCCACAAAAAGCAGCCATCATTACTGACACCCGAAGGAAATGGCTGGATTCTTCAGAATGATACTTATTCTTGTCAGTGGTACAGTGGTGAGATGGTACCACAGGATGTCGCAGAGATAGTGGTGGAGCCCGAAAACGAAACAAGCAATGATAATGGTAAAAATTTTCATACATTTTTGCAAAATACATATCACGAATTTTCGAATTTTCGATTTTTTTAGATTTAACAACTGATGAAGAAGATGAAGAAAAAAAAGAAGATGATAAGATGAACGATGAATTATTAGATTACGTATCTGATGATGAAAGCGATGATGATAGTTCATATGAAATGGATAGTGAGTATGAGATGACAGAGAGTGAACCAGAATAAATTTAAGTTATTATAAAATAATATTCGATATTTCAAAAAATATATTACTCTGGTACAAAATACAATGCTAATTTTTTAAATAAATTTCTTCACCTATTAAATAGCTACGTTAATTGTTTTCTTTACTACATTATACAAATCCAAATTCTCTGCAAATTTTTTTTTCATTAGTGCCACATTAAAATTAATCGTTAGTCTGAATTGGAGACATTATACTGACTTTTTGTGTTAAAAAAAAAGTTGCAACTTTATATGTGTAAATAACTAAAATTTGGATAATGTGTTACTCCTAATAAAAAAGAAATATATAGTAAAACAAACTTCATAATAACTTAAGTATGATATGTCGACGTTTACCGTTTTCTTAACAAACTTATACACGTCCAAATCTTCTGCATTTTTTATTTTCATCAATAACTTATCAAAAATTAATCATTAGTCTTACCTGCAGACATTTTACTATGACTTTGAAACTATGAAAAAATTTTGCAACTTAATTTGTTTAAATAAAATACTGTTGCACATCCAAATCGTCTGCAAAATTTTTTTTTATTAATAACTCATCAAAAATTAATCATAAGCCTGAATTGCAGACATTTTACTATGACTTCATTTATTAGTGATATATATGCAACTTCAACTTCGTCAGCAAATTTCATTGCAGCTCCGGGTCGTCTGCTACTATTTTTTTCATTAATAACTCATTAAAATAAATCATTAGTCTGAATTGCAGACATTTTTCGATCACTTTTTTAATACAAAAAAATTTGCATTTTAATTTTTTTTAAAAAAATACTGTTACACATCCAAATCGTCTGCAATTTTTTTTTCATCAATAACTCATCAATAAATAATGTTTAGTCTCAACTGCAGACATTTTACGATGACTTTTTTTTAATACAAAAATTTGCTTTTTCAACCCCGTCTGCAAGGGATGATTACAACTCCGATCCGTCTGCAAATATGTTTCCGCCTACTTTTTTTTATTTAATCTTTCGAATTTAACAAGTTTTATGCATTTTACGATGACTTTAAAATCGTCATTTTTTTGTAAATAAATAAATTAATTAAAATATGTGTTACAAACGGGTGGACCTTGTGACTATTTTTTCCCTTCTATATTTACCATAAACTAACAAGTAGTATGATTTGCAGATACTTTACGATCACTTGTCAAAATGTACCTTGGGCTCCCGCTCTATTAGTTTTGTGAACCATTGAGGTGTGATGGTGCGAAGAAGGCTGTCTCACCTGTAATTTTTGTTATCTCTCATCAGTCACACAAATCTTTAACATCTTCAGTCCTTCGATCCCTGTCTAATCGTCCATTTTGTTGCAGTATTTTTTCTCGCCAGCACGTAATCGATGGTTTCCGTTAATTTCCTTCTGAATGTGTCCAATCTGAATTCGTTTGGCCGACAAATTTCTCTCGTTTTTCTTAATTAGGAACGTACCTAATCGGCAGCAGAATGTTCCGAATAGCAAATAACCTCAGTAATTTCAGTTTGTTTTCTTCGTCCTTGCTCTGCCAGCCAGTCCACCCCCAAGCCATGCTCACTCTCTGACAAAACTTTAGCAAAAGGTAATATGGATTGTATACATAAAGGTGTGCCCAAACACGAGCGGCCTGTAGTAAAGCAGGCTAGTATTTTGTAAAAAGGATTTAATCCTTACGCCGGCCGCAGTTCGTATATATAGCAACAAATGTTTATGGGCGCCACCCACAAATTAATTTATTTATTTGCTTCGCACAAATCTTTCGTGGCTGGCAATGTGAAATTTTATTAAATTTCCACGAAAGTGAGTCTCCCCCCAACCCTCTCCACCCCCACGGCACTACCCGATCCGTTTCACCACCTTCCACAATTCCAGTCGTTTACTTTGAAAAAGGATAAGGTCCATAGAGTTGAATTTATCTTCTCATTATTCAAGCTAAAAAGGATGCCGCTGCTTAGCAACCACAACACTGAATATATTTTCTCTTTCTTTCTTGTTGTTTGTTTGCTTCTTTCGTCTTCCCGTCTTCCAAAAAAGGAAAGGTTTCAGATTTCGTAATTTAAAAACTGCGTATCTCTTTACGAAACGATTCAAGGATTTGCGTAATAATTGGCTCTTAGTGAGGGGCTTTTAATGATACTCCCCGACTCCGAGGACTTTTTTATGAATTAGAGAAAAGGTGAATTTTATTTTTATATTTACAAAAAAAAGGATGCTATTATCAGGATGCTAAGGCTATTATGTAAAATATATATTGATATTTTAAAGTGGGCATTCAATTTAATCAATTAATATAAATTCCTTTCCAAAGCCTTAACAATATTGACACGCTAAAATTAATCCCACATAAAAATCAATTAAAGGACCAAATCCTTAAAATAATAAATAATAATAATAATGCAAATATTTCTCAAACAAAATTCAACATCTTTAAAACTTTTCTACTTAATGAAAGCAATGCTAACAACAACAAGCATTTTTCCGAGAAATGTCCTTTGATATCCTTTCGAAAGAATTCGTACCTTTCAACTTACAAGTATATATCTATAAACTTTGTAGCAGTATTGATGCCGACGATATCTACGGTGTTTAGCTGTTGGAATTTTTTCCTAAAAGGATTTCTTCTTTGACAATGTCCTTTTGGCATCCTTCTGTACGGCAAGGATATGGATCGGGTGACAACAAAGTATGTACTTGAAATAATTAATAATGATTTTTTAAGTGGGGAGGATCGAAGGGATACTTTTTAAAGTGGGTGCTTGCTAAAGGCTATTTTTTATTTTAAGTGTTGGTCCTTAAGAGAGAATTGTGGTAATCGTGATAATACTTTGACCATTTTCTATTGATTTAAATTTTTGTAACTTTTTGGACGACAGAAAGAATGTCGCTCCAGTAAAAATTTCACTTTAAGTGATTTTATCTCAAGAGGGTAAAGGTGTAAAGAATCGATCTTCGAAGAATCGTACCATTTGAACGGCGCACTTCGCAAGAACGCACCTTTCCATCGCGTCCCGGGCAATGTTTACCACCCCAAGTTTCCAGAAAAGTCTAGGTGACAGTTGGACATACATGATGATAACCTCACCAACTTCCAGCTGAAAAGAAAATTACGCTCAGTATGATGTGCGGATGTGAGCCGTTGAATGCATTCCTTGTTAAATATTTTCATGAAGAGATGGGAATATCGTATAGTTGGTTCTTCAATTTGGCCCTTTATCCGTGTCTGTCGCTTGTCCCGATTGTGATGATTCAATAAAAAGATAACTTTTTCCAATAACCAAATTACTATTTATTCGCAATTAATTATTAGACTTTCTTAAATATAAATTCAATAAAAATTCAACAAATTGCCAAAATATTTCAATTCAATCTTAACTTCGTTATTAATTCGTGATTTAGTACTTGAAAATTCGTAAATTATTCTTTATTTGTTTTGTAAATAAGAATTACCAAACTATTGCTTGCTCTGATAGCTTAATTGATAACGCCACCTATCTGTCAGATGACGATCGATGTTTCGCCTGATGTGTTCTGCAATTAGAACAGCCAGGAATAACCTTTGTGTTGCTGCACTCTGGTTTCGTTTCTTGGGAATCGCTTGGGATTTGCTTGCTGTTTGCTGCCTGGTTGCTGCTTGCTGCCCTGGTTGTGGCTTGCTGGACTGATTTGCCTTGTTTCTTCGCAAATTCGTCCCTCTGTGGTTGGTTAGAGTAACTGCTGAAATCAATTTTGGTGATTAAGTTACTGCTGTATTAAAGACTTCAAAACTGTCTTTAATTCGGGCTTTACTGGGAAAAGACCTCAATTCTGTCTTTCCAGAATGCTAAGTTCGATACTTAGGCTTTGAAATTGCTTTATTGCTAAAACCTCAATACAGATTTTATCTTCTAGTTCAAGACTCTAGAAAGATTAAAAGCAATCTGATTTAACGCCGTCTGTGCGTCGGTATTTATTTCTCTTTGAAGAATGGTTGAGGCTATTCTGTAGTAGGGGGCTTCGTTCTCGAAGTACATAATTTCGTGTTTATGTACTAGATCTGCGTGCGATGTCCGATCAGCTGTTCTTGTTTATCTTACGGCTGTCAAATGGAGGCCTTTTGCACGGTAAGTGTTTTCTTCTAATTTTAGTTTATTTACTAATTTTAGTTAATATTTTTAGGTTTTCTAGTGGGGATGGACGAGGAGGTGGAGCCCGCGACCATCATATTGGGGTTGTCAGGTGAGTACTTTTGTGGGACTTGTTTTGGATTTTTAATTAATACTTTTTTGTTTACAGACTGTGATTTGCCGACGGCATTTCGGCATCTTCGTGGATGGATTTTCTGGTGGGTTTTTGGTTTTAAAAACAGGTAAAAATTTAATATTTATATTTAATAATTCGTTTCTATTTGCAGGTACGAATTTCATGTTGTTTTTTTGCTGTTTAGTGCTGTCCCTTAACGTGTGTGTTTTTTTGTAGATTTTGTAGATCCATGTAATTAGTTTGTTTGTTTATTTCCAATAAAATTAAAATATTGAAAAACTTGTGTTTTTATTTATTACTCCTTTTTTTATTTTATTTCGTTTTCAGGGTTTTTTTTGCAGGTTTTTGATTTTTAAAAATAAAGTGAAGAAAATAGTGAATTTTGTGGTTTTATTTAATATTCCCTTTTTTGCTTGGTTCTTATTTTCAGCGTCGCCGGAACATTCTCCCCGCCTTGAAGCGTTAAGCTTCAAAAAAAAAAAAAGTGTTTCGAGGAAGCTTACTAAGATATTTTTGTTTTCCGGCGGAAACGCCATTGTGGTATTTTTCTTAGGGTTCGTTGTTGCTTGGCTGAAACACCGTGTACATTGGTGATCGTTTTCCGTAATCCTGTCGTGGTATCTTCTATTTCCTTCCTTTTGGGCCAATGCTCCTTTGTCTGTTGGAGCCAATGCGGACCTGTCCACCATAACTTATGGAGTTTTAATTCACTCGGCGATAGTCCTCTTGTGGCGCAGTCGGCAGGGTTGTCCTCTGTTCTGATGTGATTCCAGCTGCTTTGGTCTAGCAGTTGATGTATTTGTGAGACTCTGTTCGCCACAAATGTTTCCCATGATGATGGGTGTTTTCTCAACCTTGCGAGTACAATTGTAGAATCAGTCCAAGCATGTGTAGCTACCTGCTCGAACTTCATGTCGTCCTTTACTTGCGCCAGTAGTTTGGCCAATAAGTGCGCTCCGCATAACTCTAGCTTTGGCAGTGAGATGGTCTTGATGGGTGCCACTTTGCTTTTGGCAGCGATTAAGTGGCAATGGCAGTTGCCGTCTTCGTCCTGTGTCCGGATGTACACGGCTGCTGCATATGCTTTGATGGATGCGTCGCAAAATCCATGGATTTCGATGTTCTGGATTTTGTTGTGAGTTTCAATCCATCGCGGGATTTGAATAGTTTGGATGACTTGGAGGTCTGCTCGGAACTTTCGCCATTGTTGATCGATGTTGATCGGGACTATTTCATCCCAGTCGAGTTTTGTCAGCCAGAGACTTTGTATTAAAATTTTGGCATTAATTGTTACTGGGGTTAGCCAGCCGATGGGGTCGAACAGCTTCGCAATTTCGGACAATATTTTCCGTTTTGTATATATTTCTGGTGCTGACTCCATGCTGACCTTGTACGACAGTGTATCGCTGGCAGGATTCCATAATAAGCCAAGAGCTTTGACTTCTTCTGCATTCACTGCGAGTGGAAATGAGACCTCTCGATCGGTTGCCGGAACTTCTTCCAAGATGGTGTTGTGATTCGCGGCCCATTTTCGGAGCTCTAGCCCTCCAGCTCGGAGAAGCTGAATTAGTTGCCTTTGTTTCTGTCTTGCTTCTTCTATGTTATCTGCGCCAGTCATCAAATCGTCAACGTAAAAATCGTTGAGTACGGCGTTAGAGCCGATTTGGAATGATTCTGCTTCATCTTTCGCCAATTGGTGCATGGTTCGGATGGCAAGGAAAGGAGCGCTCTTTGTTCCGAACGTCACGGTTAAGAGTTTGTAGTCTCGTATAGGCTGATCTGGTGATTCCCTCCAAACAATTCGTTGATAATCGGCATCGTCTGGATGAACTCGTATTTGGCGATACATCTTTTCTATATCGGCCATGTAAGCAATGCGGTATTTTCTCCATCGCATGAGTGTGGACATCAAAGAGTCTTGTATCACTGGACCATTCAATAATACGCTATTGAGTGAGTTTCCGTTGGCAGTCGGACGGGATGCGTCGAAAACTACTCTCAGTTTGGTGGTCGTGCTACTCGGTTTGATGACAGCATGGTGAGGCAGGTAACAACATCGATATGTTGTCGTGCCGTTAGGCAGTTGTTTTGAAGTGCTGATTCGGGGGTGGTGGCAGGCACCATGTGACCTAACGTCAAATATTCTTGTATGCATTTGACGTAGTCCGCTTTCAAATCGGGATCTTGTTGGAATCGTTTCTCCATTTGCATCAATGTTCGAATGGCGATGTGTCTTGATGCGCCAAGTTGTATTTTATCAGCTACAAATGGAAGCCGTACCTGGTAACGTCCGTTGCTGCATCTAGTGACGTTGTGTTTGAAGTGGTTTTCGCAACGGGTTTCTTCTGTTGTCCATTTGGATCTTGATGGAAGTTCTTCTAGTTCCCAGAATCTCTTTAGCTCATCGTTAGGAGTCGCCTGAGTGAAGAATGTTTTCATATGTGTGTTTGCTCGTGCAGCTGAAGTGGTCTTCCCAGAGATGATCCACCCAAACACCGTGTTTTGTCCCACTGGGGCTTCCTCGTTGCCTTTCCTTAGGCCGGCCAAGATGATCATGGGGTATACATCTGCTCCTAAAAGGATGTCGATGTGACCCGGCTTGTGGAATGTTGGATCCGCTAATTCGAGACCCTTTAAGTGCGCCCAATCCTTGCTAGAACATTCACTATTTGGTAATGGATTATATATAGATTTTCGAGGGATACCGAATCAGACCACTATTTGCGGGTCCCTTTTCGTCCCTCTGCCTAGAGTCATCTTATTGGGGTTGCAGTGGGTTGTCCCATTGCTCCCTTACTTCGACTCCCCTAGTTATCGCAAGCAGCTGATTGAAGGGAGTCTGCCTCATGTCCTCCATCCACTGGAGTCCAGTTATGGCATCCCTTTTCCTCGCCACCGCCGGACAGTGACACACTATGTGTGTGGCCGTCTCAGGTTCCTCCAGGCACATCCGACAGGTGTCATCCTCCAGAATTCCCATTCTTTTTAGGTGATACCTGAAACATCCGTGTCCTGTAATCAGTGCCACCAACCATCTGAGGGTTCTCCTTTGCATATGCAGGATCCTTCTTCTGGCTGCGGTAATCGGCAGCGTAAGCACCATCTTAGCCTGCCTACACGTGGTCATAGCGTCCCACCGTCTCCGGTGTTCCTCAGCGACCCATTTCTCGATGTAGTTCCTTACCAACCCTCTGCCAATGGCAGAGTATGGCTCCGGTCCCCAGAATTCCGAGGTTGACCCCTGTTTTGCCAGGTTGTCCGCCTTTTCGTTCCCATCGATGCCTGTATGTCCTCTAACCCAAGCTAGCGTCACGTTGTTTTGTTGCGCACACCTGTTCAGTTTTTGGACACATTCCAACGCCAGAGACGCATTAATCTCTGTCTGGTTCATGCGCTTAATCACAGCCTGATTGTCCAGTGCTATAAGGATACTTCTTCCCTGCACCTGACCCTCATTTATGTGATCCAGCGCGTGCAGCAGAGCAAGCATTTCCGCCTGGTAGACTGAGGTGTAATTCCCCAAAGCCAGAGAGCAGGTCAGATTTAAGTCCTCCGAGAAGACTCCCGCACCTGCTCTGCCGTCAATCTTGGATCCGTCCGTGAAGATATATATGTCTTCCGGTCTCCCTTCGGGGAGCGTTCCGTTCCCTATGAGGGTTTTATGATACCTTTCGGTCACCCTCATTTTTGTGATCCCTTCCATGGGCATCATGAGCTCCCTAATCCCTTTAATGCGATCCAGGATCTTCATGTGCCCATATAAGGTTCCTGACGCCTGCCATGCGGCATCCCGTCTCATCCGAATCGCTGAGGCTGCCGCAGTCTTCATCACCTGGAGGTCTAACGGCAGCAGCCCTAACAGCGCCTCCAATGCCGCGGCGGGTGTGGTGCGGAAAGCACCGCTCACACCTACGCAGGCCATTCTTTGCACCTTGTCCAAATGCCTCTTGACGGTTTTCTGTGTGGCTTTAGTCCACCAGACCACCGAGGCATAAGTTATGATGGGTCTCACCATCATGGTATATGTCCAGTATGCTAACCTTGGTGAGATACCCCACCTTAGTCCACATACTCTTCTGCACTGGTGAAGCACCCTTGTCGCCTTCTTAATCTTCTCTTCAACGTGGTATTTCCAGGTTAGTCGCGAGTCCAAGTATACACCCAGATACTTGACCATCCCAGACACCTTGATCCTCGATCCAAAAAGCATGAGGGGCTGAAAATCCAGATCTTTAATCTTCCTAGTGAAGATTATCGCGTCTGTCTTATTAGCATTTATGGTGAGGCCCTGTTCCGTACACCACTGCTCAACCACTTGGAGTGCATTCCTCATGATATCTGCCGTAGTGCTCATAAACTTGCCACGTGCCACAATCGCTACATCATCTGCATACCCAACGGTATGCACGCCCATTTCCTCTAGCCGCCTGAGCAGAGTGTCCACAGTGATGTTCCACAGGAGGGGCGATAGCACCCCGCCCTGTGGGCATCCCTTGCTGACCCTCCCTCGAAGCCGCGAGTCTCCTGTCTGAATCCTTACCGCTCTGTTTTTCAGCATGCTGTCCACCCACCTTACAATCATAGGGCTGACCTCTCGCCTCACCAGAGCGTCTTTGAGTTTGTTGAACTGTATCTTGTCGAAGGCGCCTTCGATGTCCATAATAACGGCCATCGCTATGCCTCCGGTATACAGTTCCCCCTCGGCTACTCGCACCAGTTGGTGAAGTGCCGTTTCTGTAGATCTGCCAGCCTGGTAAGCGTGCTGGCTTCTACTTAAAGGGTGCCTCCTTAGCATAGTACTCTCCAGGTGGTCTGCCACCACTCTTTCCATTGTTTTCAACAGAAAGGATGTTAGGCTGACTGGCCTGGAGGACTTCGCCTCGGTGTAGTCCTTCTTGCCTGGCTTAGGGAGAAATACCACTTTGGTTTCCCTCCACACCGCCGGAATGTATCCTGTTGCTAGACAGGTAACGAATATTCCCCTAAGCCTGGGTGCAATGACATCTTTGCCCCATTGAAGCAGCGCAGGGAATATTCCGTCACGCCCCGATGTCTTGAAGGGAGAGAATGTGTCTATTGCACGTCTCACCCCTTCCTCCGTCACCACCCCGTTAGCCTCCTCTCGGTTCATCCTTGTAGCCATTCTGTTACGAATAGTCCAAGATTTACCCGAGACATAGCTGCCAGGAAAGTGAACTTCCATCAGGATCTTGTTGGTTTCCTCCAGCGTCTCCGTCATCCTCCCCGACGGGTCACGAACGAGTCCGACTTTGGAGACCGGGTCCCTGGAGATCATTTTCTGAAGTCTGCTGGCCTCAGATATGCTCTCCATGCTCGAGCAGAAGTTCCTCCACGACTCCCTTTTCCGTCGTCGCAGAGTTTGTTTCATTTCTCTTTTCTTGGCTTTGTAATTCTCCCAGGCAACCGGGTCATTGCACCTCATCGCTTGGTTGAAAGCCTTTCTGACCTCTTTCTTCAGTTTCTCCAGCTCCCTACACCACCAGGGTGTGGGATCATGGTCATCCACTGACGTAAGAGGACACGCCACTCGAAAAGCGTTCTCTATCGCTGTCTGCAGGACATGCAACTGAGACTCTGCTTCTCTTGTGGTTTTCGGTGCCCTTGGCACGCGCTCCCCGAGATTCCTGCGCAACATTTCAGTATATCTAAACGTGTCCGTGTTGCGGGGAATTCTCGTTGTTCTAATTCCGTCTCCCCTGCCCGGGGTTCCGTACTCTATCTCAAATGAAATGGCTCTGTGATCTGACATAGTCGTCCGATCCATCACCTCCCAGTTGGTCAATCTTGTCAACATCCGGTTGCTGCATAGAGTTATATCTATGACTTCCCTTCGTCTAGCATCGACGAAGGTTGGTTCTACCCCTCTATTTGCAATAACTAGATTGTTGCATTCCACAAATTCGAGCAAAGCCTCTCCTCTATGGTTGTCGTTGGTGCTTCCCCACACCGTGTTGTGTGCATTTGCGTCGCAACCAACTATTAACCCTGTGCCTTTTTCGCCACAGGTAATAACCAGAATTTCCAACTCCCTGGTGGGCGGAGGATCTGGCGAATCGTACGGAAGGTAGGCTGAGGCTAGAATGAAAGCCCCACTTCCAGTACCTACGCGTACTGCTGTGAGATCTGGTGTGCACAAGTGCGGCAGTAAAACCGCCTGCACTCCGTGTTTCACCAGCACACACGTCCTCACTCTTTCATTCGCATTGGGAACGTACAGAGTGTCAAAGCCCCCAGATAGTCCCCTAATCCTACCCTTGTAGATCCAGGGTTCCTGTATGAGAGCAATATCCAGCTTCATCTCACCGAAGCCTCGCGTCATCATTGCTGATGCTGCTCTGCTATGGTGTAGATTCAACTGGCAAACCTTTAATTGCCGGAACTGGCCCACCTCCCGCCCAGCTGACGAGGATTCCATTTCACTGGTCCCCTTGTTCAGCTGCCTTTCCGGCCGGCTCTACCATTTCCTCCGGCTTGTCCTTCTGGAATCGCACGTAGGCAAGGTCCAGCCCGCAGTTGAGTTTCCCCCCTGCACGCCTGACCGCCTCCGCCTCCTCCTTCGGACACCATACGGTGAGAATGGTACCGCCGTTTTTCGCGTCACCATATCTGCCTATGCGACTGACCCTCCACTTAGAAGTGTCCGTCACACAGGCATTTTGACGGCGTAATCTGGCTAGGATGGTTTCCTTGCTCTCCGGCGAACCGGGAACTCGGATGATCATCCTCCTCACATCCTTAAGGATGTGAAGGCGCTCCACTCTCAGATTGACTCCTTCCCATAGGTCAGTCATCTTTCCGACAGCTTCGTACAGCCAGGCCTTGGATTTTTGGTTCACGCACCTGAGTGCAATGACCCCGTCCTCCAAGTCTACCTCGGTAATACCGATGTCGCCAGCGTTGTCAGGCAGAGAGTCTAGTGCCTTGAGCAGGGCCGCTTTAAAAACGGTTACCTGCTTCGTGCCCAGACCCTCCTCCCTTCCATCGTCGGTCACACCCAAACGGAGGTCACAGCCTGCTATGCCTGCGTAGGTATTCTCCGCCACAGGCTCCGCACGCACGACCCCCGAGACAGAAGGGTTGACTCCTCCCTGTTTTACAGGTTGAGGTTGTCCACCCTTCCTTTCCCTGGCCTTATCCTCCCCTTCGACAGTAGTACCCACGGCTGAAGTGCAGAGACTTTCACCTCTAAACCTCTTCGTGGGTCCCACCTCCTCCGGAGTGGACTCGGCGGATCCCCCAACAGAGGAAGTTGCCTTCTTCTGTTTTCTGCGCTCCCTCTTCCTCTTCTGCTTCAGCTGCTTTCGCAGCCTCACATCCGAGTCGGATTCCTGCGCTAACGTAGGCCCAGAGCCGGCTGACCTCTTGACACATTGCTGCATCGCATTGTCCACCTTCTCTGAGCATACCTCCAGGTTCAGCTTCACTAGCTCGCTCGCCGCCGCTTCTACGCTTTCCTGCGTGACTGCGTTGACATGCGAGTCGTCCACTTCCCTGTTCCTCTTAAGCAATAGATGGCCTCCCCCAGAATCCATGAGGCCGACCTCCGTAGAGGGTGGATTTCCCTGGCTTGCAGGTTTACCACCTGGGGTACAAATTCCCATTGTTGTGTCCATTGCTTTTAAGTATCTATCTTAGTCAGGGCGTCCTAACGGGACCACACAAGCCTCACCAC